>JAGDYQ010000189.1:0-417500 GCA_021962125.1 Bulinus truncatus
CCACATTCTTGGAACATTGATACTTACAACCTTCAACTCCTCTATCTCTTTTCCTCATCTTTAGTACCATACTTCTACTTACAACCTTCAACTCCTCTATCTCTTTCCTCTCTTTTGTACTCTCCGCCTTCTCTCACTTTGTGCTAACTCTTTCATCGTCACCATCTCCGCCAACTTCAACCCTTCTATCACTTTTGTGCTAACTCTTTCATCGTCACCATCTCCGCCAACTTCAACCCTTCTATCACTTTTGTGCTAACTCTATCATCGTCACCATCTCCACCAACTTCAACCCTTCTCTCACTTTGTACTAACTCTATCATCGTCACCATCGATATATCCGCCAACTTCAACCCTTCTCTCACTTTGTACTAACTATCATCGTCACCATCTCCGCCAACTTCAACCCTTCTCTCACTTTGTGCTACTCTATCATCGTCACCATCTCGATATCTCCGCCAACTTCAACCCTTCTCTCACTTTGTGCTAACTCAATCATCGTCATCATCTCGATATCTCCGCCAACTTCAACCCTTCTCTCACTTTGTGCTAACTCTTTCATCGTCACCATCTTGATATCTCCACCAACTTCAATCCTTCTCTCATTTTTGCTTCCTTAGTCAATTTTCTGCGTTACCTCAATTTTCTGCGTTACCTCAATTTTTTGCGTTACCTCAATTTTCTGCGTTACCTCAATTTTCTGCGTTACCTCAATGTTCTGCGTTACCTCAATGTTCTGCGTTGCCTCAAAGTTCTGTGTTGCCTCAATGTTCTGTGTTGCCTCAATGTTCTGTGTTGCCTCAATGTTGAACCTCTTTACTTTCACAACCTCAGCTTCCTTCGCCTGTGCGGGTTTCTCTTTGGCTTTCTGCGTCAGCTTCACCTGCTGATCTAAAAATCCCTTCAACCACTACGTTGGCCTCTACCTCCTCGGTCTTCTCTTTAACAATCTTTACTGCTTCTGCATTCCTTACCTCGGTCTTCTCTTTAACAATCTTTACTGCTTCTGCATTCGTTACCTCGGTCTTCTCTTTAACAATCTTTACTGCTTCTGCATTCGTTACCTCGGTCTTCTCTTTAACAATCTTTACTGCTTCTGCATTCGTTACCTCGGTCTTCTCTTTAACAATCTTTACTGCTTCTGCATTCGTTACCTCGTTCTTCTCTTTAACAATCTTTACTGCTTCTGCATTCGTTACCTCGTTCTTCTCTTTAACAATCTTTACTGCTTCTGCATTCGTTACCTCGGTCTTTATTTAAAAGCTCTGAGTTGTTATTCCAGCTCTCTAAATCTTAAATTGTAACTGTTGAGTTCTTTCTCCTCTTTCCTTTTAAATTCTCCTTAAAGCGTAGCCAAAGTGTTTTTCGAGTTTTTCTGGCCAGTATCATAGCTTGATGATAGCTTGGAATCTCTGCATCTCACTGTGCAAATAGTCTTTTTCTCCGTAGCTATTTTTTCTATTTACATATTCTCTCTCTCAATTCTTTATAATTTTCCCTCCCTTCTCTCAATGTACAGTCTCAGTTTCTCACCTTCTATGTCTAGTTCCTCGCTCCTTTGCTTAAACACAGCCCAGGTGACAGGTGTCTGCATTAGCAAAGCTCAGGTGAAAGTTGTATAGCACAGTTATCTTTTATGAGTATAGTAATCCTTTAAAATCAATCACACAAAGACCTTAACACAACTTTACTGTAAGAATCTTCTATCAAAAATGACCGTTCACACAGTCCAGCTACATACACAGACACACAGAGAACATGTTTTCGGTCTCCATTTACACTCTGATGCTCTCCCCTGATCACATATACCTTAACAAACTCAGACTCTGTGTGTGTCATAGGGCTCCTGTATTGTTACATTCAGGTACAGACTACAACATATGGCCCTGGCTTACAATAAGTAGTGCCTGGTATACATCTATGGCTGGTATTTTCAATAAGGTGTCGATGTTTTTTTTTTTTGGAACAGTGATTGGGGGGCGGCATTATTAGTACCCCCTCCCCCCCCCCCCGCCGCCGCTTACATCACTGCATTGTCGATAAAATAAATTATTTGATACAATGCAGTTGGGAAAGTCCATTTTACAAAATAAAGGGGAAAGAGTCATGAACAAGGGAGTTGTTTTTAAAAGAAAGGATTGGCCGATTTACATTTCTATGAGGGAATTGGAAATAAAATTGTGTTTTAAGATAATGAGAATGAAGTTGGCAAAATAACAAAAAATTGGATTTAAACTTGCAGTAAAGGCTGAAATTTCCACTTTTTCAGCATTTCATTGGGCGATCTTACATCTAACCGTGGTGTGCTCTAAAATCATTAATTATCTCATGAACATTGCGAAAATAATGCAAGAACCGAACGCAAGAGGGGAGAAACGATAGAACCACGAAATGAGCGCGCAGTTTTAAACTGCGGGGAATAGATTTAGATGAAGTTAGCGTGTTGGCGGTGTTCAGTTTTGGTTTTCATTGTTTTTTTTTCATTCAAAGATAAAAAAAAATAAGAGAGGGAGAGAGAAGAGAGATAGACGAACTGCAGAAAGAGAGTGAGGGGCGAGATTTCGGAATAACGAGGGGGGGGCGGAGTAAAGACAAAGTTCAGTCCTAAATAATTGGATGAGTGTTTATGTCTTTTCAATTCCTACATAAAAGAAGCGCCACTCGATGCAGGTACCAGTAGGCACAGAAGAGTTCCAGTGGGCTAGTGGACAGAAAATCTTTCCCAATTCTGTTATGTTATTCTAAGACTACACAAGCATAATCCTTGCCAGATTTTTCTGTCTGTAGAAGTCTGTAATACATTTTCGACGTCTTCTTTTAGAACTGATAAAAAAGAATAAATTTATCAGGTAAGTGTTAACTTGTTATTGCTTTTCTATATCAAAGAAATAAATAATAAATTATATTGCTTACATTTTTTTTTCAATATTATTTATCAATGTAATTAAAACTGCTTCAAAAATTATCAAAAAGTGCGAATATTTGTACGTAAACCAATTGACTAGAAGATGATTCATTTTTAAGTCCATTTTAAGTCATTTTAAGGCATTATACCATCATTGGCCAATTGATCTTATACCATCATTGGCCAATGAATCATATACCATCATTGGCAGTTATTTTTTAACTTAACTGAGTTTTGGGGCATTGTTCAACATCCTGTCTAGTTGACTATGGTGCTGCTCTGTAATGTACCTAATAATATGTAAAAAAAAAAAAAAAAAAACAACAACGTAATGTATCTTTTATAACTCACGCTTGGTTACTCCTGCCCATGACCGGCGCTAGAGTATTTGCCGCCCTAGGTGAACCCGTGTCACTTGTAGCCCCCCTCCTCCTCCACACAACCCACACCCGAGAGTAACGTAAATAATTATTGCCTTAATTTTGATATTCACAACGTAACGAGCTGCCATGTTGTTGTTTATTTTAAAACATATTTGTGTTTGATAGAGTATAGGGCGTCTAAATGTTGTCTCGGACACGTTTAAGTGAAAGATTGATATTGTCAAATCAGACTTACAGGTGAACTCGTTCTTAAGAAGGCCTTAGGCGAAATTGTTGTCAAGGCTGCAACTTTCAAATCCTAGACCTCTAAATAAATTTGACTTTCTTCTTCCTATATCTGTCAAGTGAAAGAACCAGTATACAAATCAACGAAAATCCCTCGAAGTTATTACTTTCAAAAGTTTCATGACGGTAAAGGCGTATTTGAAAATATTATGCTGGAGGTAGACATTAGACACAGGGCTGCTGCAATCAAATCTTCAGCCCCTAACTTCTCACAGGGCCCCTCTTACCTCACCCAACTACCTATTGCTGACTCATTCATAACAGCTGCTCACCCCCCCCCCCACATCCTCATGTATGTGTTAGACTCCACCTCTTTGTGGTAACGACCAACAGGCAGGCTGCAATTTTTTTTAATTCAGTATTATTTTCAGGATATGTCTTTTATTTCGGCACACATTAAGAAGATGAACGCTAGAATTTTAAACTGAAACAGAAATATTATCTGCAATGAGCTAATTTTCATAGAAAGTAAAATAAATGCGTGAAATGATATTGCAGTGTGTTTAATAACATTCTGAAAATGCAAAATAGTGGCGAAATATAAATAAACTAAGTATATTATTTGCTTTAGCAAATGTAGTTCCATGAATTCAATATATCTTGCAATATAAAAAAAATCATTTAACAGAAAAGTTATTTAATGTACATAAATATTTTCTGTCTAACGTCTGTCTGCTTTAAATAGAAAGTAAGAATACTGTTTCCTGTTTAAATATTAATAGCTGCGTCTCGATTAAATCAACGTTTTTTTTATTGGTTTCTTTGATATTAAATATTAGACGTACAGGCTAAAATATTTTTTTTTAAATATTAACATGCCATTTTTTTTACAACACACATTTTCAAATTGTCCTTAGAAAACATTCGTATGAACGGAAATTCTCTGACAAAAAACATGGCCGATCTCATCGTACACAATTTTGTTAATAAAATTCCTTTTAAAAGTCGTACTCATTTTTTTTAAATGTCTGCACAAATTTACGACAACATATAAAGTTTTCAATTATAATATTATGTAATATTTTAATTAAATACTGTAAGACGATGTTACTGAGACTTTTACTTTTATTAAGTGTAAGCTCAAAATAATCGAGCAATTTTGAATATAGTATTAAAAAACGTCGTTGTTATGGCCGAATGGTTAAGTAACATGCATGAGAATCTTGCTGCCGGAGTTTGAATCCCATTCAAGGTTAATTTATTTTTTTTTAATTTATCATTTAGGTCGTACAAAAGTAAACAAAAAAAGATTAATCAGTTTCTCAGTTTCGTACATAACAGAATATAAAATAATATAACATAATATAAAATAATATAACATAATATAAAATAAAATAACATATTATAAAATAATATAACATAATATAAAATAATATAACATAATATAAAATAGACCCTTTTAATTACATTGATCTTTTCATGATAACCTCAAAGTTGAACCATGTTTTGCAGGGTATAGCAAGTAACATTTAACGACATTGACATTTGGCGACAAATGCAACCAGCATATACCTATAGCTTTAGGTGCAAATCTTTCTTGTAGCATGTACGTTTACAAATGTTTTAATTAGTTTGAGCTCCGAGAAGCGTCACTCACTACTAGCCTCGGAAACTGGCAGTGTCTAAAAGTTTCAAAGAGCTATAACGGTATTTGGGACACAGAGCTATAACGGTATTTGGGACACAGGGCTATAACGGTATTTGGGACACAGGGCTATAACGGTATTTGAGACACAGGATTATAACGGTATTTGGGACACAGCTATAACGGTATTTGGGACACAGGGCTATAACGGTATTTAGGACACAGTGCTATAACGGTATTTGGGACACAGAGCTATAACGGTATTTGGGACACAGAGCTATAACGGTATTTGGGACACAGAGCTATAACGGTATTTGGGACACAGGGCTATAACAGTATTTATTGCTGATATTTATATCTATATCTTTATATCTATATACATGTGGAGCGTCCATGCTGCAAAGTATTCTCAAGATTTAATAAACACTTTATACCTTCACTGTTCGTTTTATTCTGTAAACAATAAAGAGCAAAGCAAACAGCGAACTAATGTTTCCACCAGAGTGAATCCTATTCCAACCGATTATATTGTCCAGTAAAGAACAGCTCAGCAAAAGTTGACTTGACTTTTTTCTTTTGGATCTTGAATACATTCGTTGACATCTCCTTAACTTGCATATTGTTTCTCCTTCCTGTTAATATGAGTTGTTTCCGTTTGAAAAGTGCTGGTGTATTTAAATTGACTGCGTTATGAGCTGCATCTACAGGTGTTTTGTACAACTCCGAGTGATTTTCATGTTTTGCGCGAATCTTCTTTGTGACATCTGTGGCGTCATGAAAGTATTTAACAATCATGTTGATCTCAAATAACGCGCCATGCTAAACAACCAGAGAAACAAAAAACAATTGTAACTAGGCGGGTGACCTCCTACTAGGTCGAAACATTGTCTCAAGTAAGAGGGTGGGTTTTCAGTCACTTACGTACTTCTTGGCAAGGCTGTGGAGCGGAATTTTCAGTGTCGCTGGGTACCATTAATACAGCTGCAACAAACTTAAAATTAGAAATGACTTTGTAATAGTGAATAGGTAAAATGTTAAATATAATAAATACAACTAGTGAATAGGTAAAATGTTAAATATGATATATACAACCAGTGAATAGGTAAAATGTGATCTCAGATAAAATTACTTTGTAAATATTTTTTGCATTAATTTAAATTGATGTACCCAAAAATGTTCCAGTATGTACATTACAAAAGATGATAGTTCTATACGTCATAACAAAGATATGTTGTTGTGTTGTTCCAGTATGCACATTACAAAAGATGATAGTTCTATACGTCATAACAAAGTTTTGTTGTTGTGTTGTTCCAGTATGTACATTACAAAAGATGATAGTTCTATACGTCATAACAAAGTTTTGTTGTTGTGTTGTTCCAGTATGTACATTACAAAAGATGATAGTTCTATACGTCATAACAAAGCTATGTTATTGTGTTGTTCCAGTATGTACATTACAAAAGATGTTAGTTCTATACTTCATGGCAAAGAAAGCTGTTGTGTTGTTCCAGTATGTACATTACAAAAGATGATAGTTCTATACATCATAACAAAGATATGTTATTGTGTTGTTCCAGTATGTACATTACAAAAGATGATAGTTCTATACGTCATAACAAAGTTTTGTTGTTGTGTTGTTCCAGTATGTACATTACAAAAGATGATAGTTCTATACGTCATAACAAAGTTTTGTTGTTGTGTTGTTCCAGTATGTACATTACAAAAGATGATAGTTCTATACGTCATAACAAAGATATGTTATTGTGTTGTTCCAGTATGTACATTACAAAAGATGATAGTTCTATACATCATAACAAAGATATGTTATTGTGTTGTTCCAGTATGTACATTACAAAAGATGATAGTTCTATACGTCATAACAAAGATATGTTGTTGTGTTGTTCCAGTATGTACATTACAAAAGATGATAGTTCTATACGTCATAACAAAGATATGTTGTTGTGTTGTTCCAGTATGTACATTACAAAAGATGATAGTTCTATACGTCATAACAAAGATATGTTGTTGTGTTGTTCCAGTATGTACATTACAAAAGATGATAGTTCTATACGTCATAAGAAAGATATGTTGTTGCGTTGTTCCAGTATGTACATTACAAAAGATGATAGTTCTATACTTCATGGCAAAGAAATGTTGCTTAGGACCGGCCCTAAGTGACTTTTTCTTTTGATAATTTGTGTTTCTCTGTAAACCAATCTTCAATTTTTGTTGTTGTTGTTGTTTGATGTACCACGTTCCCCAGAGACGGACTTGGGTCAGTTGGAGCCCCGGGCACAGGAGAAAAAAATTGCCCCCCCCCCATCAAAAAAAAAGGAAACATACAAATTTGGGCTCCGTGGTTCCCACTCAAAAGCCCATAAATCCGCCTCTTGCCAACCGTAGTTTGAAAAAAAGAACATAAATGTGTACTTTACTGGCACTAATCAGAACATGTGTACTTTACTGGCACTAATCAGAACATGTTTACTTTACTGGCACTAATCAGAACATGTGTACTTTACTGGCACTAATCAGAACATGTGTACTTTACTGGCACTAATCAGAACATGTGTACTTTACTGGCACTAATCAGAACATGTTATGTTCATGATACCAACAGCTGAACGTGCCCACATTAAATCATTCAAGAGATTTCAAACAACTCTATTCACGATATTTCAAACAATTCTATTCACGATATTTCAAACAACTCTATTCACGATTTCTGTCGTACTACTGGAAGTAGAGATACACAAGAAATGATTTATTGTATTGGATTTTATTTTGTGTCGCGTTCATGTCATAAAAATAGAATTCTGAAAAAATAAGAATCTTCCATTAATTTCTTTTAACATAAATATCTAAAATTAGATGCACATAATACTTTTTTTTAGAAATAAACTGAGGTGCTCTAGAGATATATGGGGAGAAATGTCAGAGAGAGAGAGAGAGAGAGAAAGAGAGAGAGAGAGAGAGAGAGAGAGTGAGAGAGAGAAGGAGAGGGAGAGAGGGGGGAGGAGAAAATATTATTTTATATTCCCATCGTTTGCTACTTGGTGCATAGTTTATAACATTTTCATTGGCTGATACAGAATATAACTAGTATCAACATAGTCGTGAAACCTAATACAACCTTTGTCTGGCCGGAATTTATTTTCTAGAAAAACTTTAACGCCTATAGCGCACAAACAAATGAACAGTTTGTTTTGAATGTTGTTTGTATTGATGTTGTTCATTTCTGTGAAATATGAAAATCATTTCTATAGAAGAATGTTCGGATCTAACTATCTATATGTCTGTCTTTCTATCTGTTTGTGTGCCTGTCGGTCTGTCTATCACTTTCAATTGGTCTTTCTGTCGTTTTATATGCCTGCCAATCTGTTAATCTACCACTTTATCCATTTATCTATATCTAGGGTTGCCATATTTTTTCACGGACTAACCGGGACAGTTCTGTCTTTTTTACTTTAGGTTTAGGGATGTCGGTTCCGGGGGGGGGGGTATGAAAACAGTAAAGTAAAAAACACTTAAAATATAGAATAGATAATCTTTGTTATTTTATTCATAATGGTACACAAACATGATATTTTTACAAAACAAAACAGTTTTCTTCTTGTTGTACCACTCGTATTTTTCACTTCTGTAAATTTGTATTATTGTGTTACTTACCAAGATGTTACTGATCACACAAGAGCAGATTAATCATTCTCTGATCTAATAATTTCGCTCAATTATTTCCAAGAAACTGGGCCCTGAATCTAAACCGGGACAATTTCAACAACCGGGCGGGACACCGGGACAACCCAGTATATCCGGGACTGTCCCGGCCAAACCGGGACGTATGGCAAGCCTATCTATAACTATCCTTCTTATAAATATAATATGTAATTCCATAATCTTTCTCTCCCACACATATATATGTCGTGTCTGCACCTGGGAATGAATTTATTTTTAACCTGCGTCTTTTAGTTCGTGATCTTCAAAATATATAAACATTCCACCCTTAGCTGACATAGACATTCCACACGGAGCTGACATAGACATTCCACACTGAGCTGACATATGCATTCCACACTGAGCTGACATAGACATTCCACACTGAGCTGATATAGACATTCCACACTGAGCTGATATAGACATTCCACACTGAGCTGATATAAAACTTTCACACTTTTACTTTGTTTTTTGTAAAAAAAAAAAAAAAGGACACGGTCAGAATTTAAAGATAAAAAAATAAATAAATAAACATTTTAAAAAATAATCTTATTATTAAAAAAAATATAAACCATGACAGTAGTAAAAACATCAGTTAATATTTATAATTTATTATTATTAATATAAAGAAAGCGTGAGTGACCTCTAGATGTGCATTCTTTATTTATTTCTTTTTGTCACATAATGTCAAGACAGATTTTTTAATTTCATCAATCATGATTTATTTAAATATTTACATGATCTAAGAATTTTTTTACTGCAATTTTAAAGTCCCTTTTCTTTTATACTAGAATAAAACCTGATATTTATGTTGCACATTTTTACTTAGTTTAATTCATTTGGCTACTCTATTAAAGGCTTTAAAAAGTTTCTCTATTTTGGACACTTTTGAATTTGTCCCATGCTTTGTATTTATTTTGACATCAAGGCGAATTTTTTCCCATTAGAAACATTAATAAAAAGTAATTAGATTCTTAATTCTAAAGGGTGTTCATTCATGGACTAGAATTGATTAAGACAGCTTATAAAAGTTAATATTGAAACACAGACTGAAAGACAGCTTATAAAAGTTAATATTGACACACAGACTGAAAGACAGCTTATAAAAGTTAATATTGAAACACAGACTGAAAGACAGCTTATAAAAGTTAATATTGACACACAGACTGAAAGACAGCTTATAAAAGTTAATATTGAAACACAGACTGAAAGACAGCTTATAAAAGTTAATATTGAAACACAGACTGAAAGACAGCTTATAAAAGTTAATATTGACACACAGACTGAAAGACAGCTTAAAAAAGTTAATATTGAAACACAGACTGAAAGACAGCTTATGAAAGTTAATTTAGTTTGCTTTTTTTTTTAAAGTGTCTTTTTACACATGAATTATGGGATAGTTAAAAATAAATCTGACTTTGTCTGAAAGAATCGTTTTTTGCTACAAAAGTAAAAAAAAAAATGAAATGTTGCGAAACAGACAGTCTCTGAAACTCCGGAATGTTTTCTGTCTTTTTAAAAGAGTCTTCTTGTGGTAGGGAGAATTGGAGTTTGTGGTAGGGAGAATTGGAGTTTATGGTAGGGAGAATTTGAGTTTATGGTAGGGAGAATTGGAGTTTATGGTAGGGAGAATTGGAGTTTATGGTAGGGAGAATTTGAGTTTATGGTAGGGAGAATTGGAGTTTATGGTAGGGAGAATTTGAGTTTATGGTAGGGAGAATTGGAGTTTATGGTAGGGAGAATTTGAGTTTATGGTAGGGAGAATTGGAGTTTATGGTAGGGAGAATTGGAGTTTAAGGAAGGGAGAATTGGAGTTTATGGTAGGGAGAATTGGAATTTATGGTAGGGAGAATTTGAGTTTATGGTAGGGAGAATTGGAGTTTATGGTAGGGAGAATTTGAGTTTATGGTAGGGAGAATTGGAGTTTATGGTAGGGAGAATTGGAGTTTATGGTAGGGAGAATTGGAGTTTATGGTAGGGAGAATTGGAGTTTATGGTAGGGAGAATTTGAGTTTATGGTAGGGAGAATTGGAGTTTATGGTAGGGAGAATTTGAGTTTATGGTAGGGAGAATTGGAGTTTATGGTAGGGAGAATTGGAGTTTAAGGAAGGGAGAATTGGAGTTTATGGTAGGGAGAATTGGAATTTATGGTAGTGAGAATTTGAGTTTATGGTAGGGAGAATTGGAGTTTATGGTAGGGAGAATTTGAGTTTATGGTAGGGAGAATTGGAGTTTATGGTAGGGAGAATTGGAGTTTATGGTAGGGAGAATTGGAGTTTATGGTAGGGAGAATTGGAGTTTATTGTAGGGAGAATTGGAGTTTATGGTAGGGAGAATTGGAGTTTAAGGAAGGGAGAATTGGAGTTTATGGTAGGGAGAATTGGAATTTATGGTAGGGAGAATTTGAGTTTATGGTAGGGAGAATTGGAGTTTATGGTAGGGAGAATTTGAGTTTATGGTAGGGAGAATTGGAGTTTATGGTAGGGAGAATTGGAGTTTATGGTAGGGAGAATTGGAGTTTATGGTAGGGAGAATTGGAGTTTATTGTAGGGAGAATTGGAGTTTATGGTAGGGAGAATTGGAGTTTATGGTAGGGAGAATTGGAGTTTATGGTAGGGAGAATTGGAGTTTATGGTAGTGATCAAAGTTTATTGGGAGTCTTAGCTTTGCTCATAAAATTGCGCTTAGTAAGACTAGAATGTGCTGTCGCTCTAAAATAGACTTACTTTAACACTTGCGAACAGGTCATTTTTTTCACGGCAGACAGGCTTTGTAAAAAAACATTGAGGGGAAATTAGAAAATAAAAGTTACAGTAATAAGGTGCTCCCAACCCCCATCCACACACATACACACTACCTGGTAGCCCCGTAGCGTGAAAATTCTACATCAGGTGGCCAGACAAAACGCAGAAGGGCCCGGCCCACTGCCCCCCCGCACGCTACGGGCCTGCTACCAAGTAATACAGAGTTATGTAGCAATATAAAACCTTGTTTTCCCCAGGATAATGCAGACATATGTAGCAATATGGAATCTTATGTTTTCCCCAGGATAATGCAGACATATGTAGCAATATGGAATCTTATGTTTTCCCCAGGATAATGCAGACATATGTAGTAATATGGAATCCTATGTTTTCCCTAGGTTTCTATCCTGAAGCCCTATATATTTTCAATAAATTTCTATTCATATTTAATTGGATCATTTAGAATGAACACTTGTTTAATTGGATCATTTAGAATGAACACTTATTTAATTGGATCATTTAGAATGAACACTTATTTAATTGGATCATTTAGAATGAACACTTATTTAATTGGATCATTTAGAATGAACACTTATTTAATTGGATCATTTAGAATGAACACTTATTTAATTGGATCATTTAGAATGAACACTTATTGTATTGGATCATTTAGAATGAACACTTATTTAAATGCTATATTTGCGAAATAAGGAAGTTCAACAGCTGAGCATTTATTTTGTTATTTCACCTTGTTACATTGTTTAATATTGTTTTATTATTTCATCATAATGTTGAAAGTTTTGTTTTTGTTTAAGTATCTTACTTTCAGTAAATGGGAGAAGTGTTCCTTACTTCGTACTACTAATTGGAAATGTAATGCCAAACAACAACAAAATAACCCAAGTTTCGGATACAATTATTTCGGCTCTAATTGTATACTGGATCTCAAAAACAACCGCTCATTGTTAAATTTACGTAAAGAAACCTGACCGATTGGTAAATGAGCAACTGAACTGACACTTGGGTAGGTCTGAAAGGTCAGGTGGACTCTTAACTACGTTAGAGAAAATATTTTTAGAGGTCTTTGATTGAATTCTTTCATTCGCGTCTATATTGTATTGTTTTTCTTTCACACTGCAACGATGCTTTTGTTTCATTCAAATCGTGTGCGCGCCGCCACACTTCTTTGTATCCAACGCGTTCACTTGTAATGCGCGAAGCTTTTATTTTTGGTGCGGGAGGCACACTATTTTTCATTGAGTTATTATTGCGAGACTAAGCTGTACCCTGCAAAACCTTTGCATAGAGTTATATCCTCTTAGGCTTGATCGGTAGGCTGGGTTATTTTTGGTTTCTGGCAGATCCGATTTTTTTCATGATTGTATTTTAAAATGAAATAATGTTGTATTAATTCTTTACTTTCGATTTAACGCAGAACCCAAATCGCTATTATTCTGTTAGATATTTCACGGATTTTAGTTGTCCAATAAGTGTGTTCGAATAAAAGATTATTTGTTGTGGTTGTTATTAAACTTGTTTACTTTTTTGTTCTTAATTCATTTTCCGTCAACCAAGTCCATTTTTTACTACTATTTTTATATATATATCATGGCCATATGATTTTGGAATTAATATATATATATATATATATATATATATATATATATATATATATATATATATATATATATAAACACCTTGTTAATAGTCTGTTGTTCTAGCAAATTTATTTACATCTCCCTTCTCGTTCTAAAATATACAATCAAGAACGCCTTGCTAGATATAATCAGTTATTTATTTATTCTCAAGATCGGTAATATGAAAAGATATGTTGTCCAAGAGAATGACCGAAACTCCGCGAGAAACTTATTTTAATTCTTTATTTAGTTAAACTGTTCTGAATAAGATAAGAAAAAAATATCAGCTCAGAATGTTGGTATGACATCTGATCGTGTTCGCACCCTGAGGGGAAAACTTCAGAGCGAGACGTCTGAATATGGAAACTGTGTAAAGTCTGCAGATTCTGTACAGTTCAAGATAGCAATTATTGTTTCATATTTCACTTAATTAATGTCAGATATATATAAATGTATAACTATATAATGTCAGATATATATAAATGTATAACTATATAATGTCAACTTAAACTAGCAACATATAGAAAACAAAATCCTTTTTAATGTAGTGGGAAAAAGTCGAGTATATTTCAACTTCATGGAATTTGTTTTTATCATTCAACAATAATGACTTTGGTAGAGTGGTTGTGTCTTGTTGAACTCTATATTGTCATTCAGAGTGGCCCGCTCTATTGTCAACCAGAGAGACCCACTCTACTGTCAAACAGAGAGACCCACTCTATTGTTGACCAGACAGACCCACTTTATTGTTGACCAGAGAGACCCACTCTATTGTTGACCAGAGAGACCCGCTCTATTGTTGACCAGAGAGACCCACTCTACTGTCAACCAGAGAGACCCACTCTACTGTCAACCAGAGAGACCCACTCTATTGTTGACCAGAGAGACCCACTCTACTGACAAACAGAGAGACCCACTCTATTGTTGACCAGAGAGACTAGATCTATTGTCAACCAGACAGACCCACTCTATTGTTGACCAGAGAGGCCCACTCTATTGTTGACCAGAGAGACCCGTGGCTGATCAGTTCTACACTTCTGAACCTCGACAAAAACTTGTAAGCATATTTTTGTACAATTTTCCAAGAAATAAAAAAAATGGCGCCCCTAAACACAAGAAAACTACCCAAGTTTAGCCGGCCCTGTTTAGCTGGCCCTGTTTAGCCACCTCTCACCC
Source organism: Bulinus truncatus (assembly GCA_021962125.1). Lineage (NCBI taxonomy): Eukaryota > Metazoa > Mollusca > Gastropoda > Planorbidae > Bulinus > Bulinus truncatus. The sequence goes on from JAGDYQ010000189.1 coordinate 14,430, forward strand.
AACGTAATGATTTCTCTTCCTATTTATCATTGAAATATGCTCAGGTATTTAAAATTAATGACATCTTTACATAGATATAATTTGTAACATTCGAGTCTAATACCCTTTATCAATATAAGCTAAATACCATCACTAGTTTTTTTTTTGGGGTTATACATAATTTGAATGCCAAGGAAACACGAGCCACTTATGTTTTATAAAACTGATATATTCAAGTCTGGTGAACCAAGTATATATATCTTTCTCCATGTATCCAATATTTAAGTCCAACAGTAATCAAGCCTAACAAAAAGCATAATTTTACATTCCATTTTTTAAAGTCATTAATTAAAAAAAGGACGTAAAACAATATTTATTAAAGTCTGCACTCAACAAACTGAAACTGAACTCAATGATCGGACAAATCTATATTTTGTAGTTTGGCTTTTGTTTGTTTTGTTGTTTTTTTTTTTGTAATTTTCTTACCAATTACTAAGGCTAGATTTTTTAGATCGCAAACGTTATCTAAAAAAAGTAATCGATTTATGGAACACTAAACATTATTAGAGCATTGACCTATTGCTATCTCCGTAGGGCAATGCTGTCAGTGCGTCCGTGTTGTTCGGTGATACTATTTCTAGTGTTACGCGAAAAAAAATAAAATGACATAAAAAAAATATTCAGAATAACTTCAACGGACATCATAACGAATGGGCATGGGCACCACCCGGATACTAACTTATATCGGACATTTGGGGGGGGGAAGGGGGCGCACAATGTTAAGTTCTCATCGTAATTTACAAATATACTTTGTTGTTATGAGTGGAGGGGAGAGTACACACGTCGGTTGGCCCGGGGTGATTGGAGAACACCGTGTTAGCCTTTATTTCTTCACCAAATACTAATACCGCCAACTACGTTTCTTGTTTTGTATCATCTTTTATTTCTTATTTTGATTCCATCTTTTTACTTTTGTTTCAACTTTCGTTTTGTTTTAATCGTTACTTTTGTTCTCGATCACATTTTTTATTTCCCTTTCTACCCTATTGTGTGTATATGTGTGTATATATGAGTTTAGGACAAAACCCCCAACGGACAAACCCCCAACGGACAAAACCCCCAACGGACAAAACCCCCCAACGGACAAAACCCCCAAAATATTAAGATCGAATTTTAGTCGATATTATTGTTACTTTCTTCTTCTTTTCTTTATCCCTTAACCCGTGGGTGGGTCGTTGGGGCACCTTTGTTGACTGAAAACCAGTTCCCGCCATTTTTCCGGTCCTGAGCTGCCTTTTGGGAGTCGACGAACGACAGGCCGGTCTATTCTTTGATGCTGTCTTCCCATCTATTCTTGTGTCTTCCTCTTTTCCTTCTTCCGTTGGTTGTACCTTGCATGATTGTCTTTGCAAGACCTTCACATCTCGCAACGTGTCCGTACCATCGCAGTTTCCTCTTCTTGACTGAAGTGAGAAGGTCGTCGTGAGGGCCGATGGCAGCCGATATTTAATTGCGCACCTCTTCATTCGTTATGTGTTCCGTGTATGAGATGTTCAATAGCTTGGGAAACATCTCATCTCCAGCGCACTTATTCTTCTTTGGAGGTCTGCATTAAGCGTCCAAGTTTCACATCCATACAGGAAGACCGATGTCACTAGAGAGCGCATTAGTCGAGTTTTGGATCTCAGCAATAGTTTGTTGCCTTGCCAAATGTGTTTAAGTTTGCTCAGAGCTGATGTTGTCTGGGCCAATCTGGCCAGAATTTCTGCCTTTGATCCTTCGTCGGATATTATGGCCCCAAGGTATTTAAAGGAGGAGACAACTTCAAGTTTTTGCCCATTTATCCGAATGTCGTTTTCGAAGGCTCTATTTGTCATGACTTTAGTTTTTTCGGCATTGATTACCATGCCATACGCCTCTGCTGTTTTATTTAGTTTTGCAGTGAGTTCTTGCAGTTCGTCCTCGCTGCCAGCTATGCCGCCTATGTCGCCGGTGAAGCGCAAGTTGGTTATGGTTCTCCCTCCGATACTGACAGTTCCGGTGTGGTCTTCTCGCAATCCGTCATAATCCTTTCAAGGAAGAGGTTGAAAAGAATGTGGGAAAGTAGACATCCTTGTCTGACACCAACAGTAGTTTTAAACCAATCTCCCAGTTAACTATTGAAGAGTACCGCGCTAGTTGCTTTGTCGTACAATTTTTTTTATAACTTCAATAAGGTTTGCATTAATGTTGAATTTGTGCATGGTTGCCCACAGTGCTGCATGCCACACTCTGTCGAACGCCTTTTTTAAAGTCGATGAAGACGTGATACGGACCGCTTAGATGTTGCAGATATTTTTCACAGAGTATTCGTAGGTTAAAAATTTGTTCCGTTGTGCTTCTTCCTGCTCTGAAGCCAGCTTGCTCTTCTGAGATGATTAGCTCTGCCTGTGGTTTCAGTCTATTTAATGTAATCATGAGCATGACTTTGCTTGGATGGCTAATCAAGCTTATTGCACGGTAGTTTTGACACAACTGTAGGTTACCCTTCTTTGGGAGCGTGATAACTAGTGATTGAGTCCAGGGAGTTGGCCATTCTCCTGTTTGCCATATTTTGTTGCATATGTTGGTCAGTATGTCTATAACAGGGTCGCCTCCTGCTTGAATCAGTTCACCTGGAATGTTGTCTGCTTCCGCTGATTTCCCATTTTTCAATTTTTGTACAGCAAACTCCACCTCCTCACGGAGGATAGATTGTTTATCTGTGTTGGTTGACATTGGACAGTTGAGCACTGAAATGTCGCCTTTTGCGTCTTCATTATATAGTTCAGAGCAGTATTCGGTCCATCTTGTGAGAATTTCTTGTTCGTCTGTGTTACATTTGGCGGATTTATCCTGTATGGTTGAGACACGACTTTGTTTGTTGGATGTTAAGTCCTTGACAATTTTATACGCCTTTTTTAGAGTTGTTCTTTTGTAAATTGTCATCGATGTTTGAGCATTGATGTTCTATCCATTCCTCTTTTGCTTCCTTCATGTCTTTTCTTATCTTCTTGTTGATTGCTTTGTATTTGAGTGCTCCTTCTGTCGTATATTTCGCGCTCTTTTGTTTCCTTCTTTCATCATGTTACTAGTAACCCATGGTTTTTTATTGTTTGCTTCTTACCAAGTATTTCTTTTGCTGTTTCGATTACTTTGGAATTGAAGGTATCAGTGACTGCGTCTATGACTGTCTTTGAGTCATATAGACCGGTCAGTGAGGCAAGTTTTTCTCTAATGGTTGTTCTGAACATCTCTGCGATTTAGTTTGTCAAGATCAAAGCGTAATCGAGAATGGCCTTTTTCAAGAGGAGATGGAAAGTCATCAGCACAAGATTGTGATCACTACCGATATCTGCTCCAGGGAAACTTCTAGTTTTAGATGTTTTAATGCATGATTTGTATCGTTTTTCGATCAGTATGTAATCTATCTGATTACTAAGTTCTCCGTTCGGGCTGTGCCAGGTCCATCTTCTGGACGTTTTATGCTGTCCAAGGGTATTTGCTAGCAGGAGGTTGTTATATCTGGCAAACTCCAAGAGCCGAAGCCCTCTGTCATTGGTCAAATCATTGCAAGAGTGTCCACAAGCATCTGCCCAGTTGGTACATGCATCTTCTCCAACCTTCGCGTTCCAGTCTCCTTGGACGACGATTATGTCATTCATTGGTGTTTGGTTCACGATATCCTGTAATTGGTCATAGAAGGCCTCCACTTCTCTGTCTTGTAGCTAGATGTAGGAGCATATACCTGTATTATTGTGATATTGAAGGGTGTGGCTTTAAGTCGCATGGTTATGATGCGGTCAGAGATAGGCCGGCATCCCATGACGCATTTCGTAGTGTTTTTGTGAATGAGGAGTCCAACTCCATGTTCATGTTTGTCCTCTTTGCCGCTGAAGTAGATCTTGTGTCCCTCATCTGTTGAGAATTCCCAAAAGTTTTTCCATCTGGTCTCACATAGTCCAATGACATTCCATTGGTAGCGCTCCATTTCGTGGGTCAGTTCTTTCACTTTTCCTGTCGCATGTAGGATTTTTACATTCCATGTGCCAATAACTATGTCGTCTTTTCTTTTGAGCTTTAAAAAAAGTTAATGGGAGTGTGGATTGTTACTCATATACACACAATCTTGACCATGGGCTAAGGAAAATATTAGTCGATATAAGAGTTTATGTCTATCAACACAGTCTATCAATAGGCATGTTTCTTCATTGTTTTACCTAAATAAAGGATTGGCTTTCGGCCACTGTGGTTCTTATGGTGTTTGTTTTACCTTCTGCTATAAATTGTGTGTCTGGCGTGAGAATTGAAAGCTAGATTAAAGATACGGTCAGTAATGACCTAGAGCTAAAACTATCACTTGTGTTTGTTTTACCTGGCAAGATAAGCTCCATGTTGATGTATAGTTAACAATAGACTGGCTTTTGACCACTGTGGCTAAAGCAGCTTATTGGGGTACTTGAAAAAATAATCCACTTAAAAATACATATATATATATATATATATATATATATATATATATATTTACATCCAGGTATTATATATTTTAAAATAAGAGCCAAATAATACATGTGCTGTGCTGTTTTGGCGCTATTCTAGTTTGGCTAACTGTGCGGCCGCACATCCCGCTCTACAAATACATCTAACTGGCTGTTTTGGCGCTATTCTAGTTCGGAGACTTGTGCGGCCGCACATCCCGCTCTACACGTCCTACGCCACTGACTATACTTAGTGTTTTTGTCATAAACACATGAAAAATGGTAATATTATATGTCAGCCTAGTAGTTTTAATGTCACAAGAGTAATCGGTCTTAATATGGGAATTTCCAAATATCCTATTAATCAAATATCTTTATTTCATCATTTTAAGTCTCAATTCAAAAACATTCAACAGCAAAAGTTCTGAAAGTTAATCCTGTATGGAAGGTAATGTGAATATTTTTGTAAACGTGAAACTTAAGTTGAAAAAGTAACCAATAATTTTTTATTAGATTTTAACCTTTTTTTTAGAATGCGTGTCTCATTATTTTATTTTTAAAATTAGATATTAGTAAATTAGGTAGGCCTATTAATTACATTCCAATTTAGGATGAATTGGAGTAATATATATTTTAGTTGTTTTCTTTTTTTAGATTGCATTTGTCATTTCATTTACATCGATTAGATGGATTAGATCAATTAGATGGATTACATCGATTAGATGGATTATATCGATTAGAAGGATTAGATCGACTAAAAATGGGAACGACCGAATGCAATCGGGAAACTTTTAATTTAGATAAATCCAAAATTAAATCAATTAAAAAAATGAAGCCACATTTATGACATATGATATTTCCGGATTACATTAAGTTCCGAATTGGAATTATATTAAAGTGATGTATGTTTGGAAAGAACGTGGAAGATCCTAAAGACTGAAATTGAGAATCCAACGGAAAGAAAAATTCATGAAAAGTTATCACTAAATAAAATTTAGTTTAATGTTGTACATAAACTAGCGAATTTTGAAGCAATTGTTTTTTTAAATATATATAACAAACTTAAAAAAAGGAAGTTTTATAAACAAAAATGCACTGGAAAGATGCTAAATATTTATATCGTCAATTAAAATATAGTTATATACATGTTCTATTTATCAACCATTGTATAGGTATACTTTGTCAACCGTATTCTAACTTTAATTTTGATAATGAAATGTTTGTATAAATATTGTAGGATATATTAAATTTATATGTGTATGAGACCAGCAGGCTTTGGGCCTCATACAGGTGTGCCGGTTGCACCTTCCTCTCGGAGGCTCTGATGTCATTCTAAACATGAGGTGTAAAGATGTGCACGTGACATCACACACTTCACCAACACTTAACTTTATTAGTATACCACGGTGTTTACAAATGACGTCAGGCATCTTCGTGTAATCGAATAAAAAAGAAAATTCACTGATTCGATTCCGATTCTAGCAAAAATTACCGATTCTTTCTATTCCGATGAATCGTCTAAATATATATACATAGGCGGATTTAGATTTTTTGAGGCCCCGGGCGGAAAAAAAAATAAGGGGTCATTCACATATTAAGTATATAACCTATATATATATATATATATATCCTGGATGTTTCGACCCGAGCATAGTTTGACAAAAAGACGAGTCAGCCTCTAATGTTTTATGCCTTTTTATGAATGTTGTAAAACATGGTAGCCTATATTTTGTACATCGCATAGGCCATTTCATTTATAAAGTTTTGTATGTATTGTTTTATTGATTTAGTGATCTTCAACGTAATTAATTGATTCAAAAACACGTAGCATGTAAAATTAAAAAAAAACTCAATAACAATAATTTCTACAAGAACCGTCTAAGAGGACGGATGGTCGTATGGTAAAGCACTCGAATGCCGACCTGAGGGTCCCTGGTTCAATATCCGGTGAGGACCAACGGATGTTTCATCATGGCTTAAGTCCCCGCTATATCTCCCGTGGTGCCTCCATGACCATTGCACTGTCGGCTATGGTGGGGATGAAAGAAGGGTACAATAAAAAACGGCTCATTAGTCGTTTATAGAATCTAAGAGATTTCATCTCATCCTTACAGGGACTTTACTCACAGAAACTGTCTGGGAATAGTAAGCCATATTAGAACAGTATAAGCATATTTTTTGTATCAAAGGCCATATAATATAATTCACTTATGAGCAGGGCTCGATTTACCGCCGGGGATATCTCCGGCACTGAGAACTGTCATCCCCGGCTCTGCTTTAGCTAATTACATCCCTGCCGGGGATGAAATCATCGACATTTATCCCCGGCTCTGCAGAAATTTTTTTTCATCCCCGGTACTGGTTTTTTCTTAAATCGAGCACTGATTATGAGTAAAAAAAAACAGCTAATGAATTACCGTACATGTAGTTACTATAATATACTCATTCATTTTTTATTTGGAAATTGACTTTTTTTGTTAGTACAAAAACTTGAAGAACTCTCCGCTGTAGTTAATTACCTGTAGGTCTATTTTTTAAAAAATATCCACAATGATCTACCAATTTTGACATAATTCTTTGAAGCGGGGCATATCCATGTGTAGGCCTACATATATATGTATAAATATATTAATCCAAATCATGTTTTTATCATACCTTAAGATCATTCTTTTTTTTTATTTCCCTTTATATTATTATCAATCTTTCTTTCTATCTATCTACCAATCAATTTTATTTTCTTTCTTTTCCTCAATTTCTTTTAATATATCTATCTGTCTGGGCGTAGATCTTTTAGCCTATCTATATCAAATTATCTACCCCATAACAGACCTATTAATCCATCTATTTGTTTATAATCTTTACTTTAATATATTAGTTCGGTATTGAACCTACACCATTCAAATATCTATGTATTATTAGAACACTGCACTGGATGACCTATTGAGCGCCCCTCCACACACACACGCACGCACACAAACACACACACGCACGCACACGCACACACACACGCACGCACACGCACACACACACACAAACACTTCTTTACTTGAAAACACCAGTTGGCCACCAGGTGCTCATTGTATCACGTGACAGAAACATGCCTGACGATTTCCAGTGTCTCCCTGACACAGCATCCGGGCTGTTGTCCCCCCCTCTCTCCTCCCTTATCCCACACACACACACACATACAAACACACAAACATTATGTCCCATACCCCAAGCTCAATCTCCCAACCTTCCCCTGCCCAACATGATTTGAGGCGGAGATGTGGACATGACATGTCATGAACACTTGACGGCTTTATGACAGCCAGTGTGTCATTTACTGTCACGTGACCAAGTCTATATAACGTCGACATTTTGTTTTTTTCCCTTAAAACTCATCTATTGACGGAGTATTGCGTTCAAAACAAACAAAGTTTCAATTAATAAACTCTATAATTGTTTGGTTGTCAAGAAAGTTCTTTGAAGCAATATTCGATTTGTTCCTGTAAATACAGCACTGCTAGTCATTCAATATTCGATTTGTTCCTGTAAATACAGCACTGCTAGTCATTCAATATTCGATTTGTTCCTGTAAATACAGCACTGCTGGTCATTCAATATTCGATTCGTTTCTGTAAATACAGCACTGCTAGTCATTAAATATTCGATTTGTTCCTGTAAATACAGCACTGCTAGTCATTCAATATTCGATTTGTTCCTGTAAATACAGCACTGCTGGTCATTCAATATTCGATTTGTTCCTGTAAATACAGCACTGCTGGTCATTCAATATTCGATTTGTTCCTGTAAATACAGAACTGCTGGTCATTCAATATTCGATTTGTTCCTGTAAATACAGCACTGCTAGACATTTTATTTTACTTTTTTGAAAACCCTAGTTAAAAATTCTAAATTACAGTAGTAGGCCTACCTTAAAATCAGAACTCCCTACCGCCTAGCGGTAATTTCTGTTTTGAATATTTTAACCAAACTCCCATTCTACAAGTCTCCTCACCTACCCGGTCAAGGATCAATAATTATTTTTGCCAAGGTACCAGATGTTTTTAACGAAAACCACCCAAACTAATTTTTAAAAAATCGCCAAAAAAACACACAAGATAGAAAAATGAAAAACAAATCGAAATAATCTATTTTTATCTAAACCTTGTATGTGTTATTTCTTTATTTTAACATATCATAATTCTTTTAAAACTGATAAAACCGCCCAAAAAAAACGAAGTTTGAGGAGATGCCAAGAAACAAAGAACTATAATAATAAACTATCATTAATTAATTTTTTTATTTTTGCTTTCCTCAGTCATAGAATTTCAACCAATCGAGATATTACATTTCAACCAATCGAGATTTATTTCACCAATATTATTTTTTAATTAACCAATAACTTAACTCTTTTCGTGTGTAGTTTTTAATGCATTCAATTTTTATTTCCATGTCACGTGCGGTACATCCTGGTTATGATCAAACAAAACTGGGGCGACCACTTGATTAAGTCTCCCCCCCCCTCCTAATTTATAGTGATTCTTCATAAGATATAATGGTATCAGCCTACTAATGATCGGCCCACTAATGATATCGGCCTTTTTATGATCTAGGTCTTCTCATGATATAAGCCTACTAATGATCTAGGCCTAATAATGATAAACTTAAGTCATTAATTATTGCGCACTTCGTGGGTCAATAGAGCTAGAAAAAAAATGTGTCATTTTGTCCAGATAGAGCTATTGTCATAGAAGTATCTAACTATTGTGTTCAGGCAGAGCAGTAGCTAGTTTTTGTGTCCGGCAGAGCAGTAGCTAGCTTTTGTGTACCAGGCAGAGCAGTATCTAGCTTTTGTGTACCAGGCAGAGTAGTAGCTAGCTTTTGTGTCCAGGCAGAGCAGTAGCTAGCTTTTGTATCCAGGCAGAGCAGTAGCTAGCTTTTGTGTACCAGGCAGAGCAGTAGCTAGCTATTGTATCCAAGGCAAAGCAATAGCTAGCTATTGTATCCAAGGCAAAGCAATAGCTAGCTATTATATCCAAGGCAAAGCAGTAGCTAGCTTTTGTGTACAAGGCAGAGCAGTAGCTAGCTACTGTATCCAAGGCAAAGCAATAGCTAGCTATTGTATCCAAGGCAAAGCAGTAGCTAGCTTTTGTGTACAAGGCAGAGCAGTAGCTAGCTTGTGTGGCACCCTGCGCGAGCTTAATGTTGTTGTTGCTGCTAGGAGGGTACCCCCCTACTTCCCTCCCCCCATTCTACTGAAAGTACTAAAGAGTCATTGTGTGGCCACTCTCTAGTTCGGCACCCCCGTACTGCCTCACACCCTAACTAACCTTCCCACGATACTGTGTTAAGGCTCCGCATGAATACTTTATGTATGGAGAAATATTGATTCTACTTATTAATAAACTCCATTTTCACGGTCACCAGAGCTAACGCGTATTGTTCGGGCAAACATCGCTCTGATAGGCCAGGCTGAAGGAATAGTTTTATTTATTTAATCTGTAGCACCATAGAAACATTGCTCGCGAAACAGAATAAATTTTTTTTTCAAAGAAAACACCTTACGGCGCCCTGTTCTTTTTTTTTTAAAAAACTTTTTTTTTATGTATTGAATAGTTTTTGCGGAACCATTGAATAGGTTTCCACGGAGAGCCTGTATTCCATGGGCATCGGACTGAGGACCACTGGTTTATAAGGTGTAAATGGAATAAAAGTGTTGGTGAATGTAAAAATAAGGGCATAAATTATTGATACATTCAACTCTACTGAATCTTTATTTTTCCTCATCATTAAGAATAATAAAAAAAAAAAAAAGAAAATAGTTACAAACGAAATAAAAATAAAAGAATTGAAAATAAAATAGGGATATAGATATTGCTTGACAAAATGAATTTGCCACATGGTAACATTTGACAACATGGTAGCATTTGACAACATGGTAGCATTTGACAACATGGTAGCATATGACAATATGATAGCATTTGACAACATGGGAGTATTTGACAACATGGTAGCATTTGAGTAGCATTTGACAACATGGTAGCATTTGACAACATGGTAGCATTTGACAACATGGGAGCATTTGAGTAGCATTTGACAACATGGGAGCATATGACAACATGGTAGCATATGACAACATGATAGCATTTGACAACATGGGAACATTTGGCAACATGGTAGCATTTGAGTAGCATTTGACAACATGGTAGCATTTGACAACATGGTAGCATATGACAATATGATAGCATTTGACAACATGGGAGCATTTGACAACATGGTAGCATTTGAGTAGCATTTGACAACATGGTAGCATTTGACAACATGGTAGCATTTGACAACATGGGAGCATTTGACAACATGGTAGCATTTGAGTAGCATTTGACAACATGGGAGCATTTGACAACATGGTAGCATTTGAGTAGAATTTGACAACATGGGAGCATTTGACAACATGGTAGCATTTGAGTAGCATTTGACAACATGGGAGCATTTGACAACATGATAGCATTTGACAACATGGTAGCATTTGACAACATGGTAGCATTTGACAACATGGTAGCATTTGACAACATGGGAGCATTTGACAACATGGTAGCATTTGAGTAGCATTTGACAACATGGGAGCATTTGACAACATGGTAGCATTTGAGTAGCATTTGACAACATGGTAACATTTGACAACATGATAGCATTTGACAACATGGTAGCATTTGACAACATGGTAGCATTTGACAACATGGGAGCATTTGACAACATGGTAGCATTTGAGTAGCATTTGACAACATGGGAGCATTTGACAACATGGTAGCATTTGAGTAGCATTTGACAACATGGGAGCATTTGACAACATGGTAGCATTTGAGTAGCATTTGACAACATGGGAGCATTTGACAACATGATAGCATTTGACAACATGGTAGCATTTGACAACATGGTAGCATTTGACAACATGGTAGCATTTGACAACAAGGTAGAATTTGACAACATGGTAGCATTTGTTAGTTGGCGCTGTATTTCGCCCCATTCACTGCCCCACCAACGCCCCCCGCCACATACAGCCAGAACCGTTGATAGTATTTAGGGAGCCCCAGGCAGAGACTGTAAGTTTATATTGAGCCCCCTATGAATAAATACGTTTCAGGTCCCCTACAGCAACAGATTTAATAGGACTTTACATTTAATGGGGGGGGGGGCTCTTTGGAAGTTGGAGACCCAAGGCAGTCGTCTGATGTATCCATAAGACACACCCAACTAAGAGTTGAGCTACAATATCGAAAGGAAAACTATAAAAATAATCTATTTGTTTTTTTTTAACCATCTTCCACAATTTAAAAAAAAAGGTGTACGCATCATTTTCTTCCCCACCCATACGCGGTTCCCTGTGTACAACTGATCTGAGAGTCCTGTGGTCTAATCATATCGTATCCCAGTTTGCTACTTGTCATAACATCGTCACCAGAAATATCCTCTCGCGTGTCCACTAGCCGGACAATAATTCCCGACGTCACACGAGTAGGCTGATAGGAACTGAAGATGGCAGGAGAAGATAATCCAAGTGGATTCCTGAGCTCAGGTTGCACATCCATGGCCTATATATATAAATATATCTACATTATTATTTGTGTATGTCCTTGTATATGTTTGCCTGTTTTATTTTCAAATGAAGTTTGCAAGTAAGTTAACCTATGAATCTCCGTGTCATGAAACAATTCAATTCTCTCAAATGTTGTCGTCACATTTCACGGAGGTTTATTCAGTGGTAACAATTGTGTCCGTAAGGGTTGGCGATTAGAGCGACTACCCCAAACTTCAAACAGAGGCCCTGCGATATATAACTCTATGTCCCACACTTTATCTTGACCCGCCCTTGTAATGTAGCTAAACCTGTTATGATAGGTTGGGTGGTGGGGCCCCTGTAATGTAGCTAAACCTGTTATGATAGGTTGGGTGGTTGGGCCCCTGTAATGTAGCTAAACGTGTTATGATAGATGGGATGGTAAGGCAGAAGACTTGAAACATTTTTAAATTTTAAATCCTAACTGCAATTAATAATTCTGCCATCCTCCAAAGATCCAAGAGCCGCATGGTACTAACGTATAATATAAAGACCACAAACAAGCATTCAGTGCATACGCACCACAAATCAAACCAATGTAAAACAACATCTGATAAATTATAATAAGAAATAAAATCTCGCTGTAATTTGATATTCAAACTTTTTTTCTTCTTATTCTATTTATAGATAATGTGTATCAATGTGGATATTTTCATGAAATAATAAAAAAATATCATATTCTAAATAGCAAGTCGCAGAAAAGCTAAAATATGTACAAATCACTCCATTCATTTTTGTAGGCCTAAATGTGGGACAATGGCCTTAAATATTTTTAGCGGCCTTAATAATAGAAACCAAGAAATAGCGTCGCGCCACACACAATGGCAAAAACATTATATTATTTACGCAACTTCTAAGTCATTTGCATTTCGTCATCAACTGATAATTGCCAACTTGTGTGTTTTATACCCAAATTTAAATGTATGTCTGGTCAGTTGCGCTCCATCACAGTGCTTCTGCGTGCGTTGACGGGAAATGTTTTAAAACAATTTGAAAAAAAAAAACGAGAATCTGCACGACCACTGTCATCTTGCGTTTGATTTGACAACTAAACATTTAAACGCAGTTGTGCGCTAAGATGACTTGTATCATTTCTTCATTTTATTCTTAGTCGAGTTAAAGATTCGATTCTCTGAGTTTTGTCAACTAGAGCATTGGTCTCCAACCCCTGGGCTCGGACCTGTACCGCTCCGTGGGTCAAATGGGACTGGGCCGCCCAAGACACATTCAATTATTTCCTTTTTTTTCACTGTTGTGAATTTCTCGCGGGATTTTGGGACTTTCCATGGACTCGAGGTTAACAAGGAGGTGAGCTGCTGTGAGCGGAAGTGGCATTGTAAATCAAAACAATCTAAAACTTAAATAATCTTAGCCCGTCCACCCCCTTCCCCCCACCCACAGTGGGCCGCGGTGAAATTATCCAACACTGACTTGTCCGCGGTCATCTATTGCCATATGATGTCTCAGAAACTTGTCTATTGGGGTCCAGTCTATTGTCTATTGTGGTGTATACTGGAGATTGCCCTGTCCATTTACCTGATTGTCCACAATTAAGCTCGTTGAATTCTTTTGACAACACAAACATTTGTGAAAATGGATCTTCACTCATGAATTATTTGAAACTAGTCATCCCGCGGCGTAGCATATGACGCCCTATCAATATTATTACTGTAATTATTTTTTTTAAATAAGCAATCAAAGAAAAGATATTGTATCATTCATTTTTAATCGCTCATTAAATATTATGATATTTTTTTAGTATCTTCAGTATATATAATTCTCTACGTCACCCAACCATGCGGGACACCACGCACGCACGCCGACTCTCTAACCCTCCTCCCACCCCTCCCTCACTCTCCAGGCATGCGCAACAGTGGTCTGCTTCATTGCTCCTGTCTTCGTCAAGTGGTAGAGCAAAATAATTAAGCAATCTTTATTTAACAATTTAACACAATATAGTTGCTTTATATTGTGTGACGTGGTAGCTGAATGGCTCAGGAGATATAATTTTTCTTTTGCTTACTTTTTATGCTGGCTATCCAGGCTCGATTCCACTTACGGACATTGTTTTTTTTTATTAATTTTTTTTTATAGTTTATCATTTTGGATTTTTTAATGAAAAGTAACAACAACAAATAAGATCTCTTTCAAGGACTCTAACAATTTTTTTTATTGAAATAGTTTATCCTTTAGGATGCTGTAAGGAAGAGAAACAACAACTAATTAGGTTTTTAATTTCGTTCATAACTTTAAAAAAAAATATTATTTTGCAAAGAAATCAGAAAACGACGCGAGTTGTCGAACGTTGTTGAATGCTGAATGCGTCTTGCTAGTTTTGACGTATTCGGGAATTCCGCAAACGCTACTAATCTATATATATATAGACTTGCGTCTTGCTACGTGGTGGTGTCCCGCATGGTTGGGCGACGAAAAGAATTGTATATATAGATAGAAGTGATCATCAGACAATGCTTACTAACACACATTATCAAGATTACGTGCGATCTGAAAAAGAAAAAAAGCCTGTTTTTAGACCCCTGAGTACAGACAGACAGACAGACAGATAGATAGACAGACAGACAGACAGACAGACAGATAGATAGATAGATAGATAGATAGATAGATAGATAGATAGATAGATAGATAGATAGATAGATAGATAGATAGATAGATAGATAGAAAGATAGATAGATAGATAGATAGATAGATAGATAGATAGATAGATAGATAGATAGATAGATAGATAGATAGATAGATAGATAGATAGATAGATAGATAGATAGATAGATAGATAGATAGATTGATTGATTGATTGATTGATTGATTGATTCAAGAATCCATTGTAATTTGTTTGCTGTTTTCATTTCAGGTAAACACAGAAAAAAAAATGGTGCACCAACCAACTAACTCAGGCTCCTTCATGGCACGTCACGTGACGTCTTTATCCATCATGGCCGTCGCCGTCTGCCTTCTCTCCTCTCTGCCCACACACGTCACAGTGGCGATGTCAGTCAGGTCAACGTCCAATGACCGCCACTCCACTGCCAGCCTGGACAAAGAGCTGAAACAAATCGCGACTTCCGGCAGCGGCGTGGACTTGATGGAGAACCCCCAGCCCTCTTCTGATGATGAGCTCTACGGGAAGGCTCAGAATAGTCTTGGCTACGACAGCGAGGAAGACGAGAGCCCCCTCGAGGACGTCGAAAGTTTATACTCCCATGAAAAGTCTCACCCCTTCCAGAGCAAGAAACTTCGCCTCAACAAGCGGTACCGCCTGAGGAACAGCAAGAGGAGACTCAGGTTCCAGAAGAGAAGACAGACCTACACCGACGACGTAGAGTACCCCAGACCCGAAGAGATCGGAAACGCCTTCGAGCGGGACGTGCGGGAGCCGAGATTGAGATTTCATGCGCATGACATGAGGAGACGTTCGCCATCTTCTTTGTCAAACGAGCACAGTAGTGAAGCCGGAAATGAGGACGTCGAACGTGACCAGCAACTCCGACACCGAAGAGATGCGTATCCCGTTTTCAGCGTCTCCAGGCGCGTACCGATCGGAAACGACTTGCAGGCTCTGGCAGATCTGTTGTATCAAGAGAAGCAAAGACAGGCCTACAATCAGTTTAAAGACATTCTGGAAAGAGTTGGCAAGAGGTAATCTGCGCATACGTCTGATCGTATCATCAAGTGGTAAAAGGGGTCAGATATGTTTCTTGAATGTTTCTTGCGAGAAATTCTACAAAACCAGAAAACATGAGCAATTTATTATTTAATTCACTTTTCGATTTGATAGGTTTATGAAAATCTACATATCTTTTGTTTGCAATAGTTTTATTATGAAAAAATGTATTATTTTTATATATTATTCTATTATTAAAAATAAATTAACACAAAATACAAAGGACTAAATTATCTCAATCAAATGTTCTTTTTTTAACATTTTTTGTTGCTTTATGATTATACTATCAATAAACATAGATTTTGTGTATAAACATTCTGAATTTTCTTTTTTTTTTATTTAAGTTAGTTCAGTTATTGTAGTTTAACTTCGGTGACAGCACCGAATGTATATTATATGGGTGGCAGTGGAGATCGGGAAGTTAAGTATTAAACATTACAAGTAAACATGCGGAGAATTCTGTAGGTGCGAAAGGTTTATGGAATTGTATAATAAATTGAAACATTTCATTTCTTTCGGAGCTAGATTACTATTAGTTATTAGTGTGGGTTCTAGTCAGAAGAATACAGCTCGAGTCCCTGCAGCTCCAGTCAGTGTGGGTTCTAGTCAGAAGAATACAGCTTCGAGTCCCTGCAGCTCCAGTCAGTGTGGGTTCTAGTCAGAAGAATACAGCTTCAAGTCCCTGCAGCTCCAGTCAGTGTGGGTTCTAGTCAGAAGAATACAGCTTCAAGTCCCTGCAGCTCCAGTCAGTGTGGGTTCTAGTCAGAAGAATACAGCTTCAAGTCCCTGCAGCTCCAGTCAGTGTGGGTTCTAGTCAGAAGAATACAGCTTCAAGTCCCTGCAGCTCCAGTCAGTGTGGGTTCTAGTCAGAAGAATACAGCTTCAAGTCCCTGCAGCTCCAGTCAGTGTGGGTTCTAGTCAGAAAAATACAGCTTCGAGTCCCTGCAGCTCCAGTCAGTGTGGGTTCTAGTCAGAAGAATACAGCTTCAAGTCCCTGCAGCTCCAGTCAGTGTGGGTTCTAGTCAGAAGAATACAGCTTCAAGTCCCTGCAGCTCCAGTCAGTGTGGGTTCTAGTCAGAAGAATACAGCTTCAAGTCCCTGCAGCTCCAGTCAGTGTGGGTTCTAGTCAGAAGAATACAGCTTCGAGTCCCTGCAGCTCCAGTCAGTGTGGGTTCTAGTCAGAAGAATACAGCTTCGAGTCCCTGCAGCTCCAGTCAGTGTGGGTTCTAGTCAGAAGAATACAGCTTCAAGTCCCTGCAGCTCCAGTCAGTGTGGGTTCTAGTCAGAAGAATACAGCTTCGAGTCCCTGCAGCTCCAGTCAGTGTGGGTTCTAGTCAGAAGAATACAGCTTCAGTCCCTGCAGCACCAGTCAGTGTGGGTTCTAGTCAGAAGCCAATACAGCTCTGCAGCTCGTCAGTGTGGGTTCTAGTCAGAAGAATACAGCTTCAAGTCCCTGCAGCTCCAGTCAGTGTGGGTTCTAGTCAGAAGAATACAGCTTCGAGTCCCTCCAGCTCCAGTCAGTGTGGGTTCTAGTCAGAAGAATACAGCTTCAAGTCCCTGCAGCTCCAGTCAGTGTGGGTTCTAGTCAGAAGAATACAGCTTCAAGTCCCTGCAGCTCCAGTCAGTGTGGGTTCTAGTCAGAAGAATACAGCTTCAAGTCCCTGCATCTCCAGTCAGTGTGGGTTCTAGTCAGAAGAATACAGCTTCGAGTCCCTGCAGCTCCAGTCAGTGTGGGTTCTAGTCAGAAGAATACAGCTTCGAGTCCCTGCAGCTCCAGTCAGTGTGGGTTCTAGTCAGAAGAATACAGCTTCGAGTCCCTGCAGCTCCAGTCAGTGTGGGTTCTAGTCAGAAGAATACATCTTCGAGTCCCTGCAGCTCCAGTCAGTGTGGGTTCTAGTCAGAAGAATACAGCTTCAAGTCCCTGCAGCTCCAGTCAGTGTGGGTTCTAGTCAGAAGAATACAGCTTCGAGTCCCTGCAGCTCCAGTCAGTGTGGGTTCTAGTCAGAAGAATACAGCTTCGAGTCCCTGCAGCTCCAGTCAGTGTGGGTTCTAGTCAGAAGAATACAGCTTCGAGTCCCTGCAGCTCCAGTCAGTGTGGGTTCTAGTCAGAAGAATACAGCTTCGAGTCCATGCAGCTCCAGTCAGTGTGGGTTCTAGTCAGAAGAATACAGCTTCGAGTCCCTGCAGCTCCAGTCAGTGTGGGTTCTAGTCAGAAGAATACAGCTTCAAGTCCCTGCAGCTCCAGTCAGTGTGGGTTTTAGTCAGAAGAATACAGCTTCAAGTCCCTGCAGCTCCAGTCAGTGTGGGTTCTAGTCAGAAGAATACAGCTTCGAGTCCCTGCAGCTCCAGTCAGTGTGGGTTCTAGTCAGAAGAATACAGCTTCGAGTCCCTGCAGCTCCAGTCAGTGTGGGTTCTAGTCAGAAGAATACAGCTTCAAGTCCCTGCAGCTCCAGTCAGTGTGGGTTCTAGTCAGAAGAATACAGCTTCGAGTCCCTGCAGCTCCAGTCAGTGTGGGTTCTAGTCAGAAGAATACAGCTTCGAGTCCCTGCAGCTCCAGTCAGTGTGGGTTCTAGTCAGAAGAATACAGCTTCAAGTCCATGCAGCTCCAGTCAGTGTGGGTTCTAGTCAGAAGAATACAGCTTCAAGTCCCTGCAGCTCCAGTCAGTGTGGGTTCTAGTCAGAAGAATACAGCTTCAAGTCCCTGCAGCTCCAGTCAGTGTGGGTTCTAGTCAGAAGAATACAGCTTCGAGTCCCTGCAGCTCCAGTCAGTGTGGGTTCTAGTCAGAAGAATACAGCTTCAAGTCCCTGCAGCTCCAGTCAGTGTGGGTTCTAGTCAGAAGAATACAGCTTCGAGTCCCTGCAGCTCCAGTCAATGTGGGTTCTAGTCAGAAGAATACAGCTTCAAGTCCCTGCAGCTCCAGTCAGTGTGTGTTCTAGTCAGAAGAATACAGCTTCAAGTCCCTGCAGCTCCAGTCAGTGTGGGTTCTAGTCAGAAGAATACAGCTTCGAGTCCCTGCAGCTCCAGTCAGTGTGGGTTCTAGTCAGAAGAATACAGCTTCGAGTCCCTGCAGCTCCAGTCAGTGTGGGTTCTAGTCAGAAGAATACAGCTTCGAGTCCCTGCAGCTCCAGTCAGTGTGGGTTCTAGTCAGAAGAATACAGCTTCAAGTCCCTGCAGCTCCAGTCAGTGTGGGTTCTAGTCAGAAGAATACAGCTTCAAGTCCCTGCAGCTCCAGTCAGTGTGGGTTCTAGTCAGAAGAATACAGCTTCCGAGTCCCTGCAGCTCCAGTCAGTGTGGGTTCTAGTCAGAAGAATACAGCTTCGAGTCCCTGCAGCTCCAGTCAGTGTGGGTTCTAGTCAGAAGAATACAGCTTCAAGTCCCTTCAGCTCCAGTCAGTGTGGGTTCTAGTCAGAAGAATACAGCTTCGAGTCCCTGAAGCTCCAGTCAGTGTGGGTTCTAGTCAGAAGAATACAGCTTCGAGTCCCTGCAGCTCCAGTCAGTGTGGGTTCTAGTCAGAAGAATACAGCTTCGAGTCCCTGCAGCTCCAGTCAGTGTGGGTTCTAGTCAGAAGAATACAGCTTCAAGTCCCTGCAGCACCAGTCAGTGTGGGTTTTAGTCAGAAGAATACAGCTTCGAGTCCCTGCAGCACCAGTCAGTGTGGGTTCTAGTCAGATGAATACAGCTTCGAGTCCCTGCAGCTCCGGTCAGTGTGGGTTCTAGTCAGAAGAATACAGCTTCGAGTCCCTGCAGCTCCGGTCAGTGTGGGTTCTAGTCAGAAGAATACAGCTTCGAGTCCCTGCAGCTCCAGTCAGTGTGGGTTCTAGTCAGAAGAATACAGCTTCGAGTCCCTGCAGCTCCAGTCAGTGTGGGTTCTAGTCAGAAGAATACAGCTTCAAGTCCCTGCAGCTCCGGTCAGTGTGGGTTCTAGTCAGAAGAATACAGCTTCGAGTCCCTGCAGCTCCAGTCAGTGTGGGTTCTAGTCAGAAGAATACAGCTTCGAGTCCCTGCAGCTCCAGTCAGTGTGGGTTCTAGTCAGAAGAATACAGCTTCAAGTCCCTGCAGTTCCAGTCAGTGTGGGTTCTAGTCAGAAGAATACAGCTTCAAGTCCCTGCAGCTCCGGTCAGTGTGGGTTCTAGTCAGAAGAATACAGCTTCAAGTCCCTGCAGCTCCGGTCAGTGTGGGTTCTAGTCAGAAGAATACAGCTTCAAGTCCCTGCAGCTCCGGTCAGTGTGGGTTCTAGTCAGAAGAATACACTTTCGAGTCCCTGCAGCTCCGGTCAGTGTGGTTCTAGTCAGAAGAATACAGCTTCGAGTCCCTGCAGCTCCAGTCAGTGTGGGTTCTAGTCAGAAGAATACAGCTTCGAGTCCCTGCAGCTCCAGTCAGTGTGGGTTCTAGTCAGAAGAATACAGCTTCGAGTCCCTGCAGCTCCAGTCAGTGTGGGTTCTAGTCAGAAGAATACAGCTTCGAGTCCCTGCAGCTCCAGTCAGTGTGGGTTCTAGTCAGAAGAATACAGCTTCGAGTCCCTGCAGCTCCAGTCAGTGTGGGTTCTAGTCAGAAGAATACAGCTTCAAGTCCCTGCAGCTCCAGTCAGTGTGGGTTCTAGTCAGAAGAATACAGCTTCGAGTCCCTGCAGCTCCAGTCAGTGTGGGTTCTAGTCAGAAGAATACAGCTTCAAGTCCCTGCAGCTCCAGTCAGTGTGGGTTCTAGTCAGAAGAATACAGCTTCAAGTCCCTGCAGCTCCAGTCAGTGTGGGTTCTAGTCAGAA
The DNA here is from genome assembly GCA_021962125.1 of Bulinus truncatus. Lineage (NCBI taxonomy): Eukaryota > Metazoa > Mollusca > Gastropoda > Planorbidae > Bulinus > Bulinus truncatus. The sequence continues at coordinate 34,947 of JAGDYQ010000189.1, forward strand.
GAATACAGCTTCGAGTCCCTCCAGCTCCAGTCAGTGTGGGTTCTAGTCAGAAGAATACAGCTTCAAGTCCCTGCAGCTCCAGTCAGTGTGGGTTCTAGTCAGAAGAATACAGCTTCGACTCCCTGCAGCTCCAGTCAGCCACCTCGGTTAACGAAAGTTTTCACACGCCAGTGCGAGAGCCCTTGGGGCGAGTGCCAAACGCAGGGCCGAGAGCGGTGGGCTTTATATCTTATCACATCGTTCCATAGCGGATCCTCATCAGGCGCGTGGATCGGGCCAGATTAAGGGATTTAAGGATACGGGATTAAATTTAGGGATTTAGTCAAGGCATTTTAAGGGATGATGAATTCAGTCACGGCATATTAAATGGTAAGGGATTATTAAGTCACGGCATTTTAAATGATAACGTATTAAGTCACGCCATATTAAGAGATGAGGGATTAAGTCACGCCATATTAAGAAATAAGGGATTGAGTCACGCCATATTAAGAAAAAAGGGAATAAGTCACGCCATATTAAATGATAAGGGATTAAGTCACGCCATATTAAGAGATGAGGGATTAAGTCACGCCATATTAAGAGATGAGGGATTAAGTCACGCCATATTAAGAGATGAGGGATTAAGTCACGCCATATTAAGAGATGAGGGATTAAGTCACGCCATATTAAGAGATTAGGGATTGAGTCACGCCATATTAAATGATAAGGGATTGAGTCACGCCATATTAAATGATAAGGGATTAAGTCAATTCACATCAGTGGCTAGCACAACGCCCAGTCCTCTTCACTTGTTTAACCAATTTGTTATGCCCCCTTATTTGTTTGATTTTTAAGCTGGGTGGACTTTGAGAACTCTGACCAAGACTTGATCCTGAAGTCGACAGTCAAATGCTGCGCACTGCATGACCATCTGCCACCTCAAGCAATAATTAATCTACTGGAGTCCAGTTTTCTATTGAAGTTTTTATTGTGTGTTTATGCCTCTCTTAAACACATGTTATCATCCTGTCGATAGACGGTCATGTCAGAGACCTGAAATTGGATATTCAGTGTAATAGATCTGTATGTTACTTTAACTAGTATCAACAAAAAAAACTGGTTCTATGATTGTCAGTTTTTCCTCACGGATTCGTGTCTGACTGAACTAATTTTAATATAATCAGACCCCCCAATCCCCTCATGCATCAAATAATATGTGATGAGTCTCTTATGTACAGTTAATATACTTCTTTGATTTAAATCAACATCTAATATAGTAATCTATTACTTTAAAGAATATCAACATAAAAATGTCTATTTGATAGTTATCTTTAACATAAGCAATACTGAATAAACTTATGTTATACGTTTATTGTTAGTATTACTGAAGCCCTGCTCATAGGGGGGGGGGGCCGCACGGCATAATGACCTGCTATAAACTGATGTAGCAATAGTTGAGTATATTGATCTGCTATAAACTGATGTAGCAATAGTTGGGTATATTGATCTGCTATAAACTGATGTAGCAGTAGTTGGGTATATTGATCTGCTATAAACTAGCAGTAGTTGAGTATATTGATCTGCTATAAACTGATGTAGCAGTAGTTGGGTATATTGATCTGCTATAAACTGATGTAGCAGTGGTTGGGTATATTGATCTGCTATAAACTGATGTATCAGTAGTTGGGTATATTGATATGCTATAAACTGATGTAGCAGTAGTTGGGTATATTGATCTGCTATAAACTGATGTAGCAGTATTGGGTCTATTGATCTGCTATAAACTGATGTAGCAATAGTTGAGTATATTGATCTGCTATAAACTAGCAGTAGTTGAGTATATTGATCTGCTATAAACTGATGTAGCAGTAGTTGGGTATATTGATCTGCTATAAATTAGCAATAGTTGGGTATATTGATCTGCTATAAACTAACAGTAGTTGAGTATATTGATCTGCTATAAACTGATGTAGCAATAGTTGGGTATATTGATCTGCTATAAACTGATGTAGCAATAGTTGGGTATATTGATCTGCTATAAACTGATGTAGCAGTAGTTGGGTATATTGATCTGCTATAAACTGATGTAGCAATAGTTGGGTATATTGATCTGCTATAAACTGATGTAGCAGTAGTTGGGTATATTGATCTGCTATAAACTGATGTAGCAGTAGTTGGGTATATTGATCTGCTATAAACTAGCAGTTTTTGGGTATATTGATCTGCTATAAACTGATGTAGCAATAGTTGGGTATATTGATCTGCTATAAACTGATGTAGCAGTAGTTGGGTATATTGATCTGCTATAAACTGATGTAGCAGTAGTTGGGTATATTGATCTGCTATAAACTGATGTAGCAGTAGTTGGATATATTGATCAGAGGTTTGACTAGTTGGTGTAGATTGTCAAGATTTTCATGATGATAAGCTGTCGTTAGCCCTGACTTGAGTTTAAAATGTTCAAAATGTTAATGACTCAATGTTCGGCTTATGTCGGTCTATAGATCATGACTCAATATTCGGCTTATGTCGATCTATAGTTGACTCAATTTTCGGCTTTTGTCGGTCTATCGTTAATCACTACATTTATATATTGTTTCTAACTAAGGACCTTTCTTAGTTTGCTTATCTGTAGATAGTTTAGCAAAGCGTTGTACCAGGCTTGTTTTGTTGTTGTTTCAAATCGCTCGTTATTTTGATAATGGGTTTTAGTAAGAATTGTCGGACGATCACTTCTCAAATAGTTCATGAGTGAAAACCCATTTCACAGATGTATGTTTTACCAAAGGAATTCGACGAGCATAATTGTGGACATTTCGGAAAATGATAAGCGCTGTCTCTAGTAGGGGACGGATGGTCGTGTGGTAAAGCGCTCGACTGTCCACCTGAATGTACCTAGTTCGATCTCCGTTGAGGACTAAGGAAATTTTTCTGGTCTTGGCTCAAGTTTCTGATATATCTCCCGTGGTGCCTCCATGATCATTTGCACTATCGGCGATGGTGGGGATGAAAGAAGGGCACTGCAAAAACCGTCCCATTAGTGGTTTACAGGATCTAAGAGATTTCATCTCATCGACTGTCCACCTGAATGTACCTAGTTCGATCTCCGTTGAGGACTAAGGAAATTTTTCTGGTCTTGGCTCAAGTTTCTGATATATCTCCCGTGGTGCCTCCATGATCATTTGCACTATCGGCGATGGTGGGGATGAAAGAAGGGCACTGCAAAAACCGTCCCATTAGTGGTTTATAGAATTCAAGAGATTTCATGGACTTTACACACTAATTTCTAGTATACACCCCAATAAACAATACACGGGACCCCAATAGACAAGTTTCTGCGTCATCATATGGCAAGAGTTGGAATTTACTCCAAATGATCTATTTTAAACATATCTGGTACAATGCCGGTAAATTTGGCACAGCAAATGACCGAGAACAGGAGCTTACGGAAGCGACTTCTAATAAGAGGTAATTTGGGATTCACTTCAGACGATAGTGAACTCGACTCACAAGCAAAGGGTACAAGTTGCAATCCTTGGTAGAATATTCGCCGCAGACTTGGATAGATGGGCGACGCCAAGTGTAATGAGCCCACAGAATGAGATGGGCCCCGCCAAGTGTAATGAGCCCACAGAAACGAGATGGGCGCCGCCAAGTGTAATGAGCCCACAGAAATGAGATGGGCTCCGCCAAGTGTAATGAGCCCACAGAAATGCGATGGGCTCCGCCAAGTCTAATGAGCACACAGAAATGAGATGGGCTCCGCCAAGTCTAATGAGCACACAGAAATGAGATGGGCTCCGCCAAGTCTAATGAGCACACAGAAATGAGATGGGCTCCGCCAAGTCTAATGAGCACACAGAAATGAGATGGGCTCCGCCAAGTCTAATGAGCCCACAGAAATGAGATGGGCTCCGCCAAGTCTAATGAGCCCACAGAAATGAGATGGGCTCCGCCAAGTGTAATGAGCCCACAGAAATGAGATGGGCGCCGCCAAGTGTAATGAGCCCACAGAAATGAGATGGGCGCCGCCAAGTGTAATGAGCCCACAGAAATGAGATGGGCTCCGCCAAGTGTAATGAGCACACAGAAATGACGTTTGATAGCACATCCGTTTATGTCTCCATTCGTTTCCTCAAACAACCGCATCGGTTAAGGTGATCCATGGCCCATGCAAGGTTTCTGCAAGTTTTTTTTTTCATTTTTTTTTTTATTTTTTAAGTTACACTAGCCATTTTGGGCACATGCATACAATATACCAATTAATGAACAAAGAAATAAAAAAAATATACAAAAATGTATAATAAAAGGTATTATGTGACTTTTTTGGGGTGAAGAAGTGTAATTTTAAGAGACATATTTTCAATGTGAGTTTTTTATTTCGGTGCACTCAAAAAAAAGTTAAATTTGGGGGTGAGGGGGTAGGTAAGAAAAAAATTTAAAAAAAATTATATTTAATATTTCCAAAAAAAAAATTGGAGAACTGTCAACAATAGATATAAAAATAAGCATGCAAAATTGTAAGCTTATATCTTTAGTAGTTTTTGTGAAAGCGTTGAAAAGGTACAAGAATTGTTTTAAAAATGCGATTTTGAGAAAAACGGAAAAAAAACTGTCAAAAACCTCTATTAAACAAAATACATGGCCTAAAATGATATTTAATGATTGGACAGTGAAAGTAAGCCATATTGTAATATGAATAAACAATTTTAACACTATAAACATCAGCATATATAAAATCGACTTTTTTTTATCGGGACTTCCCTGTGCTATTTATAGACACATGGAGTACCTTAAGGGTATAATATATATATATATATATATATATATATATATATATATATATATATATATATATATATATATATATAAATATATATATATATATATATCGTCAGGTTATTTTTTTTATACAGGGTATATGTTCCACAAAAATGCATTAAAAACTAATTTAAGCCTCGTAAGTTTCTAAATTCTCTAAAACCGCAGAACTTCAAGTGAAAAAGTCAAAATGAACACACAAAAAAAACGTGCACACACAAAAATCCAGACAATGAAAGAATTTTTTTTTTAATAAGAATTTGAAATTTTGTGCGATTCATTAAAACATTAAATTGTATCTGCATTTAATGATAGCATTATCCTGCATTAAAAAACCAGTTACGTGAGTTTATCTCTTGAGTTAGATCCTCCTTCGAAATCGCTAAGACCTTCATTGTTCTTTCTAACAACTCATTTTTTGAATATGATGCCCATTTGGCCCTAACTGGGTAAGCAAAAAAATGCATTTCCTAAATGCTGCTTCATTTGTCTTAATGACTCTGGCAGTGGATTCAGCTAAATCCTTTTTGCACAGGGCTTCAAGTTACATTTGCCTAGGGAAACCAAAAACTGTTTGCCTTTACATAGGGCACTAAATTGTACCTTTACATAGGGCACTAAATTGTACCTTTACATAGGGCGCAAAATTGTACCTTTACATAGGGCACTAAATAGTACCTTTACATAGGGCGCTAAATTGTCCCTTTACATAGGGCACTAAATTGTACCTTTACATAGCGCACTAAATAGTACCTTTACATAGGGTACTAAATTGTACCTTTACATAGTGCACTGAATTGTACCTTTACATAGGGCGCTAAATTGTAACTTTACATAGGGCGCTAAATTGTAACTTTACATAGGGCGCTAAATTGTACCTTTACATAGGGCGCTAAATTGTACCTTTACATAGGGCACTAAATTGTACCTTTACATAGGGCACTAAATTGTACCTTTACACAGGGCACTAAATTGTCCCTTTACATAGGGCACTAAATTGTCCCTTTACATAGGGCACTAAATTGTACCTTTACATAGGGCACTAAATTGTACCTTTACATAGGGCACTAAAGTGTACCTTTACATAGGGCACTAAATTGTACCTTTACATAGGGCACTAAATTGTACCTTTACATAGGGCACTAAATTGTACCTTTACATAGTGCACTAAATTGTACCTTTACATAGGGCACCAAATTTTACCTTTACATAGGGTACTAAATTGTACCTTTACATAGGACACTAAATTGTACTTTTACATAGGGCACGCTAAATTGTACCTTTACATAGTGCACTAAATTGTACATTTATCAAGGACCCAGAAAACATAAGAACGGTTCTGGTATCTACTCATCCATTATAAGTAAATATGGCTGTAAAACAAAAGAATCAGACAACCCAAGAGCAAAACATCTAAAAAAAAAGTTTACCAGTGATATGTACTGATTTGGATTGGTACTTGGCACACTGCTTTATGAATGGCAGCGAGTTGTCATTGAATAAAATTAAATCCAAATACATATTTCTAAAGTAATTACAGTTTAAAACTGAACATTTCTACTTTTACTGTGTATTTCCGTAATAAAAGTGTATATATTTTGTTATCAACCATTCGGAAATGACAAATATATGTTTGATGATTACTAAGAAGTTAACGAAAAACAATTTGCTATTCACAGCAATATAATAAATTACAAAACAAATGATCATCACATTGTCAAACTGCTGGTATTTTATAACAAATGAACAACTAACAATGATCCGTTATAATATTTTTTCCTCCCACATCACAACAATAGATAAATATGGGTGAAGACACAGTACTGTGTAATTTCGTAAGATTATTATAGTGCTTTTATAATGTGCAGTAAACTATTAATGATCATGTTAAACAATACTTTATAATATACATTAACAAGTATAATTTATATAAATAATACACATAAAATCATGAATGCAAAAGAAAAAGTAAAAATCAAACATAGCAGATGTTCACATGCAGACAAACGAAATGTATTTGAATATGTAAGATTAAGCTATGTATGTGCCACATTGCGCAGCCTCATGTAAGATTACGTTATGTATGTGCCACATTGCACAGCCTCATGTAAGATTAAGCTATGTATGTGCCACATTGCGCAGCCTCATGTAAGATTACGTTATGTATGTGCCACATTGCACAGCCTCATGTAAGATTAAGCTATGTATGTGTCACATTGTGCAGCCTCATGTAAGATTTAGTTATTATGTGCCACATTGCACAGCCTCATGTAAGATTAAGTTATGTATGTATCACATTGCGCAGCCTCATGTAAGATTAAGTTATTATGAGCCACATTGCATAGCCTCATGTAAGATTAAGCTATGTATGTGTTACATTGCACAGCCTCAGATAGATATTTTGGCGCAATGTGTAAGATAATGTTGTTGTTTATTTTCGCCAAAGTCCAGACATGAAGAAAAGCAAAAACATTTAACTAAACTATTTCGGCGCCCTTTCAATTCGGTGCCCACTGAGACAGCACAAACTTTTCTTTCTCATAGTATGGCCACGTCAATTACAGAGATTTATACTTCATTCATTTTCTTTTTAATCTCTGGGAAAATAAGTTGCTTAGATTATTGTCATTGTTGTTTTGGGTCATTTTTTGCATTATATAATTAGTGGATGGACCATAGTTGGGGAAGCATCTGTCATTATATAATTAGTGAATGGACCGTAGATGGGGAAGAATTTGTCAAATTCATACCATTTCTCACAAAGTGTTGGCAGTTGTTAAAGTCAAATAAAAGTGTGGCACAAATTCATATTTGGTCGAGAAATGGATTTAAATCTCTTAGAGTTTGAATATCATATTGCCATGTTGAAATCTTCAAATATGATGAGACCTTCGTAACAACATTATCATGAAAGATTTAAAATCAATGAAAATAATGATAAAAGTGGGTACATCACAAGCAAGATAAACAAATGGGGTGTGATTGTGGACAAAGGGAAAGAACTCTGGATATTGTTGTTTGCATTCAACCAGACGAACAGACCAGTCCATAAAAATAAATCATAAAATATTGCATAGATTGTACTTTTTTATATGAATTAATATCGGTAGAGAAAATGATTTAGTTCTGGGGATTGGGGGGGGGGTGTAAGGGAGATTGACAACAGTCAACTATTTTCATTAATATCATTCCATTTATCTGTCCTGCTGCATAAAAAATGTGCCATGATCAATGTGATATGAACATATTTCACCTAGTTTTGTCATTGCTGATGCCAATTTTACTTGCTTTTTTTATAAATCATGTGACCATCACGTCATGTGACAGAATCAGCAAAACATACATAAACAATACTATTAATGCTTGAGCACTCGAATATGGGGCCACGTGATGGGGTCCTCCTCGGGCTCAAAGCAGAAGTTGGTGGGGAAAATAAAGCCCAGCACCCAGTAAGGCCCCAGGACGGCCCTGATCTTCTGCCTGAGGCTCCTGGTGTCTGTGATCTCCAGCGAGCTATTCAGAAAGGCTTTCTCAAACGAAGTGGTCCCTTGCCAGATGAGGTACGCGTGCGAGAACATGAACACCAAAGTGAGCGCGTCGAAATACAGGAGCAGCGTCAGCGTCGTCACGGACAGGGTGGTGTGGAACGATACGTACCCACAGGCGTATCGTATCACGGATACGGGAAAGCAAAGGTCCATGTACGACATGTCCTTCCACAGGTACAGCGCGATGTAAGGGAACCCGTGCAGCGTCGCGTACATGCAGCCCGCAAAGGCGTAGACCAGGAACACGCAGAAGAACCTGTGGTTCCTGTAGCCGACGCACCGGCCGGCAAAGAAGCAGTGGTGGTCACGCTTCAAGATGCACGTCCGGCACAGCGGGCAGTGGTGGCACCTTGGCGGCCGGGCGCGGCCACAGTCGTAGCACGGGACCCATGACCAGTACGGGTACGACTTCACCACCGTCCTCCCGTCGGTAGTGATGGTGGGCCGTGGCGAATTGAAGTTGTCGCCTTTGTAGCGAGTAGAGTCAGGCCAGGATGAAACAGATTCATTTGACAACTCCGAACTTGTGAATCGATTCTCTCTGTCAGATCTCCCGATAAGATCATCAATAGACCTACTGTTTACCTGGTCATTGATCCTGTTCATTTTAGCATTGGCTTTTTCAGCTTCCGTCTTGGGGTCCGCTCTGTCAACCCCGGCAGAGAAGGGTGAAATATGAGAAGAATCTCCCTGCGTCATCGTCCCAGTTTTCTCTGTAATCAGATTCATCAAAACAGCGGAAGAATCTCCATTGGAGTGATGAGGCTGTGAAACGTTAGAACTTTGATGACATTTCATAACAAGATATGTCTTAAATTTAAACAATTTAAAAGCTGGTCTAAAAATGAATAGGTAAAATTTTTTTAAAAAAATCATAGTCTAATTTGACTGTTAACAAACCCTTCTTTCCCCCCTCAAATACTGTAGAGCAGCTGCATGGGTTCCCTCAATACAGATACACAGACTAGCAGATGAATGGGTTCCCTCAATACAGATACACCGACTAGCAGTTGAATGGGTTCCCTCAATACAGATACACAGGCTAGCAGTTGAATGGGTTCCCTCAATACAGATACACAGACTAGCAGTTGAATGGGTTCCCTCAATACAGATACACAGGCTAGCGGTTGAATGGGTTCCCTCAATACAGATACACAGGCTAGCGGTTGAATGGGTTCCCTTAATACAGATACACAGACTAGCGGTTGAATGGGTTCCCTCAATACAGATACACAGGCTAGCGGTTGAATGGGTTCCCTTAATACAGATACACAGACTAGCGGTTGAATGGGTTCCCTCAATACAGACACACAGACTAGCGGTTGAATGGGTTCCCTCAATACAGATACACAGACTAGCGGTTGAATGGGTTCCCTCAATACAGATACACAGGCTAGCAGTTGAATGGGTTCCCTCAATACAGATACACAGACTAGCGGTTGAATGGGTTCCCTCAATACAGATACACAGACTAGCAGTTGAATGGGTTCCCTCAATACAGATACACAGGCTAGCAGTTGAATGGGTTCCCTCAATACAGATACACAGGCTAGCAGTTGAATGGGTTCCCTCAATACAGATACACAGGCTAGCAGTTGAATGGGTTCCCTCAATACAGATACACAGGCTAGCAGTTGAATGGGTTCCCTCAATACAGATACACAGGCTAGCAGTTGAATGGGTTCCCTCAATACAGATACACAGGCTAGCAGTTGAATGGGTTCCCTCAATACAGATACACAGGCTAGCAGTTGAATGGGTTCCCTCAATACAGATACACAGGCTAGCGGTTGAATGGGTTCCCTCAATACAGATACACAGGCTAGCGGTTGAATGGGTTCCCTCAATACAGATACACAGACTAGCGGTTGAATGGGTTCCCTCAATACAGATACACAGGCTAGCAGTTGAATGGGTTCCCTCAATACAGATACACAGGCTAGCGGTTGAATGGGTTCCCTCAATACAGATACACAGGCTAGCGGTTGAATGGGTTCCCTCAATACAGATACACAGGCTAGCGGTTGAATGGGTTCCCTCAATACAGATACACAGGCTAGCGGTTGAATGGGTTCCCTCAATACAGATACACAGGCTAGCGGTTGAATGGGTTCCCTCAATACAGATACACAGGCTAGCAGTTGAATGGGTTCCCTCAATACAGATACACAGGCTAGCAGTTGAATGGGTTCCCTCAATACAGATACACAGGCTAGCAGTTGAATGGGTTCCCTTAATACAGATACACAGACTAGCGGTTGAATGGGTTCCCTCAATACAGATACACAGACTAGCGGTTGAATGGGTTCCCTCAATACAGATACACAGGCTAGGCAAACTGTGTGGGTGGTGGTGGTGGAGAGGAGGGGAGGGGTCGAAGGACATGGTAAGTAAAACTATTGTCAAGAAATTGATGCCCCGGTGGAAAGACATGGTCGCCATTGCATCCGTGTGAATTCATTAAATGTTCGTGAATATCAAGAAAATCTCTGAAAGCAGGGTAGGAGTGGAGATCCTATTGGTAAAATGTCCCAAAACATTGACCTACTTTGTCTGTGCCTAAGAACGGCTCTAACCCAAATGGCACTTTGTCTAAACAGTTCGGGCTGATATAATCCCGACCTAGCCCGAATATGATCATATTTTTTGTCTGATAAATACTTCATTAAATAGCGATAGATAAATGAAGAAAACAAATAGGTGTATAAATAGAACACCAGTCTGCAATATTGTTTATTTTCCCCCAATATCTTTGATGAACAATTGTCTTGTGTCACGTGTTGATGATGCTGTGATCTACATGTTGACCGAACAAGGGCCCGTGGGGAGGGGGGAGTATTTGACAGGAAACTGGTCTATTAGAATTTGTGGGAAGTCCACAGCTCTTTCCGGGTAAATTATAACAGGGGCGTTGCTAAAAATTTGCGGGGGGGGGGGGGGGGGAAGATTCCCGCAAAATATTTGAGGGGAAGGGGATATTTAATCTCCCATAATGACAACGCCAGTGGTACTGGAATCCCTACATGGTAGAATGTACGATGTCGATTAGGATGGGGATCCCTACACTCGGGGTGCCCGGATAGCCCCCAGAAGTTTAAGATAAACACTCTCTGCTGCACGCTACAATCTCGATAGTTATTTAATTATTACATCTTTAAGGGGATATAACTTGTTAGATTTGACTGAACTCTTAATTAAATTGTTACCTCCCTTTCATCAAATTAAATTACCACCCCTTCTTCTTTATAAGCTATTTGTAATAGGAATTATATTTTTATTAATAACATTCATTAAAAATCAAGTTAAAAAGTCATATTTTTTGCATTCCGTGTCTTATTACTATAAAAGCCCTAAATTGAAAGTTAACATGAAAAAAAAAATATCTAAAAATATACTTTTTAGTTTAAACCAAATTCTAGAAAAAAAATACATTATATTTTCACTTGGATTTTGTACAAGAAAATTATTATTTTTTGAAAAATCACATGTGGTCTAATTTTCTAATGTAAAATATTCTTATAGAGGCCTACTTATGATGAAATTTACTAAATAGAAATTATACATATAACCTCTGCTGTGTGCTATTGATATTGCACCATTAATTAAAACTATTCCTGTAATAACCCTAGATAAGAAAATAAGAAAAATGTATTCATTCTTGGAAGCAAGAGGCAGCATTGGGCCTAAGTCTTTTTTCAAGTTCAACATATAAATGTCATTTTTTTACACAAATTTTTCACTTTCTATTATGACAAAAAAAGGTGAAAGCAAAAAATCACCAGAAAATATTTTCCTTAAATATCTTATCCTGAGTTCGGGGTAATAAAGTAATGTGGGTACTGGATTTATTTAAATTATCTGATATCCATATTTTTTCAATAGTCTTTATATAATGCAAAACATTTCATGTGAAAAATTTGTCATAGATTAAGCTTTTGATCAATAGACCTCAAAAACTACACCCAAAAATTAATGTCTACCTGTTGAGTACAAGAATCATCACTGGAAAATGTACTTATATGTGGGTCTCCATTCCTCTGAATAAATCTCTTATAGCTAGAATCTACATATCTTATGCCCAGCCAGTTCATCATGATCTCCACAAAAAGGAACACTACCACTGCCTGCTGGAAGAGGATAACATTATCCTGACCCTGGTACATCAAAGGCATTACATGAAACAAGCCAATTTCAAAAGCTGCCAAAATGGTGAATAGATATAAAGGCACTGCTAATCTGAAATAATATAAATAAGAAATGAACTTTTATTTTTATTTTTTAAATATTAAACATTAAAACATAAATTTGGATATTTAATAAATCTAGAGGTGCAATTTGCCATAGGCAAGAACATTCTAAAGGATGGGCAAACCACCTAGAGCCATCATTACAAAGGAGTAACTTCACAAATTATTTCCTATATAAGCCATCACATTTTCCTAGAGCCGCCAAACATTTATGGAAGACTTTGTCTAAGGCCCCCAAATACAAAGGAATGGCTCTTCTGAAAGTGAGGCTTAGAGTCTGTCTTGTGCGGTGTAGGTTAAATGTTCAAATCCCACTTACAAAGGTGTTGATTATAGGATACTGTACACATCTAAATGCACATCATATGCATGAAGATGTATAGAATGGGGTGAAAGAGACAGGATGTTTAAAAAAAAAAACAGAAAGACAGGGATGAGGTTTGAAGAATCAAATTACAGTGCCCAGTAAAGATAGTTGATTGATGGTAGCGATAGCGTATGCCTGCAAGATGGCTGTATAGTTTAGTTTATGGGAAAATGAACCTCTGATTCTATTATATTATATAAACTAAGTTGTATTATCAATATTTGTGCCAGAGGCCTCATAATTCTTTGAAAGTTTCTCCTAAGACTCATGAAAACCAAACAATGGATCTAATTAAAGATACTGTAAAATACAGCATTAAGCCAGAGGCATTGAATCCAATTATAGAAAAGCAAATACAAATTTAAAACTCAGCGATTCTATTAGAGGCTATAGTTTAAAAAAAAAAATGAAGAAAACTATCAAATACACATAAGCCTACACTAAATATACTGTGAAAATAAAAATGTAAACAGTTTCTATAGGCAGACCTGTTGACTGTTTCAGGTGCAATAGGTTTACTGAATATTTTTATGTTCGGCTTCTTCATTCCTTTTTTATAGTGATTCAATAGCTTGCTTTGAAGACTATCGTCTATGGGTTTGTTGAGATTTAAGGGCCTCACATCTGATCTGTCCATGTCAATGCAGTCAGGAGTTTCAATGAGAACTTCCTCTGTGTCTGACATTTTGTTTTGTTTTTTGCATTAGACCTGTAGGTCAATTTTCAAAGCAGATACTGGTATTTTTAAGTGATACTGAAATAAATTATGTCATAAGTTATATTTTAAATTGTCATAATGTTTTTTTATCCGTTAAAAAAAGCTTTTTAAAGCTGAGAGGACTTGGGGACTTTCACCAGGTTCTTACTGAGGTTTGAACCTCTGACATATCCATTTGACAGTAGAGTGCTCTACACAGCATTACCACCCATCCCACATTAACTTTTGAGCATTAACTTTTTCAAAATACTAAATGGTTAATTCATAAATAGCTTTTATTAACTTAATAAAAATTCACAATTATTGCATTAGTTGTGATACATAATGAAATCAAACCCATTGAATAAAAAACATAAAACTGACAAATTCATGTGAAATGCAATCAACTTTTTCTTTTTTAATCCATAATTGTCAAGATTGATATTGATTTGACATGTTCATCTCTAGAAATGTAGTTCTAGCAGCCATGTCATCCACACTAATTAAGCTAATGCGCAAGTTTGTTAGGGTGGGCGAGAGTTTAGTCATTGAATAATTAATTGATCGAGGACATTACATAGCCGGCATAGGAAATTCCATTCATCGACACTGCCATGGTCCACTGGAATTTACTGCCAGACATGTAAATTGAATTGTGATGACCATGTGGCATGTACCATTCACTAGTTCAATCTATCATATCGTGACTGACTATTCAATCTATTGACACTATTGAGTATTGACTATTGTACAAAGCAAACAACATGACACTGACAGTTCATTACTGATAAAAACCCTTATTTAAAGCTAATTGAAGTATTATGCATAAACTCTAAACATATTTTTTATTAGAAAATTAATCTCACCGTGATCTCAGAGGAAAAATAGTTTATAACTGTACTTGCTGTAATCGAATAGTGACTAGTGTGTAGTTGCGTTAGGGTAGCACAGCTGTCTTTCCTCATTGTACGTTTGTATGGACGCCTGCACCATGACAACAGATAAATAAATTTATAGGTCAGAGGTAAATATATATGAATGTACTTAAAATATAGTCTGTCGCTCACTATCTATTCAAATTAGAGTTGTCTGTTTAGATATTATTAACAGGAATGCTTCTTAATTCATTTCATATGAATTGAATATTTCTGAACAATTTCTGAAAAAGTAGTTTTAAGGTAATATAGTATTTTTTAGCAGCATGGGCGGCATGGCATAATCATACTCATGTTATAGACGTTATTTGTCTACTAAGTCTTCTAAGTCTAAATAAATTACTAATTTACATGACAGTGAGTAGCTTGTTATGATCAATAGTACAATTTAAAATTATTCATTTTATTCAGTCACTGTTGAGTTGTTAATAGTTTTAGTAATATTTCACATCGCTATCGGAAACAAATATATTTTCTATTTTAAATAGTATTTACTATTTAATAACAAAAACTACTGCCCTAGCATGAATGTTTGTTTTTTTTAAACGCAGTGACTCCGGCACCAGCCAAAACCATTATATTAGGGTATAAGGAACATGACATATATAAATTTTATTTTTTTTTTCAGAATTTTTTTTTTCAGTATAGGGTTAGGGTTAGGGTGTGGAGCAATATTATCTATGGCTGGTACCCGAAGTAAAAAAAATACGGGTTCGGTCGGACCGAACCGTAGCAACTGCCTTTTTTAAACCTGAAAGAAACTAACTTTAGTTATGGTGAACTGTCATATTTTCAGTCCTACGCAGCCCCGTAGCGTGAAAATTCTACAGCAGGGGGGAAGGTAATACATTTTACTAAGTAGAACAAATAAGCAGAGGGGGGGGGGCAGACAAAACGCCCCCCCCCCGCTCGCTACAGGCCTGGTCCTACTGTACTGTAATGAGAAAAACTCCCAGTTTTCTGACATTGACGTATATTTACCATATTGCATTTATTTTTATTAGTCCTAATGAAATAAAACCATTTGAAGGTAAATTTGTGAGTGCAGCGACTGTGAATAATTTGGCTTTAAAAGTATAGACATTACAGTGAAAAGCAGGCAACACAGACAATTACATTTACTTTGTGAATACAAAAGTGTCCATTTTTTTTAGGTTTTTTTTTTCAACGTTAATAAAGTCTTTATTATAAAGTGTAGTATTTTCTTATCTCAGGCGTCTTAGTATCTTCAATAGGTTGATGAATAATGATATAGACTTAAATTGAAACTGGTTTCTTTAAGATTCTTACAGTGTCCCAAGAGTGAAAAATTAAGCTCTTTTCCCAAGATCTGTTTCAAATGACATTGAAGTTATTTTTAGTTAGGCCTCCCGTCTACAGGTATGCAGTATTTCTACCTACTATAATCATACACATTACCTATCAAACCTTTAGGTTGATTGATAAAGACAAAAATGAATATTTACGACTCATAATAAACCAACACCTGTAGCTAGTGTTGTTTAATTTCAAAGATGGGAAATTTTCAGATGAAACTTCAAAAGTAGATAAAAGAAATGATGGATTGTCAAGTAGATTCAGTGAATGAAACAGTTAATTTTAATGAAGTTATAGAAGATAATGGAGACAAGAGTGTTAGCAGCGAAGTATCAGCAGATATAAAAACTTCAGGTACTCTAATTTATATAATATAATTAATGTTTTTTTGCACCTTATATCCTTGCTCCAATGCTTAAACTATATTGCCTATTTTAAGTTAGAAATAATATATGTTTTTTGTTTTATCATTTTTTAAAAATGCAATTGATTGTCTCCCCATTTTAATCCTTATTCTTACACATACACACATTAGATTGGGTTATTTAAATAATTAATTCATTTTGATTGTGTAATCTAAATAGTTAAGATATTTTTATTGTATCATTCTCATATCCTTAAATGATATGGTTGTTGGGGGAATTAATGGACATGTCAACATAGTTGCCGATCCTGAGTGGCTGTCTTTAATTCATTCAGTAGTAGCCTGTGTAATCTTATAATTAACATATTCTGATGATGGTAATTTAAATGATTAACATTTTAAAATTTATTTCAGGCGATAAAAAGTTTACTGTTATTAAAGATACTGGAGACATTAAAAAAGAAGAGGTTAAAATCAGGAAAGCATTAACACCTCAAGAGATAGAAGAGAAGAAGAAAGAAATTATGGAAAAATGTGTTCAAAAACTCATTTGTATGCAAAAGATGCCTATTAAGGAAACCAATGCCGACAATGCACAGTTTAGTCATGACTTTCGTAAATTTATTCATTACATTGCCTTAGTTTATTTTTGTTTCAAAGAGGGTCAGGTGCCTTATCGTGTCATTACAGAACATAGAGAAACTGTTGGAAGAGCTTTGGTCGAGCATGACACTGTGACTATAATGTGTGATGCTTTGTCTGATGCACTGATAACTGATGATTACTCTATGGAAGATGGTAAAATGCTGCCCAGCAGATGGTTTCCTGTGAAGAATACTATCTTGAGTTTGTTGAACTACAGTGACTGCAATGATAGCATCAAGCAGATTGTCACAGATCATAGTCGTCTTTTACCATTAATATTAAAGTTTCTAAGTGATAAAAGCCAGAAATATATTCAAAAGGAATTAAATGTAAGAATATTTAATTTTGATTGTATGATATTATTATTCTTGTGAATCTTAAAAAAGGCAATTCAGTTGAGTTCACTTTCAGTTAATTATTTTTGTAGAATTAGAATTATCCCTATTGATAAACAGACTGATATTCTTCGGTAAATTTGCTGCTTCTTCAGCATTAGCTATGAATAAAAGTAATTCTTTTGTTTGATCAGTTTTATAATACATTTATTAAAGTATTTTATTTGCATATTTACAAAAAGG
This sequence comes from Bulinus truncatus, assembly GCA_021962125.1. NCBI lineage: Eukaryota > Metazoa > Mollusca > Gastropoda > Planorbidae > Bulinus > Bulinus truncatus. The sequence continues at coordinate 52,445 of JAGDYQ010000189.1, forward strand.
AATAAAGATATTTAAATTAATAGTTAAGCAATAGATTTAGCATAATAGACTTTTTAACCAACTTGAACTAGCTGCACAATTTCTATCATTTTAAAAAAATCATAATTCTTACTTTAAGAAACAAAATGTAGCAAGTATGAAAAAACCTAATTTTGTATGTACTTTCCTTAAAAAAAATTTTAACAAATTATTATCCAAATTCATTGATATGTATTTTTTTTAACATAACCTGTCTGGTATTAAATTGTATTGATTTAAAGGTTTTCTATTTGACTGTCTAGGAAGATTTTGAAAAAATGTGTAAATGGTTGTTATCCATAGTTCATAACTGTGGAGCACTGAAAGAAAATGTGCCAAGGCTAAGAGAGCTAAATGTCATAAAGGTAAATTGAAATTTTTTTTTTTTTTGGGAAAATTCTTAAAGCCAAATATGTATACCACAGCTATATGAATAAAATAATGGGTTAAAATGTATCAAACAGATTTTATTCTTGAGCTTTTTTTCTTTAAAAAATAACTAAAATCCAGATTGAACCAGTATATTTGTGGTATCTGTCAAGGTTTCTGAAACATACATCCTCTTATTTTTTCCATATAGGCCTATGTGTTTGTTAGACATTTATGTAATAGAAATTAATTAACAGTTTTTCCTTATTTTTTTTTTTAGGCTTTGTAAGAAAACATATTTATAAATTATACATACTTGCACATGTCTTTATGTAAAAGTAAAAGACTGATACATGTACTTTGAAAACTTTAATTTTTTTTTGTGTAGACAGTTTTACCTTACTTGGAGTCTCAAATTGAAACCCACCGTCTCACTGTGATTGCAATTTTAGCTGACCTGGTCAATGAAGAGGAAGCAGAGCTACTGGGTGCCCATGTGTCTGTTTTCAAATTCCTCTTGAAGACCCTGGAGAATGCACTGATGGCAGAAAGTCATAAGAACCTTGGATGGTCAGCCCAAGAGTTAACCAGAGGTAGCATTAGAGCTTACACTTACAGCAAATATAATTTCTATGTATCTTTGTGTTAATTTGTTTATTTATTTTTTTCTTAACATTTCTCATCTAAATTCAGAGCTCTATTCTTTGTATTGTTTTTTTTCTGTGCAGCTGTGAAGCAACTGGCCCGTAATGATGCGAACAAGGAAATCCTTGTCCATGAAGGTTGCCTTCCCCTTATCATTAAAATTCTGGATGATGGATCAATAGTGGAAATTTATGGTAATAAAACTTTAAACAGGTTTTAAAAAAAAAAATATATATAAAAAAATATAATTAATTTAGTTTTTTGAAACATCTCAGATCAAATTTACTTACAATTTATACCCATTTCATAGTTTCCTTTAGCTTTTTGAGTGATTTGTCTTACTAATTACTCCTTATATTATGAACAGAAGCAGTTCACTGTTTGTGGGCATTGTCTTTCAATGTTGAGAACACTAAGAGAATGGTGGAGGAGCCACTTCTCGTAGAAAAAGTTTACAAAGGCTATCAGATCACTGATGGCTCATTAAAACATGCATTTCATGGAGTTTTGTGGTCTTTGAGAGATGAATTGATAAAATCAGATCATTATAAAAATATTGGTTTGTCTACTATTTCTTTTTTTTATAATTTGAAGGTTATTTTTTATGTAGCTCAATTAAAAAAAAATCTTGCACATTTCTGATATTTTATTTTTGATTCACAAAGATTTTAATTATTAAGGCATCTTTTGTTATTAAAATAGTAGAAATAAAAAATAATTTAGATGTCTTAATTTTTTTTTATTAAAGTGTTATTATGACCATCTGTGGATTCAATATAAATTTTAATATTTATTTCTAAAATCCATTATTATAAAGGTATTCTTATATTCTCAGGTGAAGAAATAATTCATTTGAAGACTACATCAGTACCAATAGCTTCTTCAACTCAGTCTAACATAGGAGGTTGCTCAAAAGGTTTGCTATTGTTTAACCCATTTACATCTTGTAGTTTCTGATCTCCGCCTCTACCAATAGCATTTTTCTGTAAAGAGCGGAAAAAGGTCTCTGTTTTGGTATTTCCAGTTTAAAAATAGGTCAGCACTTTATTTTTATGCGAATTTTTGAAGTTTGTCACATGTTTTGGATAAAATGGATGAAATTGCATGCCCATTTAGAGAACTGAACATTAAATGCTTTTAAATGCATTTTTTAAATTTGTATTTTTTATTTGAAATAGTTAGTCAGATAATGAATTAAAGGAAAGTATGAATGTCTGGTGATGTAACTTATGAATGTCTGGTGATGTAACTTATGAATGTCTGGTGATGTAACTTATGAATGTCTGGTGATGTAATGATGTAAAATTTTAGAAAAATAAGCATTCTGGTGATGCAACAATTTTTTTTTTTGAATACATGCTAAGTTAGTAAAGTATAACTCTCTTTGTTTGTTTGTTAGTAAAGTATAACTCTGTTTGTTTGTTAGTAAAGTATAACTCTCTTTGTTTGTTTGTTAGTAAAGTATAACTCTCTTTGTTTGTTTGTTAGTAAAGTATAACTCTCTTTGTTTGTTTGTTAGTAAAAGCTATCTAGATTGGGGAAGTGAAATGGGTTATAGGATTTGAGATTGAAAGGGTTAAAGATAAAAAAAAATATGATTGTCATCAAGGAAACAAATGCTAAAAATTATTTCTGGAATTCATTTTATGTAAAATTAATATTAAAGGGATGGATTTTTTTTTAAAGTAAATTTCTTATGTCTGCAAATCCTGAACACTGAATATTTAATTTTTTTTTTTTTTAATTTTATAATTTTTTAGGACATGTAATGATCAGCTACCAGTGGGCAGATCAGGAAATGATCAAACGAATATGTGAAGAGCTAAGAGCTAACGGTGTGCCAGTTTGGATTGACATTGACTACATGTGTGGTTCTACCCTTCAGGCAATTTGTGTTATTGTTGTCTTTCTCTGTTGTTTGGAGGGGGAAGGGGTGCAATGAAATGCTACCAATTTTTTGCTAGTCTCCATCCAGTATTGCAAATGGATGGTTGCATCCGTCTCTTAGGATCCAATTAGACTAATTTTTTTAAAACTAAATCTGTTATGGTGTGACTCCATATTGTGTATGAATAACAGGAATGTAGCTCTGATTGACAGCATATGTAAGACCAGTGGATCTGAAGTATTTTTTTTTTTATTGATCTGCTTTAGATGATGAATTTGTCTTTGGATGCAAGTCTTATCAATGATTATAAATTTTTTGTGTTTATTAGCTCAAAATGGTAAATTATTGTATCATTTTGATGTATTCAGTGTGTAAATCTATTGCTCTTATTAAAAACAGGCCATGGCTCAAGCAGTTGAAGATGCCACTATTGTTATTATAGCTATGTCTCAGCTGTACAAGGACAGCCCAAATACAAGAGCAGGTACTTTGAGCAGTCAATTTTCTAATATATTTATTACTAAAATTTATATCACAGTAGGAATATTTTTCAATTAATGGGTATATAAAAAAGTGGTAAGTGATCAATTAAGCCCATGAGGGGCTCATTTGGGGCAGATGAAGTAGCCAGAATTCATCTTTCAGGTAACCTCCTACATATAAAAGGGATTGTGTGTGGATAGCAACACCCAGCCCCCTTTACTCCCCAACTTAACATCAAAATGCGTTAATTTGACCCAAACACTTTTACTTCAGAATTTCTAAAATATACCAAAAAATAAGTAAAATACCAACTATCCAAATTTTTTTGGGACTGTTTACTTATTTTGTAACAACGCCCTTGAAATAAATTACCAGGTCCCAGTTCAATATTCAGCAACTTGCTTTCACCTACAGGTTCTTTTGTTTATACATATATCATATGTACGCTGGTTGTGATAGGTGAGAGCAGGGGTTATTTTCAAGAACTTTAGAAACATGGAAGATCACAGTGCTGATATTTAGATTTAGATTGGTCTCACCAATAAAAACCAAAAATTATAGCATGGCAAATCAGATCTTAGATAAACTACTGCTTTGCTATTCTTTTACGTATTTTAGTAACTCACGGATTGAAGCTTCTCCCAGCACAAAATCAGAAGAAATGCTATGTGACCATTTTTTTTTTGTTATTTTGAAAGGTGGAGGGGTTGGGTAGCGTAAGTCAGACTGACATGGGGGTGAAGTGTGGCAAAATGTCACAGGGATGGAAGAAAGAAGGGTCTATGACACTCTATTGACACGTCATGTTATGGAACCTACATTCAAGTGGGAGAAGCCTATTCAACATTGTTGTTCATAAAAAAATAAAACAACATAAAAGGTGAATTGATTGAACAAGCTGGTATGAATACAAAAAATTCAATAAACATATAGCTCATGTCTAATATATCTGTTAAAATGAAATATAACTCTTTCGTTAATAAAACTAAAAAAGTCAGATAAAAAAAACAAATCAGTTGTAAAATGCAACTATTCTTTTGATTTGATTTAAAATAACATATAATATAGTTGTCAGTAACTGTACTGAGTATCAACATAAAAATGGCTTTAAATTGATTGTTTACATTATACTCACCGACCCATATAATAGAGTTGTCAGTTACTGTACTGAGTTTCAACATAGAAATAGCATTAAATTGATTGGTTTACATTATGCTCACCGACCCTTGTACTATCCGACCTTCCTCACAGATTCAGGTTTGACTCATGATACTGAATGATAATCAAATCCTAACTCAAAGAAAAACTATGGTGAAAATTAGATTGGTAATGTTTTGATAGAATATTACGAGAAACTTGTTTGAATACAAATAATAAATGAAACACTTGATGACAATTAAACTTGTGTTAAATTAGAAAATGAGTGCATGTGTTGGATCTCGTAGTAATAATTATGAGTGGGCACGGACAGGGTAGGGTTAGGTCAGGGTAGGGCATGGACAGGGTAGGGTAAGGTCAGGGTAGGGCATGGACAGGGTAGGGTAAGGTCAGGGTAGGGCATGGACAGGGTAGGGTAAGGTCAGGGTAGGGTAAGGTCAGGGTAATCTTAATTGAAGTTTGAAATATATCAGTGAGTTCTTATGTCAACTGAAGGTATGTTTAAAGGATTTGTGAAGTTTGATGCAGACTTTAAATAACGTAGAAGTGCTCCCATAGACCATTAGAAGACATAGAAGCGCCTATAGGCCATTTAGTGAAAAAGATTAACGCCTTCGTAGACTGTTAGCATCGATCAAGCTAGTCTAAAAAAGGCTCTTCATAGGAAGTTTTTATTTGTAGGTAAACTTTATTTTATTCTTTTTTGTTTCTTTAAGAAATTACCACAAGGTAAACATAATATGCAAGGTAGATATAGACAGGGCTGGGGAGCCGGTGTCGGGGTCAGCACTTTTGACCCGTGTCTGGGTCAGCGTTAGTACTTTAACCGTAGTCAGTGTCAGCACAGAAAACATGCCCCAATAACATGAGGGAAAAATACTCGAATTTAAATTAAATAGCTCAGAACAAGGTCAGATAATTCTTAGTAGGGAGCGACCGATAATCGGATCGGTATCGGACCGATATTGGCACTATCGGTAAATATCGGATCGGCCGATTGTTGTAGGGAGCGACCGATATTGGCACTATGGGTTAACTGTCGGACCGGCCGTTTTTTGGCTGCTGATACATTGTTTTTTTTTTTTTCACAACAGAGTTGCAGAAAAGAAAATCAGTAAATAACCCAATTCTATAACCAGATCAGACAAGATTTAAAAAAAAAAGAAAAAAAAAAAACCTGTACACAGAAATTGTCACGTCTACATCAGAGATACGACCTTGAAACAATAGGATTGGCATTTCTTAATTCTAATGTATGACCTTGAATGATACAATTAGTGAACATCTGTGCGTATTTTTTGTTGGGATGGGAAGTTGGGGGGGGGGGAGCAAGACTTATGTGTGGGCGAAGCGTCACGAAATATGACAGGGAAGGGGTAAGCATGGGTTGACATACGTCATTAGCTGTATTAGCATGAGAGAAACACGTGTTTGGCAATTGGCATTGTTGTTGCTTAAGGGGCTGTCCATTAATTACGTCAACAAAATAGGGGGGAGGGGGGGGGTCAGAAAATTTTTGACAATTGTTGACAAGGGGGAGGTCAAGAAAAGTTGACGTCAACAATGTTACTTTTTTTAATTTAATATAATTACTTAATAAATAGGAAAATAAAGCAGCGTTTGTAGTTCTGTGTTACACACTCGCTTAACATTCAGTATTTTAATTAAACTAACTATATTCCTACTAATTTTGCCACATAAACATTTTTGAAGCCACCTTTTGGGGGGGGGGGTAATCAAATGTTGACGTAATTTTATAGGGGGGGTCTCAGAAAGTTTGACAAGTTGTTGACAAGGGGGGGAGGTAAAAATCGCCAAAAATTTGTTGACATAAATAATGGACAGCCCCTAAAAATAAAATATCGGTATCGGTAAAAATGCTGGGAGAAAATATCGGTATCAGACTATCGGTAAAAAGGCATATCGGTCGCTCCCTAATTCTTAGGCAATATGTAATATAAATTCTTCATCAAGTTTTTTTTTCTTTTTTAAATAACGCAAATGTTACTCGACCAGCAAACTGGAATAATTATTATTTTTTTCCGCCAACCAGCAATAGATGTGCGCATGCGTGACTAGATGGACTCAGACTGCATATTATTGCATATTTTTTGTTGTTAGGGTTAGGGTTAAGAATAGGGTTAGGCGCAATATCTATAGCTGGATCCTGAAAAAAAATAATACGGAGTCCATCTAGTCGCGCATGTGCAATATCTATAGACAGACCCCTAAAAAAAGTCGCGCATGCGCACATCTATGCTGGTCAGCGGAAAAAAAAAAAATTATTCCACTTTGCTGGTCAGGTAACAACTGCGTTTAAATAAATACTAGGTGTATCAGTATTATTTTCCAAAACTAGATTATCTACAATAAAACGACGAGTCAAAATGAACAGAATTGTAACTTAAAGAGGATAGGAAGGCTCCTGGCTATGTTCACTTTGTCATTCACTCAATCATTGTTTCATTAGAAATGTTCAGCTTGCATCTCTTTTCTCTCTATCTACATCCATGTAGGAAAAAGAAAGAACGCACATAAACCTATTAAAGTCTCTTAGAACCTTAACAACATTGTTTCATTAGAAATGTTCAGTTTGCATCTTTTTTTCTCTCTACATCCTTGTATGGGTAGGAAATTCTCAAAACAGGCTGATGCTCAAATTAATTTTTCTAGTCACTTAGTTCACTGCCCATTCTTTTTTAGTGCTGTGACTTTTTAAAATTTATTACAAAATAAAAAAAATGTCATTTGAAAAATTTATGGCAAAATTTTAATTTCTTTTTATGTTTGCCCTATTCCAAATTTGTAAAGAAAAAAGCAATTTAACTAAAAATGATGCTTTTAATTTTAATAATTTGTTTATTTGCTCAATAATTTCAAAATAAGAATCACTGGCAATTTTTTTTTGTTTTCAGTAGGCTGTATAGTTGAGTCTAATTTATGTATATAACCCATATAATATTATAGATTATAAAATGGTTAATGTTACATTATAGATTATAAAATGTAAATGTTACATTATATATTATAAAATGTAAATGTTACAATATTATAGATTATAAAATGTTAATGTTACAATTCAATCTTTTTTCTCCATCCAGAAGCTGAATATGCCTTCCGCTGTCACAAGAAAATCATTCCATTGATGATGCAGAAAAATTATAAGCCTGATGGCTGGTTGGGTTTGATTCTTGGCAGCAAGTTGTACTATGATTTTAGTGGAAAATACCCAGATTTTAATAAGCCAATGACAGGATTATTGAAAGCTTTAATAGGTTCAGTGTCCTCAGATGATGTTGATAGTGAACCTGTAAGATTTTTATTAAATCTTGTTTTAAATGCCATTGTTGGATAAAGATTTTTATAATTTTGTAAAAATTGTGAATATTAGATGATTTTCTCAGATCTCAATTTGAGATACAATCTTGGCACCCCTATGTTGAATTTTATATGATTTCAGGGTTTGATTTTAAAGATGGAAAAAAAAACTTGTACAAGAAGTTTATACATAAATGCAGCTAATCAAACAAAATAAAAAAAATATATGATACAAAAATATATTAATTGAAATATTATAATTGAATACAGTGTATGTTATGCTTTCTTTCAGTTGATAACACCATCCCAAAGCATTGGTCTGGAGATACAGCAAAAACCTGGCACTTATCACTCAAAAGCTATAGAAAAAGTAAAAAGCTGGACCAAGTCAGAAATAACCAAATGGCTCACCAAGCACCACTTACATCTGTAATTTGTTTTTTAAAACTCATTAAAAAGTATCTTTCCATTATTAGAAACTGCTGATTAAATGTATACCCATAGAAGGATAAAGTACCATTTTTCAATTATTAATAGTCCTATTGAGACTTAATAAATAATGAATACATGTATCTGTAATTTTACAAAAACCAAAATAAAAATAAAGTTTATGTTTTTTTATACACTTTAATTAAAATATACTAAATGTTAAGATGATACAAATATTTATAGAAATTAGGAAATTAAAACATAGCCCCCCCCCCCCCCCAAACTTGAATACCAGCTGCATTACTTTATTTTACAATTTATACATTTCTCATTCAACCAAGTTTGGAGGCACACTTAGTCCCAAATATTTGAAGTTTTAATTTTGTCATTTCATGTATTACAATCCCCAAATGGTGCCCACGCTTTTTTTTTTAGTTATCCAAATTTCTATAAATATTTGTATCACCTTAAGATATAGTACATTTTTATATTGTATTAAAGTGTATGTTTGAAAACTTATTTCTTTTGTTACCTACACATTGTTTGTAGTTTGTGTACACTTCCCTTACACATATAGAAAACCAACAGCCTCATATTTTCACATTGTGTATGCACTCCATCTAAATCTACTTCACTAATATATCACTTTGGATTCTTTTTATCTACCTCAATCATTTCTGTTGCACTATATTGGACCAGCACTGTATCTGAAGCTATATAATCTCTTTCTGTATTTTCCCCCTTATATAATCATTTACATAAAAAAGTGATTATCTTGGTTGTCTAGAAGATCATAATTAATTGACTCAAAAGTTTTCATACACAAGTGTTCACAATTTCAAATTTATTAAATCTTGAGAGGATATTGCCATACACTAGAACTGCCAGACAAAGCAGACTAAACAAAAGCGTATAAAAATAGATCACTGTCATTAGGATATACATGTCAGTGAAGGGATGATTTATTGTAATCTCTGGAATAGGAAATATCTTTATATGGTAATGAAATTTTTTTTTTCCCTATTTCATATTTCTCATCCTATTCGTTCGTAGCACCCCCCCCCCCCAAACTAAACCATTTCTGAGATATCCAGAAAGCCTGTTAGTTCTATATATCAGGAATTGAATTTGAATTATTAGGTAAGAGTAATACAGAGCCTGAAAAAAATTCGTACAAGAAATGAAACATATAACCCAGTAATTTATATAGTTTTTCATATTTGTTTCTGTTGAAACCATTACATTTTTGTTTCCTTCTGCAGGTCAGAATTACAGAATTTGACTAATGAAGAAATTATTTTCTTGTACAACTTAAAACATGAGGTAAATTAGTTGTTTTGTTTCTTTTTTCAAAAGAATACCCCCCACTTCTTAAGTTCTTTAAATATATACACAAGTACATGCTGTCAGTGGGACGGATGGCCAAGTGGTGTAGACACTCGACTGCTGACCTTAGAGTCCTGGGTTTGATCCTCTGTGAGAACCATGGGAATTTTTCCAGGTGAAATGGGTTTCAATGTCGTCCCACAAGTCCACCCAGCTTTACATGGGTACCTGACCTTAAGTTGGGGAGTAAAGGCGTCTGGGCGTTGTGCTAACCACACAACCCCTTCATATGCCGAGGTTACAGAAACAGATGAATTCTACACTTCATCTGCCCCAATGGCCCGTTAGGGTTAAGGGAAACTTTACTTTTTTTTTTACATGCTGTCAGTCAGTTTGTTTTCAAGTTTGGTATCTAATCAGTGAATGCTGAAACGTCTACATAGTTATTCATGTATATGCAGCCATTTAGAAGAAGACAAATTTCTCAGTATTATAATGGTTTTTATTTAGATCATAAAAAGAATATAGATGTTAATAACATAGGTTATTTCTTGACTAAAAAAATGTTTCCTCATCCACTTAGTCATATCACTAAAATATTTTTTTACAAATTTTTTTTATAATTAATTTACTGAAAGATGTCAATAATTACTACAATATTTGTTTTAAAGTGTAATACTGTAAATGTATATATTCATGAAAATGTATATTTTTATATTGAGGCATTTTTTAGATTCGATTGCACCTATTCCTTTTCACATGATATTAATGCCTCATTTCGTATAGTGCTGTCATTTGTTGTTGTTTTTTTTTTTTAAGATTTTTTCATGTTACTCATTTTTTTTTTTTTAAATATTACGTGAAAAAATAAATATACTTTACTGACCATTGAATGGCTACAGTAAAAAAATTCAAAGAATGTAAAATTCGCTTATTATGTTTGCTCAGAATTGTTTTACTTTTTTTTTTTCCAAAAGGCTGCAGAATTTTTCTACCATTGTCTTGAGACTAAACTTAACTTAGTCACTCTGCAAAATCTGGCCAGAGCTGCACAGGCTTTTGAAGACATGGCAGTTTGAGAAACATAGTTATTATCTGCTTGTAGTTCTAGGCCATTGTTGTTTTATATGTTAATGAAATCAAAGGTTGTTGAAATGCTGTTAAAAAAATGTTGCTCAAGGAATATGCCTGTTATTTAAAATACATGTAATAACTGTCTACATGATGACATGATATTATGAGCTCTTGAATGTTGTCATCTGCATTAAATGTAGTATTAAAAGAATATTTTTTTTAACCGTAAGTTTAAATAATCAGGATGTTTTTATTTTAGAGCCTCACTATTTACAAACTTGATAGTAATTTTTTTTCTGATTTTAGCCCCTTTTTTTAAAATTAAATTTAAAAACTAAAAAAACGTTTTGGCTAAATATTACTAGTTATACCTTTTGGGCAATAATACTGATAATTTTAGTCCCTGGAAGGATGAGTTGTTAAGTCTCCTGATCATATAAATCACTAATAGTTTCTGAGGTGTCTTGCTTTCATTCCCACTATAGCAGAGTGTGCAAGGCTTTGGAGGCACCTCAAAAGTCATAGGTAGGTGACTTGACTAAGATTCAAATTAATAAACTACAGCTGCCAGGTCAGTGTCACAACCAAAGTGTGACAGTCATCCAAAAAGAAAAATGGAAATATTGATACTGTTATCTTACAAATAAAATCTTTATTTTTTAAAGAGCTAAAACCAATAATGTTGCATTTTCAATGTCCAGTTCTTTATGGATTATACAATACATGTATTTGTTAGAGTCAATAATATACAAGTACATGCCAAAAAGGCATTTTTCTGGAAGGGGTGCATTTATATTAAGTACTTTTTTTATTAATTAATATAATGCCAATTGCTTACGGCTTTTATGTATTTTTTTAGACATTTTTTTTTGTAGGTTTATCACAATCATTTTTTTTTAACATGTCATCATTATACCTCTTTAAGGGTTTAGATGTTTGTTCCTTGATCCAATCAACTATTTATAGTATGGTTTTTGTGATGCCATTCTTTCATCTCCATCATAGCATTGTGTGGAACAGCTATAGAGGCATCTGAGGAGACAGGACTCTCTGGGATTTCAACCTGCTACCTACAGGGATGCAGATTACGCTCTCAAACTAAGTCACCCATCTAGAGTAATGGAAATACTTTTACTGTGCTATATTATTATAATCATCTAATAATGGTATATTATTCTAAAACAGGGGTGGGCAAACTGCGGGCCGCATGCGGCCCGCCAGAGTATATTATGCGGCCCGAATGCATGTACATGTTGCGATTACATATCGATGTTTTTTTTTTTTGTTTAGAACTTTCGCTATATGTTTGGAATTTTTATTCTGACTATTTGATTCAAATCATCTGGAGTTTTATGGATGTTTGCCAGCAGCGGCATTTCCACACCTAAAAAAACTTCGCTGCCAAGCTTTTGTCACTATCTTCTTCTTCTTCCTTTGGCTCTACAGCCCATTTAGGGCCCTGGCCTGCCATACTACTCTTTTCCACTTTTCCCGATCTATGGTCTTCTTCCTCCAATCTCTCACTCCTATGGCTTTAAGGTCTTTCTCCACTTCCTATAACCATCTGCCTCTTGGTCTGCCTTTGTCACTATCTGGGTCCACATACATTTGTGAGCAAACATTTTCTTGTATGAAAATAAACAAGTCTAATAACAGATCGATGTTAACTGACTGCAATTTAAATTCAGTCATCCGAATCACAACCAGTAAACTGGTTCCACAGTTCAAGAACATTATCCCAAAATTGTGAGTAGTTGCATACTTCTCATAAATTATATTTCTACTCTGTGGTCAGCTTGTATGTACATTAAGTTCCATTGTCTGCATAAATGTTATGACAGGTAACAAAAAACGTTTGTTGAAATAATTATGAATAGTAAATTCTTATTACCAAATTAGCACTGATTTGATTCAGTTCGTATTTTAAAATGTAATGTGCTTGTGTAATATTGTGTGAATATGAAATAAAATGACAAACACATGGTTATTATCCTTAATCCATATTTTCATAAGTTGTAATTTGTAATTAAAGTATACAAAATATATATGAGGCCCGCCGATTACAATAAAGTTTTCAATTTGGCCCTCCATAGAAAAAGTTTGCCCACCCCTGTTCTAAAAGATCCCAAAAGTTTCAAGTAAAAACAAAAATATTGCATTTTCAAGTTAATTATTCTTTAATATAATATCGGGTACGTTTTTAAATTTATTATTGTAATCAAAATATTTTACTTACTTTGAAAGTATTTTTTTATTTATGTTTATTTTGAACCTTGCCATTTTTTTTTTTATTTATAATACATGAAGTCTAATTAAGGATGAGTTGTTTATCTCTTAGATCCTTAAAACCACTATAAGACTGTTTTTGTGGTGCCCTTCTTTCATCCCCACCCTAACTAATAGTGCAATCAATGGCCATGGAGTCACCACGGGACACATGGAGGGAACTTTCACCATGACGTAATAAATTCCCTAAGTTCTCACTAGAGAATGATCCTGGGACCCTGAGGACCTTTTACCACACAACCATCTGTATCCACTTTAATTTACCACACAACCATCTGTACCCACTTTAATTTATGATCAAATTCTCCACTCTAATCTTTCCACCTAAACATCTCATTTGGAGTAACAATAAAGTTAAAATGATATTTCTGTGTCCTTTTTCATAGTAAGTGTTAATACTTATGTCAGATTCTTCTATTACTTTCTGGATTTTCTAATGTGCTGAGCAAATTTTCTTATATTGTACAACAGAACTCCAGATTTATCCAGATTACAAGTAAGCAGACTTCATTTAGGTCATTGAATATCCAGAAAATTGTATACTTTACAGTAAAAAAAACTATTTTCTCAGAAAAGATTTTTTTCTTATAACCTATTTATTAAATGTCTACTAAAACAATGTGGCTTACATTTTGTATGCTTACATGCTATTTTAGAAAATCATTGCATGAACATGCCAAAGTTAGCGGTATTGCCTGAGATACCATTTCCAATTACTTTTTGGTTTGCTGGAAAGCTTTTGTTCACTTTTTTTTTTCTTAAAGTGATCTAGATGATAGGTTTTTGGAGTTATGTGAGTTGGAGTTTTGCTGTAGTGGATGAATCTAGATGATAGGTTACTGGAGTTATGTGAGTTGGAGTTCTGCTATAGTGGATGAATCTAGATGATAGGTTACTGGAGTTATGTGAGTTGGAGTTCTGCTGTAGTGGATGAATCTAGATGATAGGTTACTGGAGTTATGTGAGTTGGAGTTCTGCTGTAGTGGATGAATCTAGATGATAGGTTACTGGAGTTATGTGAGTTGGAGTTCTGCGGTAGTGGATGAATCTAGATGATAGGTTACTGGAGTTATGTGAGTTGGAGTTCTGCGGTAGTGGATGAAATTTTTTTTTTATATTTGTACTATTATCCTACCAGCCTATTCAGCCTTGTTTAATATGTACTTTAATTTGTATAAACTCAGTTTTAATATGTACTTTATTTTTTTAAGAATTTTATACAATTAGACTGAAGAACATTTATTTTATTCATGACACTGACTGATGTTCTCAATATTAACTAGGATATGCTAGATCATCCATGTAGGAATCCGCTTTCTATGTGCCAATAATGTGCCATATAGCTTTTACTGTCAGCTTAGTAGAAATATATCAAATCACTAGACTTCAATTTTTAACATATTTATTTATCAATCTCTGAACATAAATTTTGTTCAATGAACTGAAAATAATTACTATTCATGACAATAAAAACATTTAGAGGAATACTTGCACAAACTGTGATAATTTAACCTTAAAATTCCTTTTTGTAATTTTATCCATTTTACAGCATTTTTTTTTATTTAACCATTCCAATAATTTTTTCTAATTACTTTATTTGAAGAAATGTTTTCTACTTTGTTTATTTATGACTTTTTTAAAGATCTTTCTAAATTATTTACACCGATTTTTATATTATTTTTATAACATAATTACCATTTACTTTTTATAGCTTATTAATTTAGTGCCAATAGACAAAATGCTTATTATATATTTTAATATTAAAATTAACTAAATTTAAATGTATAATTTAAAAAACTGTCATAAATTTAATTTCATTATTTACAACTAGCTTAAAGTAAATAAACTCAATAAAAATGGTTTTATTATTATATGTCTGTATGAGAAACTGAACTTTGAGATACAATTTAAATATTGATATGTATCGATTTATGGACATTCAATGGTTTATGAACAAGATAAACTGTCCCTCTTGAGTTCCCTGAAAGGATAAGTATTTGTTTGGCAGCTGTTGAGTCTGATGGATCCCACTTACACAAAAACATTAGGTGCACCAGAAGGGGCTTGATAGGCGCCCCACAGTGTAGTGAAGGACTGAACAGTTCAAAGGAATCTAATGGAAGCAGCTAATAAGATGAAATTAGCTTCAACCACTCTTTTTACAAAATTTTCTTCCTCTGATTTGTTCACCAATAAGATGTGTGTCTTTTGGTTTGTCCTGTTAAATACACCTGCTTTGATTACATAAATATTTCACTACTTTATACAATAAAAATAATCAATTACTTTCCCTTTATCTTTTACATGATTTCAATGTGCATACATCAATGACAATTCACAAACCACTATGTAGCTATCTTAATATACAAATTTAGAAATATAATTTATCTAAAGCCAACCCATCATAAATTTCATTTTTCGACACTGACGTCGATGAAAGGCAAATAACAGTATAGCACAAACTATGTTAATTCGGCCTCATGGGGGAAAAAATGCATTTCCAATTTATATCGTAATTATAGTTTGTGGAGCATTACTTAGCCCGGGAGATAAATACCACGATCTATTGTGGGAAGGCCATTGCAGTGGCAGCTCCACGGTCAATCTCGCATTATCGACAGCCTGGCATTCTCAGCGTGCATGGTGTTGGATCTGTAACTGTAAGGCACCAAATGCACACTCTTCGGAGCCTACCATTTCTGGCAGGTGCAATACAGCCTTTTAGATATAGCGAAAAAAACCTTGTCATTCTGGCTTCTAGCAGTGCACACACTAAAATCCCTTTTTATGCCATGCTGATAGAAGTAAAGGGGTCATTCATCCCACCGCACTGTGGCGGCGCAAAAAAAAAGGTAAAAATTAATTAACAAAAAAAAATAGGGATAAATCATTTCATTTATTTCTCGCTCCCGCGCTTTTATTAAGTCAATAGAATTCATATAAATGTTAGTCTGATCCATAGATATAAGGATCTGATCTAAGACATTTTTTTCTAGTTGATACTTTTTAGTGTAAAAGTTAATTAAAAAATCCAATAAGTGGTGTACATAGTGTGATAACGAAAGAAGAAAATATGATTTTTTTAAAATATGTATATATATATTCGTATACCTTCTAAACTGTTCAAAGAATTTCTATAGTATTCATTGGTAAAGATTATAAATATTAAAAAGAGCACGCCAAACTTTATAAAATATTTAAAAAAAACCATTGAGCATGGCACATTTGTAAACCCGTGATAAACTTGAGAATCTATCATCTCTTTCAGCTAATTCCCTGTTATATAAGCATTGTCAAAAAAAAAATTCCTTCGGGCTCCATTAGAGTTCCGTGAATTGATAGGAGCATTTATAAGAGTAATGTCTTCAAGAATACAAAAGTGTTAAAAATCTCAGATCGGTTGGGCTTCGAGAAATTGGTGAAAATTGATTTTAAATGCCTCAAAACACATTGTCTACCGCCAGAGAGTAGCTGTAATTAAAAAGCCTATAGAGATTATATTACACATATTGCCATACCATTTATAATATTGTATAACAAAACCCACGAACCCCTTTCCTATAATTGTTTAAAACAGATTTTAATTTGCTTAAGTGTGCTACTAGTTTTCACATGAGTTTAGGTGTGTTTCTTTTAAGATTTTGTTATGACCATCTTGCAACTAGGGCCAGTCTAAGCAATGGACAAATCTGGGCGGTCGCCTCGGGTGGCAAATTTCTGTGGGCACTAAAAGGATTTTTTTTGAACTGTTTGGATCGAAAAGTTTTTGTTTTTTATTGGAGTGACTTCAACATATAAACCAGGAATTAATGTATGTACTTTTTCACTGTTATATTTTTTGTGTACAGATGCATGGGATATTGCAGAAGTCATTTCTAATCTTCAGTTTGTCGCAGTTGTGTCAGGCCCACTGGCGGCAGAGCAGGGGGGGGCAGCGCCTCCCCCCCTAAAACTTTTAAGGGGTGGCAGCGCCCCCCCCCCCTTGAATTTCCAGTCTGCCCCCCCCCCTAAAATTTTAACTTTGTTTAACTTTTTTAACTTTGTAATTCATTTTAGTTTATATTTATCATTTTCATAATTCATTTGATTTATTTCTTAAATTTAATATTTGAAAGAAATTATAATTAATTTACATTTTACAGTAATCACATTATTGAGAGTTGTTGTGGCATATTTTAAAACTAGTTGCAAGTACCCAGCTTTGCCCGGGTTTAAAGTAAGGTTTTCTGTTTATTTAAGAAGCTTAATATAACGTTATATTAAGATTTAAAATAATACGCGTAAAAAAGGGTTTATTTGCATGCAATAAAAGGGTACCTTTATCTTAACTCTTAATCGACGGCAGGTTTTTGGCATTTTTTTTATTACCAAACAGGTGTCCTTACATTTTGGACTATATTGTCTGTTTCCTTTATAGCCCATATATGTGTGATATATCATTTTTTTTCTTCTTTGAATAGGCTTTAAAACTGTGCAGCTTTTTTTTTTTTTGTGAAAATGAATTTTGATAATATTTAAAAAAAAAGAATTTAACAAAACAAAATTATTTTTTTTTTAAAGTGTACAAACAGCAATAAGACAAAAAACAAGTATTAAAAACAAAAACATTTTTTCAGACATTTTATTAATCTACATATATTTCTGAAATGAAATATTCAGTTATCAATCAATTTCTTCAAAAAAAAAATTATTGGTGACTTTTTTTCAATTATGCATATTTTCCTTTAATTATTCACATAAAAAAATTTAATTTTAAGAAAAACGCAAAAAATGTAGAAAAAAAAGTTTTTTTATATTAAAAAAGACATAATGCACAGTGTGTTTTTTGCACTGCCCCTCACTTTTTTGACATTTTGTCAAAAAAGTGAGGGGTTTGGCCTTATGCACGCCTGTGTCGTGAGGCTACCTTGTGTTTTTTCTTGAAAAAGTTGAAAAAAAATGTTTTTTGGTCAGTTTTGAATGTTTTTATATTTTTTTTTTATTTAGCGAGTGTTAGTTTCATTTTTGTCACTAGATTTAAGTTCTTTTTCCACTAAATAATGAGTATCTGAGTCCATTTTAATGTAGTCAAAGTGACTGACAAAACGTAAACAAATCAAAATGGCGTTCGGTGCCGGTCAACTGATAGTGTTATTTTATTTGCGAGAAATTGTAGTTAAATAAAAAATAAATAAATATTTTTTATTAGAAAGTATTTAGCATGCATTTTTTTAATAAAAATATTACATTTGTAATAAAAAAATATTTAAAAAAATAATATTTTTCATGGTTTGACTTTATGGTCACCAGAGTCACATTTTATTGTATGTCGTTTGTTGGGAGTTAAAGCAATGTGATACACAACATTTTTGGCAGTTCCTCTCTCTCTCTTTCCCCCTCCCTCCCTCTTTCCCCCTCCCTCTCTCTTTCCCTTCCTCCCTCTTTCCCCCTCTCCCCCTCTCTCTCCCTCCCTCTCCCCCTCCACCCCTCCTCTCTCTCCCTCCCTACTAGAGAGCTGCACGGGAGTCAAAATCACACCCAGACCCACCCACTCTCGCATTTTCAAAACCAGTCCCACCCGCTCCCAAAAGAAATCCCCCCAGTCCCACCCGCTCCCGCGAAAATTTTTCCCAATCCCACCCGCTCCCGCGAAAATTTTTCCCAGCCCCACCCGCTCCCGTCAAAAAAATATTCTTATAACTCATAAAAAATGGTTTAAAAATTTGTTTGTAGAAATCCTCTCGATAAACATACATGAAAAACATTTAAGATAATAAGTAAAATAAACAGTTCTACAGTGTAAGTTCTTGTAAAAATAAGAGGTCATTAACACTTTCTGGAGATTTTTTTTCTTTCTCCACAACATTACCCAAATGCGTAAAACAGTTGTGGCATAAGACAAAATCTCATTAACAGGAACATTCCCATATTTTGCACCAATGTTTATCAACTTTGCAGCCGATTCTTGGACACCAGAGCCTTCGACCAATGAAAGGACCTGATGTCTTTACCGCACATTGAAACAATGGTGTTTGTGATTTCTGTTTTAACCCGAACTGGAACCTGTTCAACGATCTTCTCTTGACATGGAATGAAGCTAGTCATTGATGTAATTTTTGGAAATGGTGATCTGTTTTTACAAAACTCGAGATGCTTCCACAGACCATTCGTACCATCGTGTGCCTTCCAAGTTATATTGGTATCGCATCTTGTACATACAAGAATGGCACATCCTCACCATCCAAGAGCAAACGAATGAAACTTTCCCAAATATTGCTCTTACCATCTTTATTTACGTAAAACTGAATACGCTCGCTTTTTGCGTAAATTAACTTTTGAATGTTTGCTTTATTATCCATTATTTGAAAATTAAAAAAGAGAATTAGAGAAGTATGTCTGTCAGTTTCACTCTTATTTGCTCGCTCCTTTGTCACAACTCAAAAACCAATCAAACTCGAGGCGTTGTTAGTACAACGATTTATTAACATAAATGTACATCAGAAATTCATCAGAATACAAAAGTCCATAAATGAATACACTTCAATAATTCACTCTGTCTCAACTCTTACTAACTAGAGATCTCTAAAACTCCTCATAACTACTAATTTCTCCTAACTTCTCTTAATTAACTAATGTCCGAATCCAGCACGTCCGTGCCCTAATTACCCTAGGTACGTCATAATCCCGTCAGTATTTTCCTAACTATCTAATCTTTCTAGGAGCGTCACCTGGACGTCATTGTTAACCCTACTAGCCTGTCCGACGTCGCCTCTCGGTCTTCACACCTTTGCTGTCTACTATTCTATTGTTTCCCCACCTTGTCCTAAGTCGTCTGTCACCTTGTCACCCTTATTGGTATTACTCCTGACTCTTAGATATATATTATATTAAAACGTCAAAGGGGATAGTCTCTGTCTCTAAATCTACTCTAGCGTTTTGACCTAAATATCAAGAATGTCAAGGAAAAGCCTTGAACTAGGTGTGTATCATACATCACACATCATCCCAAGATCATCCGTGCGATTTGATTGATTCATCAGAAGTCTGCGAGAGTCTCAACTCAAACAAAAACCCAAACCCACGGGACTCCCACAAAAACAAAACCCAAACCCACGGGACTCCCGCAAAAACAAAACCAATCCCATGGAACTCCCGATAAATTTACTTCCAATCCCGCCCGCGAATCCCAATCCCGTGCTGCTCTCTACTCCCTACGCGTACCGATCATATTTATAGTAAGTTAGCTATGTGGGAGAGAAGCTCGTAAAACCTGAAATCTTGTAAAAGTTTGCCAATTTTCATGTCTTTGATATCCAAAATAATTAATTACAATTAAAGTACCCATTGAGATGGAACGAAACCTGTTTAAGAACTTTCCCCATGTAATTTTGTGTACGTGTACCAAATTTCACGTTATTTGGTTGTCTGGATCTTGACTTTTAAGGGAACAGGCAGACAGACAGCAAATGCGTCTTATAAGTATAGAGAAGTATTGCCATCTACCAAATGACGGCAAATGTAATTTTTAAAGAAAATACAATTATTTATTATCTTTTCATAAATTACTTTTTGTTTACTGAGTTTCCCGTTTCCGGTTTCAGTTTCATGTTCATCATCATTCATGATAATTATCAGTAATTTTCTGATCAAATTTCACTATTAAATTTGTAAACAAACTGACATTACGAATCAGTTGACGACAGAAGTGCTTAATGTTCATTTTTATTTCTTTTAATATATTATTTTTTTTAATAATATCGATTAAATACTTGCTACAGAATTACTATATTCTATTATTGAATTAAGGGGGTAAAATTTGTCTTTCGGTCATATTTTGTCTTGCCCCCCTTTTTCAAGGGGGCGCCGCCCCCCCCCTTAAAATATTTCGTTCCGCCGCCGGTGGTCAGGCCCGTAGCGCGGGGGGGGGGGGCAGGCCTCCCCCCTGCGTTTTGTCTGGCCCCCTCTGCTCGTTTGCTCTACTTAGTAACATTTATTTCCTGCCCCCCCCCCCCCTGCTATGGCCTGGCCCCTGCTGTAGAATGCCTGCCCCCCTGCTGCAGTATTTTCACGCTACGGGGCTGATTTGTGTTAATGTTGACCGCAGACACTAAAAAAAAAATGTCACCCCATTACCTTGCCGAAAAAAAAAATAAAAGTGAAAATGTTGCCCGCCTTTAGTGATGGCAAAGTAAATGCTGCCCAAGCCAGATACGCCCCTGGTTTGTCGTTTTACTGTATGACGTGTTGTGAGGTCAAGCTGGAAAGCATACATAATAAAAATTACGGTTGTATACAATCGGTTGTATAATCATTTTAAATTGTTTCGTTACAATACTTTAATTTTTCTTCAGCGAAACGGAAGAAAATGCACTCAAGCCATTAATGAGAGACTATCCGTAATTTAGCGTCCGAAATTCTCACAATAATGCTGCACCCTTCACCCCTCCTCCCACCTCACGCAACCATGTCTGTACTGAGTGCATCCAGAAAATCTGGTAAGGTCAACTTTATCAACTTTGTACGAACTCATGTCGCGGAAAAAAATCTCAGTGATTGCCCTTGACTAATCTAAACAAAGATGGCAGCTAACAAATGTCAAAAGAACTATATTTAAAAGTAGTTTAAATCATAAGCTTCTTTTCCATTAATAGATCCGACATTTTTTTCGGAAAAGTTAAACAGCATAACAAAATGAGTGATATACAAACGGTATGGGTTTTTAATTTTTACTTTCAATATTAAATAGAAAAAGATAACATTCCCAAGCCTAGAATTAAGTGGAAAATTTTTTAACTTCTGAAAATGATAATTTGAATGTTAAATAATTAATTATATAGAAATTATGATTTAACTTTTTTTTTTACACAGAGGGAACCCATATATATATATATATATATATATATATATATATATATATATATATATTAATGATACTCGGTTCAAAAAGTAATTTAAGCTCAAGATTAGGCACTTTGATAAAAATTTCAAAATTATTATTGCTTTGATTGTATTTAAAATGTGTGCATTAGGTAGTCCTAGCTGCAAGCTTTCAAAAGACACCAAGTTTATGAATTTATCTTAATATTAAGAAAAGTTGTGAAGTTTTTAAAGTCCTTATTTATTCATTGTACCTAAAAAAAAAATTTGTGATCGAAATTTTGTGATTTTACAACTAAAACATGGATAACTTTTAAACCATTACAGATAATTTGGTGAAATTTTCAGTGTGGTTACATCTACTGTTCCTCTTCCGTAATATAATTTTTTTTTATGAGGGTTTAAAATATAACAAAACTTAGTGACAAGGCTTAGAAGTTTAGGCTTGACCTACAATGGCTACAAGTTGAATTGGTAATTAAATTGTTTAACTACAATTCTTAATATCTAAAAAAAAAATGTAATAGTATATATTTTTATTGTTTAGGAGTCTATCAAACTCCCTGATCACACTCAGCCCTCAGATTACAGTGATGTCCAACCAAAGACTTATGATCCTGAGTTTATATCACAGATTAGCAGCAAGATGCAGGTACCAGACAGGTAAGATTATAGGGAAAAATAACACCAAAGCATATTATAAACACAGAACTTGAAAATTGTTAGTTTTTTCAATCTATGAAAAACCTGAATGTGACTCTTATTAGGCTCAAGCGTAGCTACACCTATCCAGTGCTCTATTTAAGAAAAAACCAGTGCCGGGGATAAAAAAAAAAATTCTACAGAGCCGGGGATAAATGTCTATGGTTTATCCCCAGCAGGGATATATTAGCTAAAGCAGAGCCGGGGATGACAGTTCTCAGTGATAAATCGAGCCCTGCACCTAGCAACATTGAGTTGTGGATTAAAAAATTTTTTTTCAAAGATCAGTTTTAAAATCTTTCTTAATTTGGTGACAATCCACTGCAAAATATATTAAAAATGTAAACTACAAAACTATTATTTACCAATACTACAGATTTGGCTGTCACTGTCTTCTTAAGGGATATCATCTCATCCATACAGGAACACTAAAGAATTTAGGTTGTTAAGATACATGTATATCTGTATTAGGCAGTAGAGCTTGCAGCTCATATCTGTAACCTTTGTCACTAAAACCTCTTAATTTGTACTAACAATTCTGATGACCAGTTACTTAGTCTAATTTTTGTGGGGATTTTTTAAAAGTTTTCTCTGCAGTCAATATAAGATTGTTAATAATTAAACATTCCTCTTGCAAAACAGTATTTTTTTTTCTAATGTTTACTTATTTTCTTCTTTTGTTCTATTAATCTGAAATATTTGTAACTTTTAAAGCCTTTTCCAATGCCACACATATAACTCGGTGGACTGGACATTAATTACCTTTTTATTTCCTATCATTCGTTAGTCTACAAATAATGATGAAAACATGCATGCATTATTTACACTTAATTTTTTTTTATCCTGCAAATTGGAGTATTAAATGATTTAACTTATGTTGAACATAAATATAGTGCATTATTTTAGAAAGGTTGATTTATGTTTCAGAATATCTGTTGGCTCAGAGTATGACACCAGAGATATAAAGCCATCAGACTTTGCAGATGTTTCCAGTTTTGTACGAATGACAGTGCCAGACAGAATAGTCTTAGCAGGTAAGCATTCTGAAACCTACTATTTCATTTTTTGTACAATAGATTTTGGTCCTATTGATATTCAATCATTCATTCTCTAGATATATATTTATCATTTGCACCAGCATTAGAGGTTATTGTATTTTGGGATCAGAAATTAATTTGAAAATTCTATGGTGCTCAGAAAATTTAAACATTTTTATTCAATGCGTGTTAAAAAATCTTTTGATATGGGAATCACATAGTGGAGGAAGAGAATACTCAGACAGAGAGCTCAAGTCAGAAAGACACACCTTGGAGCATTCCATCGCAAAATAGTTATGCTCTAATGGAAGTACCTTATACGCTTGTGGTTGGTGATATCGACAGATTATCCACATGTTGGTTTACTTTTTAATTTTGTTAATTTTTACTAAGTTCTATTTTTTTTGTTTTTTGTTTGTTTTTTATATAAAAATAGTTTTTTTTTTAAGTTCTTTAAACTGCCACTGAGAGAAGAAATCAGCACTTTATTTACGTATAAATGTATAGCATGAGTCTATTTAGATTAATTCGTGTTGGGGAGAATTAGATTACTTAGTTGTAAAATCATTGTGATATTTGAGTGCAGATATCTGTGTGTGATATAAACATTCACATTGCTCTAAGAATAAGAAAAAAACTAGCGTAGCACGGGCACTGCAGGTTGTGTGACCACACAGGGCACCAAACTAGGAAGGGCACTGCATGTGTGACCACACAAGGTACCAAACTAAGAATGGGCTCCAAAAGAGCACTTGTTATTGGATTAGCTTTTTTCAGATTGGATTGAGAGGGCCGAAAAATGGCAAAATATAAAGACTTGTGTCTATGAAGTCATTATTAAGTATTGAGCTGTCTAAATGACTGGGTTTTAATAATTTGGAAATATTATTTCTAGCGTGTTTTTAATGCTACATAATAAGTACATAAATAGTTCAGAAATATTTGTAGGCATATTCTTCAAAGATTTTTTTATGTTAGAACATACAATCAATAATCTCTAGGCACACGAATTTTGTTATGTTATGTTTGCTATCCTTGCAAGTCAATAACTAATTGGCATTTGATTTGATATATACATAAAATTTTCTTGAAAATAAAGGAAACAGCATTAAAGACAGTGATTTATTTTATGAACTAGGCAGAAGTTGTATTGATTGGACTTTTACTATGCTCTTGAGGAATTACTTTTTAATTTCTTATGAACAAATATAATTACAAAGTACATTTTTCCTGAGTGATAACAACAAATTTTTCGGGCTAACATGAGTCATATACCATTAATTTCCTTAAGAACAAAACAATTTATCTTCTAGTGTTTCTCATGCAATGAGTAACAAATAGCTCATATCCTAAAAAACTTTAAATATTAAACCATCAAAGTAAGCAGATGTTTAAATTTTTCAAATACATATTAAGAAAAATCAGTAAAATCGATTATTTTAACAAGTGGACCACATTAGCTAGGAAACAAACATTTACAGTTGCTTTTACTTGAAAAATTGGCAGCTTTAAAAATATATACACTTTAAATCACTTTTGCAATGATAATTTCATCCTTGTTTAGAGGAATTACATTTAAATTATATCAAAAAGACAAGCATTCAGTGCAGCCAACCTATTTTATCAATAGCCAGAATTTTTACTATAATATTTATTTGTATTCCACATTTTTTCTTCCTTTTTTGTGTATAAAATGTTAAAATCTTCATTTATAACCATCAAAGGTGACAACCAGCACATTGGATTGAGACAAGACTTAGATCTTGATCTACCTGCAGATGGCCATAAAATTTCCGACATGTCATATGTTGGTCTTATCACCCCTCCCAGAATCCTGACTCTGGAAGAAAGGTTTCCTATTGTTGAAGTGACCGATGAAAAGAAACTTATCGAGGCACAAGTAGGATCCACCAAGCAGAGCATCATCGCCAATGGTCATGTGTAAGCATTGTTAACTGTGATTAGGAAAGCTTTCAAGTTCAGGGATTTCAACTTGGATAATTTATATCCAAAGTTGTTGTTTTTTTTTTTTTTTGAGTTATCTAGATAGAAAGGATGAAGGTCGCGTTGTAAAGCGCTTGACTATTGACCTGGCGGTCCTGGGTTTTATCTTTAGTGAGTAAGTTGAGATTTTCCTACATGTCTTCCATGGTGCCTCCACAATGTGTTATGGTGGGGATGAGAGAAGGGCACGACACAAGAAGTTCCATAGTGATTTATTGTATCAAAGTGAAAAATATCTCATTCTAACATTGACTTCAGAGATCTATAAAAAGGATTTCCTTTTTGCTTATAATAAAGTTTTTTTATTATTTGCTATAATTTTAATTAACATCAACATATTTTAATCCTATTTCTGGATAATTATTTTGGGAACAAAGTTGACAAGTGATTTTCTGAGAACTGTTATGGTTTTGCCATTTGACAATATATCATATTTTTATAAGAGCGAAATCATGTTAAAAAATATTAGTGGTATAAACAATTATTTTTGATAATCATGACAGAAGTCTTACCCTCTTTCAGTGTTGGGCCTGTGCCATATGACCCAGGAGTCAGTTTGAATGAATCTGTTTTACTCAATGAAGAGAACGAAGCAACTTTACTACGTACACAGGTGAGCTTACTGTTCCATAATTTTTTTCCTTCAATTTTTTCCAGAAAATTTTATGATAGAAAAATAAGCCTGTGAAATTGTGATTTGTACAAAAAAATAATCAGCAGGCTTGTCCGCTGAGTGTAGCATTGGTCATAATGAGATGTTTCTTTTTAATACTTGTACTGAGAAACATACTACATGGTCATTATGTGTTGTCTCTTTTTCATTATTGTAGTTAGAAAAAAAAATAATGTGCAAACAAATGGTTTTACAGCCATCCATGTTTATGAATGAAACGTAATGAAATAGAATTGT
Organism: Bulinus truncatus; assembly: GCA_021962125.1. Taxonomy (NCBI): domain Eukaryota; kingdom Metazoa; phylum Mollusca; class Gastropoda; family Planorbidae; genus Bulinus; species Bulinus truncatus. Next base: position 78,948 of record JAGDYQ010000189.1, read on the forward strand.
ATGAAACAGCAGCACATAAAATGGGTTGCTACACTAATTACTACATACAATGAAAGTAATGTCTGAATGTCCATTGTCTAATTAGGTCAAACTAGTCTTAATCTTATTTAACAAAGGTTGAGATTTTGTTAAGAGAAAACAACTTTGCCCATTGTTATTGACAATGGTGTCACAAGTTGGGGCACTTTAAAAAATGTTAAATATATTATCCTCAGAAAAAAACAGTAGATTATTCTTCAGTCTGGTGTCTTTATTACAAAAATGTTAATTTTTTGACTTACCAGGGCAGGTGAACATTATAGAAAGTTAATGAAAGTGTGCAGTAAGAATTTAATGGTTTAAAACCTGTGATAGACATGAATGAACATGGCTTGTAAACTCTAGGATAGATTTAATTTTTTTTTTATATATGAACTTCTCATTGTACATAGATATATATTAAACTGATTTTGAAACTGCCCATGTGTGGCTTCACTGAGTTTTTTTCCCTAATTCTTATTAAACTACATAGAGGGAATAAAAAAAATGTCAATAACCTTAAAAAAAAAAGGAATGTTCCCTTAGTCCTAACTGGCCATCGGGGCAGATGAAGTGTAGAATACATCTGTTTCTATAAACTCTGCATATGAAGGGGTTGTGTGGTTGGCACAACGCCCAGCCGCCTTTACTTCCCCAATTAAGGTCTGATACCCATTTAAAGCTGGGTGGACTTTTGGGACGACTTTGTACCAAAGTTCACCTGGAAAAATTCCATGGATCTCACCAAGGATAGAACTCTCAGGTCGACAGTCGAGTATCTCAACCATCCATCCCACTTCAATAACCTTAAGATTTTGGTTAAAAAAAATTTTTATGTTATATTTCTAGTTGTGAAATATTTGCAACATTAGATGTACTAGCTGTTTGGTGAATAATTTTGATTTCTTTAAGTTAATTATTGACCTCTCTTTATACAAGTTTTTTTTTACTTCAACTTACAGAATGTATTGATGTGGTTGTTTTAACTATCACAACTAAGACTTTGATGTTTATCTCTGCCCCCGCTTCCCAGCTTACATTTTATGTTAAAAGTTGGTGATTTATTTTAACTGTAATGAATACTTTATCAAATTCAATCCACAGGTAGCTAAGTTAACCAGGCGTGTTCAGGTGATAGAGCAAGACAACCAGCGACGGGCCAGCAGAGAACTCGTCATGTACCCACTTATCCTCGGCTACTTCCTGTGGAAATTGTTAGGATGGTTCACACGTGACAGATGAAAGCAAACAGGTGCATGTTAAAATTTACAGTAGTCTTGTTGTATACATAGAGACTAGCATTGACATTGAGTGGTTATCATTCATTTGCGAGAGTTCATGAGAAGGATTGATCTCCCCTCTCTTCCTTCGGTACCAGTGATAACAGTTGGACCATTTGTGTTAAGAGGCTTTTCACTTTCATTTTATTTATGAAGTACATTTTTTTATTAATTGCACTTTTAATAACTTAAATTTTTTATTTTTTATTTGTACATCAAATTACTTTATTAAATCAGTCTTTGCTTAAGATCTGGAGAAATCTGGAAATCATTGATATTCCTATTTCTTTGCAAATGCCTTTGAAAAGTGCCAAAATTTCATCAATATTTAGTAACCAAAATTCTGGTTCTACATATTTTTGTAACTAGCTTTTCCCTTGATGCAGAAAAAGTTCATATGTTTAAATATGAAAATCAGTTACTGAAAATATTTTTCTTTGATCCAAAGTAAAAAAACATTTTTTTCTGATTGTTCTTCATAGAATTTATATGTAATATATGAAAATATCTTGTTCTATATCCATGCAAAAAAAAAAAATTATTACATCATTTTTTTTTTAAAACTTAATAGTTATTCCAGAAATTAGGCTTCTGTGTCAGTCCATTTCACCCATTGTCTTTTTCTTGCTAAATACTTCAGATTTATTTATTAAAACTTTCTCTTAAATGTCGCCTTTTCAAATTAGATTTTACATTTACTAATTTCATGCTAAAACTATGTTTGAATTTCATCCCTCAGTATGATTGGTAGATGTGTAAATTGTTATAGTAAGGCTTGGCTTGATTTTTTGTAAGACATATTTGTATAAGAGAAATGAAACTCTACATTAACAATAAATGTAACATACGCTTTACTGCGAAAAGAAGAGTAAAAGTTTGAAGAGGTATTATTTAATTTTTTTTTTTAAATAGGGTTAACATTTGATTATATTGCTTTAAACTAGCAGAAGAGCATGTGGAATAATCGAAAAATCCCAAATGCATTCTTAACTTCAAAGCCTCAAAAAAAAAATTTAGGCTGGATAATCAGGAGTCTGGATAGTCCTGAGCCTCATAGACTCTGTATTGGGCTTTTGTCATATTTAAATAGGATTATTTGATATAAAGTTTTATATAATGTATTAAAAATAGCTTCTTATATTTGTCTTTTTTTTTAATGCAAAGTTTATAGCACTAATGACCACTCAGCTCATCATAAACAAATAATAATAAGGCAGTGTAGTGAATTTTTATACTTGAATGTCTTTACAACAATTGTGAGACTCAAATGATGTATACAATATTTTTATTTTGAAAGCGGAGGGAGTTGGGGGACTTTATTTATACATCAACATTTATGTTTCATATGTAAATAAAGTATAAAGTTTAATAGTGCTTCAGTTAGTATACAATTATCTATCAGTTTTGTTAAATACTGAGTTTAAAAAGTGTGATAAATTTCTTAAAAATGTCCAATTTAATGTTATGCTTTTTTTTCTTGGATTATTCTGTTTTTTATAATCTTTGTTTTGTACATAGGAACGAGATTAAATAATTGAGAACAGTTTCATTTGAATGTAATAAAAAAAATTTGGTGATACTCTGTATTTTTATTTCTGTAATTATCTTAATATATGTATAAAAATGAAATCAGCGATGTATGTTTGGTTATTCAGCTTGCATAACAAGAAACATCAAACTTGGAATTTTGAAAGAGCATAATAATCTAAATGGACTATTTCTACTTTGGACATAAGATGATAATACATTGTTTTGTTTATTCTTGTCCAGCATTGTCTTCAGTGTAAATAGAATTCCAGATCAGTTTGAACATTTTTCTTAATTAAAATTGACTTAATTGGGATATTATTTCACTGCCTTACTTGGACCATTTTACAAAATTATAGCTCATCACAGTGAGCTAGTTATCCTAAAAGTATGTCAAGTGCTACTATGTATGCTCATGATTTATACATAAATACAATTTCCAGCTCAACCCAAAGTTCTGATTATTTTCTTACAAAAAAAGAAAAAACTTTATCTCTGTTACTCATTACAAAAAGTTAATTAATTATTCAGAAATGGTCAAATAAATCGACCCCCACCCCCACCCCCTTAAAAAATGCTTATCTCCCCAAAACTTTAGCCTGTGGAGAAAAGAGTATGCTGTAGTGTAATAGCTGAAATTTAAAGAAAAAACATCCATGCTGGATATAAAGATGTCAGCACAATGTTAATTAAAAGTACGGACAATAAAAAGTCTTCAGGGTGTGTCTAGTTCAGAAATAATGGAGAAAATACCCTGTTGTGTAACTAGCAATAATGGAGAAAATACCCTGTAGTGTAACTAGCAGTAATGGAGAAAATACCCTGTAGTGTAACTAGCAATAATGGAGAAAATACCCTGTAGTGTAACTAGCAGTAATGGAGAAAATACCCTGTAGTGTAACTAGCAGTAATGGAGAAAATACCCTGTAGTGTAACTAGCAATAATGGAGAAAATACCCTGTAGTGTAACTAGCAGTAATGGAGAAAATACCCTGTAGTGTAACTAGCAGTAATGGAGAAAATACCCTGTAGTGTAACTAGCAGTAATGGAGAAAATACCCTGTAGTGTAACTAGCAGTAATGGAGAAAATACCCTGTAGTGTAACTAGCAATAATGGAGAAAATACCCTGTAGTGTAACTAGCAATAATGGCACCAGGACAGAATCTAACAAAAATAATGCCGCTCAATTCATGTGCCGAAAAGTACTGAGTTGTAAAGAATGCTGCTCAATTCATGTGCCGAAAAGTACTGAGTTGTAAAGAATGCCGCTCAATTCATGTGCTGAAAAGTACTGAGTTGTAAAGAATGCGCTCAATTCATGTGCTGAAAAGTACTGAGTTGTAAAGAATGCTGCTCCTGACTAGTGGCAATGTGTGTTACTGGCAAGTTAATGCCAATGTTTGCTGAACGTTAGCTGGGTGCATTGTGGCACCTGGTGTTAGTGCTCTGCATGATGGCGCCCTAGGCTACTGTTCTGCATGGTGGTGAACTAGGCTACTGCTCTCCATGGTGGCACCTTGTGCTAGTGTTCTGCATGATGGCACCCTATGCTACTTTCTGCATGGTAGCACCTTGTGGGACTGCTCTGCGTGGTGGCACCCTAGGCTACTGTTCTGCATGGTGGCACCTTGTGCTACTGCTCTGCGTGGTGGCACTTTAGGCTACTGCTCTGTATGGTGGCACCCTAGGCTACTGTTCTGCATGGTGGCACCTTGTGATAGTGCTCTGCATGATGGCACCCTAGGCTACTGTTCTGCATGTTGGCACATTGTGCTAGTGCTCTGCATGATGGCACCCTAGGCTACTGTTCTGCATGGTAGCACCTTGTGCTACTGCTCTGCACGGTGGTACCCTAGGCTACTGTTCTGCATGGTGGCACCTTGTGCCACTGCTCTGCGTGGTGGCACTTTAGGCTACTGCTCTGTATGGTGGCACCCTAGGCTACTGTTCTTCTTGTTGGTGAACTAGGCTACTGCTCTGCATGGTGGCACCCTGTGATATTACTCATGTTTTTAAGTATGATCGGTTATAAAACCCGACTAGACCGAGTTCTTTCTGATATGAAATTTAGAATTGTTCATTTTGGTGTCATCCCTATGTACCTGTCACCAAATGTGGCCCGTATCCCCTTGTGATGCCACTGCATATAGGCTACTAGTAATATACACCATTTTAATTACAGTCAATTAGTGATGTTTTCGTCGACGAAAACTAAAACCTTCGTTAACGAAAATGTTGAATTTTCGTCAACGAGAACTAAAACTAAAATTAGCAGCAAGACTAAAACTAGACGAAAACTGAAATTATTACAGAAAAAACGAAATAAAAACTGAAACTAAAATATAGTGTTGCTTTCGTTCACGAAAACTAAAACTAAAACCTTCGTTAACGAAAATGTTGACTTTTCGTCATCGAGAACTAAAACTAAAATTAGAAGCAAGACTAAAACTAAAAGTTGTAAAATGTGTTGACGTAATAAATCGATGAGCCCTTTGGGCACCCAAAGTTTGCTAGTGCCTCAAAATGTACCCCTGCCTGGGGTCCCGAAATGTACATTTGCCTGTGGGGGGGGGGGCACCAAAACGTTGGATCCGATATACCAATAGATAATGAAAAAGAAAACCCAAATTAATGGGTATGCTCTAATTAGAATTCATGCGTTTTTTTTTTTAACTAGGGCTAGGCTATATTTTTTATAATTAAGCAGGTAGTAGACAAGTATCCGGAAAAAATAGGAAACAACCGTGTAAGTAAATCTAACATGTCCATTTAGGGATAGAAATTAAACCTTATTGAATATGCGGTGAAACGTAAAATGAAGTTGGCTAAGTTGTATTTTCGAAATGTTTTCTGTATCAGTAGGACTCATGACTCCACTGAAATAGTGTTTTTTGTGCAATCATACTTGTGTGGAGTTTAGTTGACGTAAATAATGGATGGGCCCTTCAGTGCCGTAGCGAGCTTAACTCGTGCCCGGGGCACAATACCTTTTTAGCGCCCCCCCATTCGAAAACCATATAATAGGCCTATGTACCAAATATACAATTTGGCGCCCGTTTGTGAGTAGCGCCCGGGGCATGATGCCCCCTTGCCCACCCCTCTCGGGCCCTTTGTAGTTTGCTGGTTCCTCAAAAATGTATCTTGGCCTTTTTTGGTCTGGTGCTCATAACTTTTCTCGATGGCTTGAGAACGTAGTATAGATTAATAACTTTCTAATATATTGTCGCATTTTTGTAACTTGTTACTATTATTACATTACATCTTTTATTTTACAAATCATGTCAAGGCATAAGTAAACTATCTTGAAATGAAAATATATAGTTTTACATAGATGAGGTGTTTTAATTAAATTTATTTCGCAGTCCTATTTCCGGTCATATAGGGGAGGTAACTTTGAATAACTTCCACCATATTGAATACAAAACAAATGCGCGAAAGAGTTTTGATTACTTCCTCTTGGTATATGCATCCTTCTTAGTATCAGGAAGAGAAAACCATAGTATAATTCCTAATGAGATTGACATGATAGCTGTGCAAGATTTCGTTAAAGAAACATGGGAGGATTTCAAATCACCTACCACCTCCACTTTTGCCAGCAAAATGGGGCTCTGCCGTCAAACGGTGGCCTCACTGGAAGAAGTAAGTGTAACAGCAAAGCTTTAATTTTTACTAATTAATTTAACTGGTTCCACTTCAGATTTCAGTTTGTTGCTTAGTATTCCAACTATTTCATCCTATATTCGTTTTAGAATTAAGTAGGCCTACTCATTTTGAAAAGGGCTATTAATTTTACTATTTATTATTTCATCCACACACATTTCTTTTATTCTTTAAAAATTGAGTGTTTTGTTGTTATGTTGAGCACTATAAACGCCTACTTTTTACTTTCTTTAATTTCATATGTGTTTAGAGTAATACATTTTAAAACTATAGTCTTTATATCTCAACTATTTAAGAGTTTTCCTATTGCAAGCTTTGTTCAAAATTTTTATTTGTTATTGATTCATTGTTAACTATATCATTTATTTATAGAATTATCATTTTGATTCAGCAGATGTTTATTTGTTAAATCGTTCATTATTGAAGTAATCAAGCAATTACAATAATTATAATGAACAGCACCCAAAACTATCCAAGAAAAAAATGTACATCTCAGTAAAAATAATAACCATTTTGTTAAATCTTTTTATTTTGTAGCATTTTCTTAAATACATATTTCATTGACTGCAACTGTTATTATTATTATATGGGCATACTTATTCAGTTTAAGTTTTCTTTTTAAATAGACATATTTTTCTGGTGAAGTATTTTCATGAATTCAATTTAAGAGCTTATTTTTTAAAAAAAAAAGGAAATTATCATTTTAAAGTAATGGCATAACAAAATGGGGTTTACACTGATTGGCTGTACAGTGTTTTGATTGCAAGCCGGATCGGCATGATGTGGGTTAAGGATTTAACTCCTAGCCTGTCAACCTTACTATGTTTTCCATGGTCATTGCACTATCATTTATATTGGGGATGAAAAAAGGGCACTATAAAAACCATCAAATATAAGATCTGAGAGATAGACATCTCATTCTTTTAGTTAACAATAGACTGGCAGTATACTCACAATAGACTGGCAGTATACTCAAAATAGACTGACATTATACTCACAATAGACTGGCAGTATACTCAGACTGTTTATTTGGTATATAGGTTATTTCTATAACCAGACTCTATTGTTACCCCCTTACCTCTAATAGTTTTGGTATAATCTACTCAGGTCACTAAAACTGCTAGTATTTGCCCAACTCTTTCATCTCTTGTCTCATTCTGGTGGTATTGTCCAACACACTGCTATCAGACTAGTAACAGGTTCCAAGTTCAACTTGGTATAACTTGCTTTTGATATATTTTTATACTTCCATATCTCTGGATTGATTCAACAACATCGTCTTATTCTCTAGTTAAGGGGTTGGCAAACATTTTGAATCAGGGACCACAGTGGGCTCTTAAATTTTACAGAAAGGCTGGCTACGAGCAGAAACTTATCGGAAGGGCATTATATAGACTAAAATTTCAATGTGCCGGTCAGATTAAACCAACAGTGGGCAGTCGTTGATTCAAATCATGGCAACACTAATTAACTATACCTTTCATTTTTTGGTATCACACGGAGGACATGCTCTGGGTTCCATGGTATCTTACGTAAGACATGCATGGGTTCCATGGTATCTTATGTAAGACATGCATGGGTTCCATGGTATCTTATGTAAGACATGCATGGGTTCCATGGTATCTTATGTAAGACATGCATGGGTTCCATGGTATCTTATGTAAGACATGCATGGGTTCCATGGTATCTTATGGAAGACAGGCTCTGGGTTCCATGGTCATTACTACTTTTCTCATACTGGTCAGGATGTGTAGAAAAAGTAAAATTAAAGTTTTCCTTTAAGACCATTGAAGTGTAGAATTCATCTGTTTCTGTTGCCACTGTTTATTAAGGGATTGTGTGAATTCTAGGCTGCTCAGAGAGAATAAAAAACTTGTTTTACACAGTAGAGCCATCCGTTCCCAATAGGGAGTGTAAAAATGGCATTTAATGTCATAGAAAGCTTCATATATCATTCAGATCTCTTGTTTACCCCATAAATGAAGAGAAATAAATTAATACCCAATCTAATGAAACTTAATTTAATAAGATATATGTCTAATACCTCTTCAAATAGAAATTACCTTTTTTTTTTAAGTTGCACTTTCAGTGACATAGCTTGCTAAAGAAAATGCAAATATTCTCACATTTTTATTGTCTTCTTTTTTTTGTCTTCAGACATTGGATTTGGACAGAAGCAGTTTGACAAAGATGAAAAAGTCTGTAAAAGCTCTGTACAACACAGGAAACAGTGAGTTAAATTTACTCTCAATTGGTTCATGTATTTGATCTGTTATTTATAAAAACCCTTACTTCACATTCCCCCCCCTCTCTCCCTTAAATCCTCTTCTTGGCTTAGTGTGTTTAAATGTTAATTTAGAGAGCAGATAATGTCTTGCTTATAAAAAAAATGCAGAAAACAATAATGACCTGCCAGGGTGTGAAGTTTAAAGGAAGTCACTTATAGGTCCAGGCCTTCCACTTAATGACATATTTACTCACACAGTGGCTGCTGCGTTTAAGATGATATTGTAGTTTGAGTCACTGAACACTTTACTTTTTTTTTCATTTATGTAGATAGTAGAGACTAATTGAATACATTAATTTCAAATAACAAGAGAAATGTTGTATGTCTATTGGATATCAAATGGGATAATAAAAAAAAAATTTGTATGAAATTTATTTGAAGTAACTTAAATATGTTTCAGCATCTAGTATAACTAATATATATATATGTATATATATATATAGGGTACGGGTGGTCGAGTGGTGTAGAGCGCTCGACTGTCGACCGAAGTGTCCCGGGTTCAAATCTCAGTGAGAACCTTGGGATTTTTTCAGGTCCTGGTGATAGTCCCCAAGTCCACCCAGCTTTAAATGGGTACCTGACTAAGTTGGGGGAGTAAAGGCGGCTGGGCGTTGTGCTAACCACACAATCCCTTCATATGCCGAGTTTATAGAAACTGATGAATTCTACACTTCATCTGCCCCGATGGCCCGTTAGGGTTAAGGGAACTTTACTTATATATATATATATATATATATATGTATGTATATATATATATATATATATATATATATATATATATATATATATATATATATATATATATATAAAACTAGCATCCTATTTTCCTAATTTAAAAGTCAGTGAAGTTGGTTTATTTTTTAATGAAACTTAGAATCTTAGTGACATGACCATTATTTATAATCTGTTGGATTTGCATCTTTTAAAAGGTGTGCTGCATTTCACTGATTTGTGTTTTTTTTTTGTTTAAATGAAAACACTTGTTATTGAAAAAGGAAATAAAAACATTAAAAGGTTGAAGTGTATATTTTGATTGTCTTTATGTGAGTCAGCATTGAGTTTTACATCATGTTATATTAATGGAAATTGGCCATGGACTTCCTTAACTTATAACTTGTATACAATTTTTAAAAATTATTTAATAATTGTCCTTTAAAGAATTATAATTTCTTGTATATTTTATAATTTGGCAGATCTGCTTCGCTCCAGTTAAGCTTGAAATGCATTTTTAAATTTTATTTCAAAAAACATTTGTTATAACAATTATTATGGGAAAATCCTTTTGATTATGATAATGAAATTTGCGTAAAATTGAATTGACAAGTGTTCACAGTAGCCTGCTTGTATATTAGGGTGGAGTTCAAAATGGTTGACAAATGGTCAAAGTAGTTACAGCCTAAAATGGCTTTTATGTAGTGTTATGTTTACCGGTGCCCCAAAGGCCTTCAAATTTTATAGGATACAAACTTTAAAAAGTTATAATTTTGAATGAAATCAACGTCTCAATAGTGATATATACTGCTGAACTAAATTATGTTTATGAATTAACCATTGAACAATTTACAGTATCTCACAGGTTAAAGTCCTTTGTGTTAAAAAATGGCATTTTTTTCTGGATTCTTTTCTCGAGCGAATGAAGCCATCTCTGGCATTGCTGGCCACACTCAGCTATTGATGCTTCAGTGACCATTTTTACAAACCGTTCAACTTCTTTAGTGTAGCATGAAAATTGAGGGAAATGAAGCAGTGTGATCTCCATCTTGAATTAACTTCTGGACTTCTATATCAGTATATGCTGCAAGAATAGGAGTTGGAGTCAATAAGACTTTCTGCCAATCGAACATTTCAATGCAGTAGCTTGCGTTGATGTCCTGTTTTGGAATCTGAAATTTTCTAATTTTACAAAAATGCTGCTGTCTTGATTTCATCACTCTTCAAAAGTCCAAGTTCTCTAATGTTTGGACGATCATCAGTTATCAGTGCTAGCAGCAAATTTTCAGTAACCATTGCGTTGAATAACAGGATCGACGATTTTTCTTTAGACAGGAGACAAATAATGTGACAGGAAGATGGTCTACCACAAGTGCCAGGGACCATCTTTGCACGACGGTTTTGTTTTAATGTCAAACCAAACAGGACCATAAACCCTCACAGTATAAGTTGAAAGTTCTTGTAGCTCAAATGACAGAGACATCTTTGCAATATACAAAGTATTCTGTTCGTCGTTGTTAACCAGTTGCCTCTAATTACAGTTTGACAGATTTCTAGAAATATGCTTGATCTGTGCTTTTATCATCACACGCAGTTTCCGGGAAGTCAGCATCTATCCTCTTGAAAGCAACAGGTGGGAGAGTTTCACAACTCCAATAGGACCTAAAAATCAGTGAGGACCAGTTGTTGGACCATCGAGGTGTTTAATTAAATGCCAAAGTGGCAATTCATTCACATGCAAATGACATACTAGCCATTGAACAGACTTATTCAATTTTTCTTCTATAAGCCATATCATGCCACCTTTGGAACCTGTATTGCTTGCTGTACCATGGCAACCAATTACATGTCCATGCTGATTGTGTTTTGGACAAAAAAGATACTTTTGACAACAACTGCAGCCGCACCAGAAGAAAATTAAATGTGTCCAACATACTCTGATTCTGGCTTGTGGATTAAGTATAATATGTTGTTCCAAAACTGTTTTATGATAATTCTTTGATTCCACTTGCTCTGTTACAATTGTTATGTCTTTTCGTCCATCAAAAAATGATCCCTGCAGGTTATCCAGTGTTTTGGTAAATTCAATTCTTTTCCTTTTTCTTTCTCTTTCAGCTTGTTTCGAACTATTATACTTGTTGTGTTTTGTTCTGTAACAAAGTCAACATCTGTCTCAAATTTCTTATCTGGTGCAAGTCTTTGTAACAGCGTTATACATATTTGTTGTTTTTTTTTGTGAGCGATTGAAGTTGATTGCACTGGGTTAGTGCTTGGAGTGGGTATAATCATCTTCTCCATCTTCCACCATAGAATCGGGTGCTGTTAAAGAAACACCTGACCCCAATTGTTCCTTTGAACTATATGCAGCTTACTTTCATAGCCCATATGTCTGGCTCATATGGCTGCTTGCCTTGCAATGCGTTTTCCCCTCTTCCTTGATGTTTTTACATATACTTTACCATTGTACATCATTAGTAAGATTCTTTGGTCTTCTTGGAAGTCTTTTTCTTCCAATGGAACTTAATGCTGCAGTGGGCATAGGCAAGGACACAGCTTAGATTTATATTTGCAAGCAGCAATATCAAACAAAGTGTTTTTACTGCGTTTTGCAAACTCTTTCAGTTTTTTTCTAAATCTGTTGTCATTCTGCATTCCTTTAAATGGTTTCATTAACCTTCTGTAAGAATCATGGTAAGTACTTAACATCTTTAATACTTGCTTGAGGTCGGTATGGAAGCTTTTTCCCAGATGGATTCTATGGCGGCAGCAAAAATAGCTGACAATTCCACAACAGTAGGTGGTTATCTTTCTGTCACACATTTCAATTCATGTTTCTTTAGCAAGTAGTATTTCATAATATTTTCATATGTTGGGAGAACATTGCATGGTAAATCCTTGAATGAACCAAATTCTGGACATTCAGACTTGCGACGAGTAGATGTAGTTTTGGTGATGAACTGAGATTCATGGGTTCCTTAAGCTGCGAATAGGGAATGTTTGTTAAAAAATTGTTAGTGGTAAGCTCCATAGAGGCCAGTAGAATTGTGAAATGATTAATAAATATATTATTTAGGATAATCATTTAATAATTAAAACTTAATTACTATATTCAATTCTGTCTTTTTAAAGAATCTTATAAATTGATTGATAACTTATGGATATTTACCGTAGTTACAGCCGGGTTTTCCATAATAAATTTTCTTAAAATTTCAAAAATACCTTTATTATCACTCATTAGACTGCTTCATTGTTTACAAAGATAAAAAAATGAAAGTATGATATTTCCTGGGATGGGAGCAAAAGTTAGATGTTGACTGTTGTTTCGCTAGGATTATAATTAAATGGTTGAATAAAGTTAAAATTTCAACTAGGTTGGGGCATGGTAAACATCAACGGATATTGTAAATATTTTACAGTTGGATTTTTATATTCATTATGCAACTTTTTTTAACTATTAGATTTTGATTTAAAAATTTTTTTACTCCACCCTATTACATGTATGTTTTTCTTTCCCTGGGTTGTGATAGCATCCTTTGGTGACTTCTGTGAATGTGACCAGTCCAAAACTACCAGCACTGTTTGATCTTGACTTTTTCTGGGGCCTCTCTAGGCCTTTTTATTTAAATACTTCATTATTAAATAATAAGTGGAAAAAGATTAATTTTGTTTATCTCTTTCACAGCCCATGTATCCAATGATGCCATAGTTGCTGAGAATCTGGAGAGACTTGGTAACATTGCCAAAACAAGGGATCATGAGCAAGAGATAGGTGGGTTTTGACTGTTCTCGTAAAATGGTTGTTTTAGTCTATGTTTTCTATTATTATTTAACTGAGATGGTCACACTTATTATTGGACAGTTGGTGGCCATTCATAAGGCCAATGAGAGTTGCAATTTTTTCTACATAGCACGTAGATAATTTAGTAAGTTTACATTGATCATTTAGCAATATTTATTGAATAAAGTGATTATATAGAACAAAATGTCTCACTGGCAACCGCAATCAGCAAAGATCAGCATGAGGCTCCTAAGCCTCTTTTGGCCACTATTGGTATTTTATATACGAAATGTTAACATCTGTATGTGTTAATGTTTTCATAACAAATAGTTTGAAAAGTTTTATCATGCATTCTAGGGACCTTGGAGCTCAATGTGTATAGCTAAGTGAATATTTTTGCTTGATACATTCTGTTTTTTTTTTAAACCAACCTGATTGTGACATTTTAGATGTTTATAAAGCAATAATAAACCTTTCAGAAGTTTAAAATTGACACCCCACCTGCAAAAACTTTTATCTGAAGACACAAGTCAATAATGACTGTATTACCTTGATTCATCATTAATCAATGACACATCTGGTTGAATTTTATCTTGAAATTTCAGGTGATGCCTTCATGAAGTTTTCCCATGTCACTAAAGATTTATCTTCTATGATGAAAAATATGGTGAGCATTTATCTGCATATGTTCATTTTTCTGTCATTTATTTTTGACTGCTACTTGTGAGAAACTTTCTTCACTACTTTCATTGTGTTTGTGGCTGTTCAGTCTTGTGCCTTGATCTATTTCTTTATTTAATTAGGTCTTGAGAAATACATATCCATAGTGCCAGTAAGATGAAGACCGAAAATGAAGATCAAGTTGAAATATTTGATTATTCTAGTTTTCTGTGAGAGATATTGAATTTTCATAAGCCAGATTAAATTTTTGTTTATATTAATATGCATTTCTCCCTTGAGACTAGATGGATGGTTTGAACAACATGGTGCTATTTCCACTGGATTCCTTCATGAAGGGGGAGTTTAAAGGTGCTAAAGGAGATCTCAAGAAACCTTTTGATAAAGCTTGGAAAGATTATGAGGCCAAATTGTAAGGGAAAATACTGATTAAGATATTTTAAATGATATATGATTTAATTCTGCAATTTCTTTTTATAAAATTATATTTGATTGGTTAAGGTTGTTGAAATTTATTTTGTTAATGGATATAAAGTATGAATATAAAATTTTACTAAATTTATACTTTGATATATTGCCACAGCACAAAGACAGAGAAAGAGAAGAAAAAACAAGCTCAAGATGCAGGCATGATCAGAGGAGAAATCTCTGGTGCTGAAGTGAGCTTATTTTTTTTTCCATTAGAGATCAGAAATAAATGTTTGGTGTCACAAGGATCTCAGTATTTTTTTAGTGGACTTGAAAATCTTGAAAAAATAACATTGCATAATGAATGTGATAAGGTCAAATGCATTGCAGTATTCTCCTCCCACCCTCATCATTTATTTTAAAATGATTGTATTAAAGTATTAAATACATTCTTTTTCCTGGGCTTTTAAAAACTTCATTTATGTAAATTGAGTTGGGGTGTGATAGGGGTTATAAGATTTACAGGATTTGGTGGTTGATAACCAGAAGGTATCATTGTTGTTATACTCTTTATAGTCTTTTCTTTATAGTTTTTGAAAATACAAGTACACATATTTTTTTTCAGTATATTTTCAGTCTTCTTTTTTAAATTCCACATATGATAAAGTGTATTAATTCTCCACTAATTGATTTCTTTAGCACTAAATTAACCTTTTTTTATCTGATTAATTTAGTATTTAAACCAATAAAAATGAATTATTTCATTATATATATATTTTTCAGTTGGCTGAAGAAATGGAGAAAGAAAGAAAAATATTTCAGCTACAAATGTGTGAAGTAAATAAATTTGTATTTAAAACATTCTGTCTCATGGGCTGTTTATCATTACCAGGGCTTGAGTTATTTTTAACTAACTAATTAAGAGTAATCATTTGGTGGTCGAGCAGTGTAGAGTGCTTAACTGTCAGCCTGAGAGTCCTTGGTTCAATCCTCTGTGAGAATAATGGGAATTTTCCCACCTTGTGGTGAAAATTGGTTCAAAGTCTCCCAAGTCCACCCAGCTTTAAATGAGTACATCACAAAGTAAACGTGGCTGGGTGTTGTGTAGAAACAGATTAATTTTTCAATTTATCTGCCCTGTTGGTCTGAAATGGCAAAGGGAACTTTATTATATTGTAAGCTGTTTGACACTTCAGAGAAGATTTCCATTTTTAGTCAAATATCTTACTACAAATAGGTACTTAAAATATTTTTAGGTGCCATTTGGTTATTACTGTTTTTGTACAAATCTAACAAACCTATGGTAAAAAACAAAAGTTTGTACCAGTTTCTGAGCTTTTTGTTTTCATTCTAAGGCTTTGTAAAAAAATTTTATTTGTGATATAGAAGTTTGGTTAAAAAGTTTATTCTTTCATATAAATTGTCCTGATCTGTATTCATTGGCTGAGATATTAATGTTAGTATTTATGACACCAATCCCCCCTCCCCTAAGTCCATTTTTCTTTGCCTGGCATGAAAAAGCTTATCAGTCATCTGATATATAGAAAAATCTGTGAGCTAAACATAGATTGATAATTATTTAACTATTATTCAGTGAATCTGTAATATATTTTGGAAATGATAATAGTCATAAAATGTAAACTTAATTCTCTGGGAAAGTGCAGAGTTACCATTAAAAAGTAATAAAATTGTATTTAATAATATTATTATCGTTTCTTTCAATTCTTTTTTTCCCCCCAAAATCGTGAATTGCATATATACTTATTTTTTTCGGTTATTTTAAAATCATTTAAGTTTGTTCTATTTTTGGTAAATGCATGTATATATGTGTGATGTCATACACCAATTTACATGAATCATCATTTACTTTTTCCTCCCCCAGTATTTAATAAAAGTTAATGAAATTCGAACCAAAAAAGGATCTGACTTGTTGCAGTCACTGGCAGAATATTATCAAGTTCAGGCCAAGTAAGTGAGCTGGATGAATGGTGATCATTTCTCAACATGATAACTTGCACATTTTTGCTTTTTGTGCCAAATTTAATAATATTAAGCCCCCCCCCCTCTAAGAATAGTATGACTATTCTATAAAAAGAAAATAAATTTAAAGCTGTTGTCATTACTTACAATTGCTAAAAATTGCATCAAAATATAATACATTAGTTATTAAAGCTTTTTCTGATGTTTTAAATGTCTTAGACTGAAGTTAATTAAAGAGTTAAACCGCAGTCAGTATGGCTCATTATGCTTTCTTAAATCAGTTTCTTTAAAGATGGCCTGCGGACGATTCAACATTTTCATGACTTTGTTGAGGAACTCCTGAAGCAGCTGCAAAAAATCCGGCAGCGACATGATGCTGAGAAGAGGCAACTTGTTGACTTGAGGGATGCCCTCAAAAGCTCAATGAAGGCTTACAAGGAGGTTGGTTGAGAGATTTTCTTATTGAACTTTTTTTTGTAACATATTTTTTCTAACTGTAAATTTATCTCTTTATAGTAATTCTGTTTTACCTATTTATACATATAATCAGGTGTTAGTGGTTTAAACATGTATGAATATTTCGTCTTTGCTGTTATGTATGTTGTTAAATTTTAATGTCAGAGAGTATAACTATTATTGTGTTTCTTCAATTAACGAAATGATTTGCAGACCAACCGATTCTCTGGATCAGGATGGGTACTCATTTTTTTTATTAACTATTAGTGTTGTGATTTGCATTGAGACATTCATCTGTCATAATCAAACCTTTGAGTTTACTTATTTTGTGATGCTGACGAAGAAATAATTTTGCATAATGTAGTTCCATTCTAATTAGTCCGCAACACGAAGATGAGTAAATGATGGGCCTGATATTGATGCATGTCTTATATTTTTTTTTGTGGCCTTAGAGTTATTTTTGTAAAACATCTTAAATCATTGTGCTTGATTTATTTGATTTTTTTTTTTGCTCAGTTGATTTTTCTTAATGAAATCAATTCAATGAAATCTGAAAAAATGAACCTGGTGCCTTAGTGATTGGAGATAAAGTTTTAGGAATGAAAGATATTATTCAAACATTTTTGCATTAAACTGTATGATACTTAATTATTTTAATTTTAGTTTTAATCAACAGTGTAATTTATCAATATGCAAGCATGGTTAATGGTTGCTTCTATTTTTTTATACATATCTATATGTTTTTATTTGGGTGTTGTTTCTTATTATCCCAGTCTGATATCTTTGTCAGTCTCAATAATGTTTGTGTACTCTGTATTCATATTAAATTACATGTGCAGTTTTCATTGTTATAATTGACTGTCATGAAACACATTTTTATTCAAGCTTGTGTTATTTACTTTAAATTAAAGAAGTTATTTTATTATGCATTCTAGTATTTGATGCTTATTTGAGATGTTTGAACCTTGATTACACTTGTGGCTTGTTGGTGTGAACAAATTACTCCTCAGCCCTTCAGATTTAAAAGGATAGTTTTCCTGTTAAATATATTTTTGTATAGCATTAGCTGAAATTTTTTTTTAAAGTCTCATGATTCTCAGTAATGTCAGCAAACTTTCATTTTTTGCCTTAATTTTCTGGACACTTTTTTCTTCTTTTGCTGATTTATTTGGCGGATGTTGCATGCAGTTTTATGTTGTTTGTTGTGTCTATTTTCTCTTTTATGTACAATGAATAATTGGAACTTCAGTTTAACCGATATGTTTGTACAAAATAAAAGTATAAACTGATTTGAATGTTCTTTTAATGCTGGATAACATTTTTTTGTATTATAAACATTGATATAATTACAAAAATCTATTATAATATAAAATAATTTTTTTTTTTTTGCATTAAAGAATGTGATTCTATTGAGCACAATTATATTTAAGGACTGTGGAAACAAAGTTTTTTTTTTGCTTTTTCTCTAATAACAGCTAATAGTTTTAAATAATTTTGTAGCAATATTAAACTCTCTTTGTTTCCCTTTTTTTTTTAATTCTAATTTTTTAAATATTTTTTGACATTTTTTTTTTTGTTTGAAGGAAAAACATAGTAACTAACTTCTGTATAAACTTCGATATTTTATGTCTTGTCAATTCAAGACAAGTTTAGAAATAGTAAAGATTTCATAAGAAATAAGACACAAAATTTTTTTTTCAGCCTCCACCCGTAAGCTCTTCACCAGCAGGTTACAATTTGCACCAGCCATCTGGAGACAAATCTCTAGGCTGTGAGAAGAAAGGTCATCTGTTGAAAAAGTCAGAGGGAAGGGTGCGGAAGATGTGGCTGAAGAGGAAGTGTATCATACGGGACGGCCACATGGAAATCAGCCACCATGACGTAGGTTGACAGCAAAATGATTTGTTAATGTATCAGGTTTCTTTTTGTAAAATACATTTTTAGTTAGAATTTATACTATTGTGTCTTGTTAAGTATTATATCACTATAATTATATCTTTAGAATTTTGACAAAAAAATATATTTTATAATAACATAATATATAAGTAGTCTTTTCTAACTTAAAAATAATAAATTTGGTTTTGTCATTAGAAAAGTTCACCCTAAATGGTGATTATTTAATTTGTTCTAGGAAAGCAAAGACCCAGTGAAATTGTGTTTACTGACATGTCAGGTGAAGGTAAGATGTCTTTTTTTTGGCTCTGCATTATAAAATGAATTTATTTATATGATTGAAAATTTATTTAAAAATTTTTTTGTGAATTTTTTATAATAAATACATACATAATGTCAAAGGTTATTTTAAATGTCTGATACTGTCCATTTTTTAAAAATGTTTTTTTCCTATTTGTAGCTGTGAAAGAAATTTTTTTTTACATTTCAGCTTGTTCCTGATGATCCAGGCAAAAAATGTTTTGACGTTATATCCTCTTCAGGTTTGTAACAAGAAAGGCACTCATCAGAATGGTAGTATGGCTAACTCTAAAGACATTTTATTAAAAAAAAAATTTTCATATTACTGAAATAAGGCAAATTTAAAAGCTCTTTAAATTAGCTAGACTAATGTACTGATGCTCAGCATCAACTTATTCGATTACTTTTATCTGCTGATGTTTCTGTTTGTATTGTAAGAATGGATGCAATTTAATATTTTAAGAATAAACTAAAATTACTTGGAAACTAGAATATTTTGTAACATTTACTTAACTCTCAACCATTGTAGCATTGACTTTTCGATCACCTGTGATCGACGATTTTTTTATGTTATAATTCTTTATATTTTTACTTTTGATCAATTTATTTTATGTTTTGTTATAAAAAAATGAATATTTTAGCAAAAAATACAACATTTTACACATTTTTTACATTTTAAATAAAAAAAATATTAAATTAAAGTCTTGTGTTTACGTCACAAACTTCCGGGATGATGGTCGCCATTTTGTCACTTTTACGACAGTCCTCTTTTTATTAGCGTCTCAATTTTTTAAAGAATTATGGATATGTATTCATCTTCCGACGATGAAAATGACTATATTTCAAGTGAGGATGAAGTTTGGCTTGAAGAGGAAGAAGAAGAAGTCAGTGAAACTGAAAATATACATCGATTTTCCACTAAACAAGTCAACAATGGAAGGTAAACATTAGTCTTAGTGGCAAAGCCGAAGCGCACATGGCAATTTTTTTCAATTTTTTTTTTATTTTGTTAATTGTATATTCATTAGTAGATATTTATAGGTATCAAAACATTTACAAAAATTATGTTAGTTTAACTATTTATATAATTAAAGGTACATTTTCCACACATTCATTTATAATTCATATTTGTTTAGGGCCATAGTAAATGTAACTTTCTTTTGTTTACATTGGTAACGTATTTTTTTTTTCACATTTGAACAAAACAAAAGAAATAATTCAACAATTTTAGATGGCTAATTTATTACTGAATATTTTGTTGAATAAATTTTTTACAAAATATCATTGTTTCATTTTAAAAAAATGTTTCTAATGTTACGACATCTTTTTATCTTCAGTTATGATGACCAAGATTCTGGACCTCCTTATGCTTTGCCACCCTTCAAACCTGAGAGAACTCCTGGAGCTCATTTTCCAGAGTCATTTACAAGACAAGACAGAAAAAAGTATCTGACTCCTCTGTCCATTTTTTCTGTTTTTTACTTCAACTTTGGTCAGAGAGCTATGCAACACGACTAATCAGAATGCTGCATTTATTGGACCAACTAAACCAGCCATGTACAAAAACTGGACAGATGTAGGTGAAGAAGAATTTATGAGCTTTATTGGACTTTTAATGTACATGGGGATGATACAAGCTCCAAATGTTCAGTCTTACTGGAACAAAAAAAGTTTATTCAATGGACTATGGGCAAGAGCCTTTATGACCAGGCCACGTTTTGAACAAATACTTAGTTTTTGGAAGTTTCAAACCGAAACACCGAAAAGGCAGAGGATAAATTGACTAAAGTTAGGTTTTTGTTTGATTTCATTAGAAGAAAATGCATGAAATTATACCAGCCTGGACCTAATATTTCAATTGATGAACGAATGGTTAGAAACAAAGGAAGATATTCATTTCGTCAGTACATTAGAGATAAACCAACTAAGTGGGTGATGAAATTATGGGTGCTCATGGATTCTGTTACTGGATATACATATGATTTTGATGTTTATTTGGGTAAGTCTGAAACTTTATCACCATTTGGATTAGCTTATGGGGTTGTAATGAATTTAATACCTTCCATTGTTAATCAAGGCTATCGTTTGTTTTTCGACAATTTTTATACTTGTTTTGTTTTAGTAAAGATTTGTTAAAAAAAGGTGTATTAGCCTGTGGTACCATTTTGACTACTAGAAAAGGATTTCCTACTGAATTAAAAAATGTAAAACAATGGGAAAAGACTTCAAAGAGGGGTGATATGAGATGGGTTAGGAAAGAGGAAACTTTAACAATGCAGTGGAGGGATAACAAAACAGTATCTTTGGTTTCTACAATGCATAAAGCTAATTCTTTTAATTCAGTCATGAGAAGAAATAAAAAAAATAGGACTTTTGAAAAATTAGAAGTAAGACAACCACTTTTAGTCAAGGATTATAATATTAATATGGGAGGGGTAGACAAAAGTGATCAACTTTTAAATAAATATAATATGCTTAGAAAAACAAATAAATGGTGGAAAACTTTATTTTTTCATTTTGTTGATATTGCTAGGGTAAATAGTTATATTCTTTTTCAAGACTGGAGGAAACAAAATCCAGATATTATTGAATTAAATAGACCAGCAAGATATAGTCAGTTTGATTACACAATAGAGTTAATTAGACAGTTAGGAAAGATTGATGACTTAGATGAGGTTCCGACAGCAACAGCATATAAAATAAAAACTAATCATCCTATTTTACCTGTAATGGTTCCTTCAAATGAAAGAAAAAACTGTAAATTATGTTATTCTCTTTATAAACTTGAAAGAAAAACAAGAACTAAATGTTCTGCATGTGATACTTTCTTATGTTTTCAAGATGACAGAAATTGTCTTTTACTTTATCATAAATAACATTTAAAGTAATTATCGATTCATTTAAATGTGTTTCCTGTCACTTATAATAATAATATATAAATTTTAATGATCAATTTTGTCTAGTCTAACATTGTACTTATTGTGTGAGAATTATATGTCTTTTTTTCACACTAGAGGCATCAGTCCTTATTTTTTTTTATTTTTTTCAATTTTCTATAGTATCATTTATAGTGGAATAAAAAAAAAATTGTCAAAATTTTAAGTCCAAATTTGTTTATGTGTTGTATAAATGAATAATGTTTATGTAAATAATAAAGATTTTGTCTAAATTCTTCATACTTTTTTTTTTATTCTTACTATTTGTGATGTATTTGTATTTTTAGTTAAAAAAAATAATAAAAAAATCATTTACACTATAATTTTACAAAATTAAAAATTTCAATTATATAAAAAGTTTTATATCATTAAATAGCTTATTCATGTCTGAATTCAGTGATGTATAACATCACTAGGTAGCTTATAACATAATGAAAAATGTTTAGTTTTACAAAACACCCTGCAATCAGCTTAAAAAAATGGCTGAAAATGAACAATGGTTGAGAGTTGAAGATTATAGATTTTTTTGAAATACAATGTACTTAGTAAAATAATGTTAACAAAAATATTTTAAGAAAATGGCACTAAAGAACAAAAACCTAAATTCAAACATTCAGAAAGATCACCTACTGGGAAAAGCTTGTTTCTGATAAACCTAGCTCATGTTCATAAAAGTAAAGTTTCATTTGAAACAATTAAATGGCATTTGGAAATGAAGCTATTTATTTTTTAAAACATTTTGCTATAATGTAGTTTTTGAAATATTTGGAAAGATTGGATCTGGCAATGGTTGCACTTTTCTTTGTGGGCAGAACCATGCATCAGGTTATAAGTTTTATTTCTCTTTTGCCTGAGGTGAAAACAAGACTTTTTCTTGATAAAAGTGAGAATTGAATAGCTTTCAAACTCAACTCAGGCTGCTCAAATGACACCTAATACAGTAGTAAACTTAATGCTGCATTTTTTTTTAGAAATATTTTAGAAAATTTATCTTCGATACTGTTGAATCGATTTCATCAAACATTCAAAATTGTATGATTTTCTGTTTTTCTGGAATATTTTTTTGGACTAAAGTTGTAAGCCAAATTTATATGTAGGTTTCATAGTTTATTCTGCATCATGCTAAACTTTAATTGCTAAAAAGTTTTATGATTATTTGTAATGGGATTCTCTACTGGAATCAGAATGTGAGACATGTTTTTCCAAACAGAACTGTTCTTTAGAATTCTTCATTTTTAACTTGATTTTTCAATAGTAATGATAGATAATTAAAGATACAACTATTCGCTGTTTTCTATATTTTTAATTATATCTAAACTCTAAGCATGTTAAAATAATGTGGCTTTGTGCTGATTTAACAAAAAATGACTGCTGTTGCATAAATCTTTAACCAGAAATGTGCCAGAAAAATTTTTTTTTTATTCTGCAAGAAAATATACAATATTTTTTTATCAAAAGTCTTAAGCTAATTCAAATTCATGCCACATATAATTTATTTTTCATTTATGTTTTTCTTTTAAACTATGGGAAAATTTTACCTGTTTAAAAATTGTTAAAATGTTATTTTATAAACAAGTGTTTTTGATAAAAAATTGCTTATAACATAAATGATAAATATAAAATAAATACTTGTAGCATGTTTATTTTTAAAAAAAATGTATTTATGTGCTTAATTTTTTTTTTATAGATAAAATGATGTTTGGCATTTCAGTCTTGCAAGATGTTTTGATGATAGTTTTCTTATGCTTAACTTAACATAACCAATTTTTCTGAAATTAAACTGGTAACATGATATCAGATTTATAAAAAGGATATATATAATAAGTTATATATATATACTAGCTGCAAGTACCCGGCTTTGCCTGGGTTTAAAATAAGGTTTTCTGTTTACCTTCTGTTTTCTCCCTACCCCCTCTCTCTCTCCCACCCTCCCTCCCTCTCTCTCTCCCTCCCTGCCCCCCCTCTCTCTTTATCTCTCCCCCACCCTTCCTCCCTCCCTCCTCCCTCTCCCTACCTACCCCCTCCCTCCCTCTCTCATCCTCACTTTCTCATCTCTCCCTCTCTCCCCCTTCCTCCCCTCCCTCCCACTTCCTCCCCTCCCTCCCACTTCCTCTCTCCTTTCTTCCCTCTCTTTATCCCTTCCTACCCCCTCTCTCTCTTTATCTATTCTTTCTCTCCCTCCCTCTCTCCCACCCTCTTTCTCCCTCCCTACCCCCTCCCTCCCTCCCTCTCCTATCTCCCTCCCTCCTTCTCTCTCCCCCTTCCTCCCTCCCTCACTGCCCCCCTCTTTATCTATCTCTTTCCCTCCCTTTCTCTCTCTGTACAATTTCTGGATCTTGATTTTACTTACTGCTTTTGTTTAGTAAAGTTTTCTCTAAAAGGTTGTGTTCCGTGTACCAAAAGTAAAAAAAAACTACTTTATTATGCACAAAGGCAAGTTGGTGTGGCATGATACAGCACCAAATAAAAAAAAATGTATCATCGGTGCGCAAGTTCATGTATCATCTGGAAATGATGTCACAGAGGATTTTTATTTATAGCGATGTTGTTCCCATACCGTGATTACTTTAATATGGTAAAATACTAAAATAATTAATTACAATTAAACTACCCATTGAGATGGAACGAAACCTGTTTCATGACCTTCCTCATGTAATTATGTGTACGTGTACCAAATTTCACGTTATTTGGTTGTCTGGATCTTGAGTTTTAAGGGAACAGACAGCAAATGCGTCTTATAAGTATAGAGATATATAAAGTGTTATATTTTCTCATCTTGCGATTTAATTATTGCAAGCTCATTCCCCCCCCCTCCCCCCCGTTAGATCAGTACATTGTAATTTTTTTTTTAATATATTAACATTCATAAAAGGAAAAAAAAAATTAAATGTCATTTTTTGTTTGTTATATTTTGTTAAATGCTGTAAGAATTCTCTAAAGCACGAGCATAGGTTCAAGAAAACACAGCAGTTAATAATTTATTTTACAATCAACAACTGCAATGGCCACTGTTCTACACTGTCTGTTTTATCATCACAACTCTGCTGCTCACTAAGTAACTGCTTTCAATATGTAAATTATACGGCGCGCTGGTCTATGGGTATTTCTTATTCATAGTGCACCACCGGGAGGAGGAGAAAAATACAACAATATATTTATATTTTAAGCTTTGAATTTGACTTAGATCACACTTCTTATATCTTAACAATGTTTTTTTTAAAGATTTTGAAAATATGATCTTAAAGAATTTTTTTTTTTGTCTGCAGATAACAGAACATATCATTTCCAAGCTGATGACACTAAAGATATGGAGGAGTGAGCATTTTCTTCTATCTTTGAATAGTTTTATTTCAGTTTAATAAGAATCATAAATTAGACCTGAATAACAATAGCTGCCGTATTCTTTTCTAGATCTAGATTATAAATAATAGATATAGGAACACACAGTGTGCCTAGACAGAAATTTATGTTTTATTACACTTCATGAGATTTTTATTATAGTATTAGTTGGGAAACCATAGATATAGGTAACATTTTCTGTTTTTTTTTTTTTGGTATTTTCTTTTAATTTTATGCCATTTTTGACTTCGATAATGTACTCTCCATGGCAATATTCATACTCAGTTTAATTATCATCTATGCATACATTAAATTCTTTAAAGTTGGTAGTCTAACTCAGAGGTTTTCAACCTGTGGTCCGCAGACCCCCTCTAGGGGTCCGCAAGGAGCTTCAAAGGGGTCCGTTGGAAAGTCAAGGAAAGTAGTTATTTTTCTTGTATAAAGTATTGCTTGGTTTGGTTGATTGGTTAGCTTTTAGCTAAAAAAATACTAGCTATGCCCATGTTTCAGGCACAGACAACAATGTGCAGAATTGAAAACTTTGCTGGTATTTCCTTATAATTTTGTATGAAGTCTGAACTAGGCTGCATACTACATGTACTTATGCAGTGAGTTTTTGAGTCATGTCATCTTGGCAATATTTCTTACTTTCTGAGCTCTGACATCACTGTTAAAACCTCCTAAACTGCGCAAGCGTGTGTATTGTTGATAAATAGTCTGGATATTCAGTGGTTACAATTAGTATAAACCTCGATTGGTCTAGAAATAATCTTAGACAAAAGTTTTTGATATCAAATTGCTATTAGGCCTATACACAGATTGTTTTGGTTCGTTGTAGATTTTTCTTAAATTGTTAATATGAAAGTAAGTCAGAGCGATAATATGGACTTTTCGTTAACGCATCGATGAAATGATGCGAAATTCTAGCCATGAACCTATTATGCTGTTCTGTTGTCATGTGACTTGCTTATGTGGCAAATACTTTTTAAAATGTTAATAAGCGATTCAAAATATTTCATAAGATTTGTACTTGTTTTATCAGAGTAGTGGATTTATTTTTAAAATATGAGTTTTCGTCATCAGAATGTGAAATATTTTTACAGATAATTACCTCCTCTTACCCTCTTAGTCTGAAACTTTGTCTCTAATTTTTTTCCCTGTGAGATCTGAGTCAACTTGACTAAAATGTTGTTGGTCATTCGTTTATCAATATTTGTAAAAGTAAACTGTCCAAGCTTAGCATGGATAAATTTGTGAAGAGGAAAATTGACCAGAACCTGGAAGATTCTGATGATAAGCAGCCAAAGACTGAACGAAAAAGAAAACAGTGCAATATATACCATACAGCTTCACCGCAATGGTAACCAATGTTAACCAACTTCTTTGTGTCGTGTGATGCAAACATTATCGAGCGATGCGATGAAGCCTGTGAAATTGAGGCGCCATTTGACCACAGTAAAGTTCGAAACTTGCCAGTAAAGCCAAGGAATACTTTGAGAGGCAGAAAGAGCTCTATTTGAAACAGAAAGGTAAACTGATGGCAAACTGATGGTTCCAAAAAAACCTCACACAATTGCAGAAGAGCTAATTATACCGACAGCAGTCGACATGTGCGAAGTCTTTCTAGGAAAGGAATACAGTCAAAAAATGAAAGTCATTCGAATGTCCGATAACACAGTGAGCAGACGGATTGCCGACAAGTCAGAATATGTTCGCTGCAAACTGATTGCACGCCTTCAGCATATCAGACTCTCATTTCAGCTTCATGACATTGCGAATGCAGCCTAATTGTTGATTTAGGTTTGATACTGCCGGGAAGGTGAAGTTGTTGAAGAATTTTTGTTCTGCAAGTCGCTGCTGGGGTGCACAACCGGTGAATCACTTTTCCGTGTACTTGATGCATTTTTTAAAGAATCAGGACTGGCCTGGACACAATGTGTTGGCATGTGCACTGACGGCGCTGCTGCGATGACTGGTCGTAAATCTGGTTTAGTCGCACGAGGGAAACAAGCAGCGCCTTACATAGTATCAACCCACTTTGTGATTCACAGCGGCAAAGGACATGAATGAAGATTTTGCTGCTAAGTAAAATAGGCACAGCCTTACCCCTAAACAGAAAACTGTGTAATAGACATACCACTAGATTAAATACTCTGCGATTGTTTCATTTTTTGGATAGATAACTATTTTATATGTGAAATAACTTGTACATGTTTTGCGCATAACTTAGGCTAGGCCTAACTTTTAGCAGAATTTAAGACATATTCTGGGCGCCTTACAGTTATGGGGTCCCCCTGGGAGGCTTGGAATGTGTGGGGTCCCATGGCATAAAAGATTTGAAAACCTCTGGTCTAACTGACTTATCATAAAAAAAGTTTGTTGTATTGAAAAGAACTCATTCTAAGAATGTGGATACTAAATTTATTAGTACATGTATATCTTACAAAATAAAAAAGTTATGAGCTTGTAAAAAGTCTTTTTTAAAAACCTATTCCTAACTTGTATATTTTATGTTTATTCTTTGTAATAACTTTTTGTTAATGTAACTAGTTTCATTTCAAATTTATTACAGATATATTTGAAATAACAATTTTTTTATATTTTCTTATTAAAATTGTTATTCATTTTAGTCAGGCAGAAGATATAAAAATGTTTACACTTTCAGGTGGATCTCAGTTTTAAATAATGCCAAAGAGGGCATTTTCATGAACTTTTTAAAGAACAACACCAACTCCCCCAGCCTGAATCAGAGTGTACGGGAACTCACAGCCAGTATTATGGACCGCATCAGAAGACTTCCTGGCAACAAGGAGTGTTGCGACTGTGGTGCAGCAGGTACTGTAGATTATGGTTGTTACCATTACATTTCAGCTGAAACAGTGCAGAAGATTTTGTAAACATGAATAGGATAAAAATATTCCAATCCAAAGAAAAAACCGAATATCGTTTTTTTTCCTCAGCTTTTGTAATGTCATTGTATTTTAAATTCTTTTTTAAAGGAACGCTAACAAGTTGATAATCTAATAAGTTTTTAGTTTTGATTTAGTTAATATGTTCTGTTTAGAAAAAAAATAGAAAATTGTTTTTTGATTGTTTTTTGTGCATTACTACCAAATTGATCCAGAAATGGTTGTCAGTAAATCTCGGTGTCATGATATGTCTAGAATGCTACGTGGGTATCCAACAGAGAGCTTGGAGTTCATATATCTAGGACACAGAGTACTGTGATAGATGAATTGGGTACCTCACAGCTGCTGGTACATTATATATTTTATACTTCATCATTAAACTTAACATAGATTACATACTATGTACATACAGTTAGAAAAAAGTTGTCGAATTGGTTGGACTCAAAAATTTTATTTATTAATGCTAGAGCTGATGTTGGAATAAACAAGGCTGGTAGATGAATTTTAAATGATTAAAATAAATGTGTAATTGTATTGTTCAGCTTCAATGACAGACTGCAATGCTCTACTTGTGTATATTTCAAGTGTTGAATATTTCAAAACAATGGCAATGTACTTATAGATGTGCTTCACCAAACTTTAAAATTCCCCCTAATGTGTTTGCCTTACCGTGTGTGCATGAACCTAGTATGGAAATAACACGTATGCAATAACCATCTATCTCAGCATCATTATAGTGTTAATCATTGAAGCATCAACCATTTTTGCAGTACCATTGTATGCAGTAACTATGCATACAGTAATCATATAAAGTAATCATGAATGCAGAGACAAAAGCCGTTCTTACAGTTATTATGCACCTGAGAAATACATTTTGGGGGCCGAAGGAGGGGGACGCCTTCAATGGCACCACTTGCTAATCTTGGACCGTGTGATTTCAGACGACAGATGTTAAATCACCCAAATGTTAGTAACTAAATGTCCTTTCCTTGAAAACCATGGCTGTTGACAATATAATTCAATTTTATTCAGGGCTTTTTTAAACTAGCAAACACGATTGAATAGTAAAATGGTTTGGATTAAATTTTTTGCTAACATGAACAGATTAAAAACATCGAATTGTTATTAGATTATGACAAATTAAATGTCCCGACATGGTGCCTCATTAGTAATGGAACCCTATTCAACCGCATGCTTTGCTAAAACTTGAAGTTAGCCTGTGGCGGAATCTGGATTTACATTTGGTGTTATAATGTAGTTTAGTACGGGGGGGGGGAGTCACCCACTATATCAGAGAAGTATTTGAAAATGACATCTATTTTTCTTCAAGTGATGACTATTCCGTAAGTTGTCATATAATTTATATTTAATGTATAACTAGTACAATCAACTAAAACATAAGACGCTTTGAATGTTTTGCTGCAATTTTATTTGAAACTTTTGGTTGCACAAATAAATTCAATTCAAAACAAGTGAAACAAGTTTCCCCACAAAATAGTTATGGTCAATGGAGGTTGAATGTTGAAAATAGTTTTGATAGACTTTTTAAATTACATATTCTTCAAGCACTTAGTGCCGGATAAATCTAAAATTTAGCATACACAAAAAATACAGCTCATTAAATAAATCTATCTACTCATTCAAATTAACCATGATTGACCATCATTATATAATTAGTTGAATTTATTTTCTTTGTCCAGTTCAACACTTATTTTTATCTTTCTTTACTTTCCACTCAAATTCATTTTTGACACTTATCTGGACAAATACATGTGTGTGATATTTAAAGTAAAATTGATTTCTTGCCCATCAAAAGGTATAAAAAATGACTTCTTTAAACGATTTCAGTGACCTATCGCCAAAGTCTCATTTCCGGCTTTAACAAAATAGTACTTGATACTTTCTTTACTTTAAATTACATTCTTTCCTCCAAACGTTTACTCCTTTACTTAAAAAACAAATACAAACAAAATGAATTACAAATTAGATATCAAGATTCACTACAAAATAGTTTTCAATAAATATCTATTAATAAAAATAATAAAAATATTATTAAGTAATAAATTAAAAAAATGCAATCAATAAATGATAATACAACAAGCAAACAAATGTAAATATATAATTGCAAATGCAAAACTATCAACAAAAAAAAATTCACTCTAAACAAATTTGAAATAAAAAGAAAAAATTAATATTACAAAAAAAATTTCTACAAAATCTAGTATTTGGCTGAAAAGAAAAACACTCAAGTGGACTAGCAAGGTTGTTATTTTGACAAGAGGTGTTCTCACACTTTTATTAATTATAGTATGAACACTGCAGATAAACTTTTAAAAAAAAACAGCATTTATGGTTTCATGTGTAAAGTCCTATTGGGCACCACTCAAAACATGTGAGGTCAGCCTAAGAAAATAGATATTGTCCTGAATGTGTGAGAAGCAATTCCATAGAAATATAACTGATATTTTTGTTTTCTTAAATAAACTAGTGTTTACCAAGGCTGGTTTGACCTTACACCAGATGAATTCTGTGGACTTATATTTGCTGGACTTGTTCAAGCACCGGAACATTGACCGCTTCTGGTCTACTAAATCACTATATAATGGACTTTGGGCCAGAGCTTTTATGTCTAGTGATAGATTTAAAACCTGCTAACGAGCTTTCTAAAGGTGTCTAATCCACAAACTGAAGAAAAAACCAACAAGTTATGTAAAGTTCATTTTTTATTTAACTTTATTAGAATGAAATGTATAAAATTGTTTCAGCCTTCCAACATATATCAACAGATGAAAGAATAATTAGAAATAAAGGTAGATATATTTTTAGGCAGTACATTAGGGATAAGCTAACTACCGTATATACTCGCGTATAAGTCGAAAAATTTATGCCATAATATATATGTCAAAAAACTGGGTCGACTTATACACGGGTCAATGCAATTTTCCAAAGAATGTTGGTGAAGAAACGCCATGTTTAACACATTAGACCGCCATTAAGTTAGTGCAGTGAATGTTTCCCTTACTCTATTACATGTTAAGCCAGCAACACTATAATGATACTTAATGATACTTTAAAGATAATTATAAGATAAATAACCAGCCTGTTCAAGTTTTAATTAAATATTTTATCATTTGGAAAATATTAAATTTGAATGTAAGCTTTAGTTATTCCAGGTTCCAGTTGTGCTACTTTTAACCGGATGTTGACAATAAGAGAAAGGGATCAAATGGAGTTGCGCGGTAGCGAACGAACACAACATTCCTTTGGCGCAATTTATGTGGAGTTAACTATGAAATTATGAATTTCATTGAACTATTTTAGTTACATAAGCCTAGTTTAGATCATAATCTTGTTTAAATTACAGAGTTGAAAGTCTATAAAGATGGTTGAATCAGATTCGATCGCTATTTAGAGGAGTCTATAAAATTTGATATCCAGCTAATATATCATAAAACTCGTACAATTTGGAATGGAATTTGGGTTCATTTATGAAGTCTTAATGCGGCTATCTGTATAGTATCTAGTATAGATTTACTCAGTTGGCTTTTGAAATCCGATATCTCTATTGCCGTCAGTTCGTATTTAACTACTGACATATGATACCAAGAATAAGTTTATGACTTCATATAGGCCTATATAAAGAAAACGCTATATGTTAGAAGCTGACGTCACATATTTGGGGAAGTATATTAAAATCACCGTAACATAATAGGCGAGCCTGCCCTCAACATATATATATATATAAATTATAAAGCAACATATTTTGCGAGGATTTTTGCCCGCAACAGTGAACAAGGAAAATAAATGAAGCTCTTACTTTTGTATGAATATGTTTTTACAAGCCTATTTTTGTGTCTTTTTTTTTTAATATTTATTAATAATTACATTTTAAACATATTTATGCTATGTTTCCTGTTCATTTATTTTGTATTAGTTGTTAAAATGAGTGTTAGTTGGTAACAATATAATCCCATATTAAGAAAATTACGATGTTTAAAATGATTATTTATTTATTTCTATTCTATGTCTTTTATATATTAATAATTATATGTTTCAGGTAAAATGGTTAGTTATGTTTCTTTGAGTCAGAATGTGTTGTCTAGTGAGAAAGATGTTCTGGAATGGATGCATGCTGAGACAGGTAAGAGGTGAGATGGTTAGTGCTGTGTGCAGTGAAGAATATAGAGAGTGAGAAAAGGCACCTAAAACAATATTTTAAAAATCAATCTTTCACAATTCATTGTTAGGGTGCTCCGGGTGGAATAAAATGGTAGGAATATACTAATGCTTTCTGGCATGCTTAAAACAAGCTCCACAGAATGTATTTTTAGCATATTGTATCCTTCATCGACATCTTTTGGTCGCAAAAAATCTTAGTGAACATTTGCATGGATCACTAGATTTTTGTCATTGAAGCAGTTAATAAAATCAGAAGGAATGGTTTAAATGAGAAATGAAGCAGTTAATAAATCAGAAGAATGCTTTAAATAAGAAATTATTTGCTCATCTTTGTCAGGAAAATAACAAAGACTATCATTGTTTACTAATTCCCACAGAATGCGTTGGTTATCTAAAGGTGCATATTTAAATCGGTTTTATGCGATCTTTCATTCAGTGTTGCAATTCCTGGAAAACAAGACAATTATTCTCAGTTTCCTAATCTTTTAAATTGCAAAATATAGATGAAAATTAGCTTGCTTACTGTCATCACCTAACAGCTCTTAATGCGTATCTTAAAGATTTAAAGACCTTCTTCATGATATTCCCGACTGGTTGTTAAACACTTTCACGTGTGGGCAAACAACAGATCCAAAACACAGATGAATATGTACTCAACACAGGAGCAGCTAACAATCTAATTCAATACTAACTTTTTTTCTGTTTAGATGCAGAAATTGAAACTAGAAATAACATGCTTAAGCACAACTGATGCTGTTCGAAAAGCATATGGAGAAAATGATGATGATATTAAATCAGCTTTGATTCAGGAGAAAACCCCATCATCAATATTAGTGTTTCTTAAGAAAGGACATGAAGGAGAGGCTTTACATCACTTTATGGTCTAGGTGTATATATTAACAAAATAACTGGTTTGGTAATTGTTATCATGTACTGAGCAAATACACCATGCAGGCAAGATTGCAGAAAATCAGGATAAGTCGATTGATAAAGCGACAATTTTGAAAAAAAAAGAACCTGCTCCTAATTGTTGCAATAATCATGATGTTTTGAATAAATTAAAAAAGGCTGCTGCAACAGTTAAATTGTGGAGTCGACACATTTTGAATTTCGATAGTTGGAAAATGGTGTCAGGCTGTGACTCTTAAAGCCTTCCAAGCAGTATGTGATGCTAAGCATACAGTGGAAAAAGCTAAATTGTATGAATCATATCCACAAAAAGAATGATACAGCTGGAGGCTGAGGCATTGATAGACTCACTAATGCTTAATGCTTGTAGACAGCTTGCAAGATTTCTATCTAGGAGCTGTTCTTGGGAACACCCCAGATATTAAAAAAACAATGAAAGAGTGTCGCATTACTACTATCTGCATATATTTTTTATTGCTTCAGGCTTGAATCAGGAGATGTCAAGAAGTACAATGATCAGAAAGAATGCCAAGTAGGCTCATTAGGGCATGAGTCGATATTTCGTTCTTATGATACTCTCTCCAGGCCAAGGAGTAGCCTCGTTATGCAAGGGAGGAAAAACATTTTCAATTTAGTGAAATCCCCGTAATGGACTTTACTGTTTACATTGAGAATTTTGATGTAAGCACTGATGCCAGAACTAAGGCAAAGCCTAACTTAACTTTGGGAGAAAAAGGTACCAAACCATATTTGTCTGGTATAGTTATGAGTACTACGCACACAGGTGTGTGTGTATCTTTGGAGCTTGTACAACCAGGTCAACATGTGGTCACGGGGTCAAGATTCGAGATGTTTATAGAAAATAAATATGTTGTTTATTATTCTAGATATTTAGAAAATAAATTGTTGTTTATTTGTAAATTGTATTGACTAAATGAGTGAGAGACAGAGCGATGTGGAATGTTCGAGTTGGATGGAAGAAATTATATAAAGACGATGTTCAGTTGAGAAAAGGAGAGAATTGAGTCCAATCGAGTCAGTGAAGTCATTTGAGTTCAGAAGTTCAGTTGAGTATTGAGAGAGTATTTGAGTACATATCAGAAGTTTAGTTGATCAGTCAAGTTCATTGTTAACAAGTATTATTCATTGGATTTATTCTATTTATATGTTATTGTGTTGTCAATAAATCATATGAACCATGGACATGAATTGAGTTCTCATTGCAAATCAGTTCATACTAATAACATCATTTACACCTGTTATGATACACTTTCTGGAAGCAGTATGGTTTTTAAAAGCTGATGTTAACGAAGGCAGTGTAGATGTTTTAACTGCTTGTCATATTGTATTTGATGACATTGAGGCTCAGTTAGCTTTCTGTTGGTATGGTCACAATGACAAGTAGGGCAGGGTTCACAAACAAGAAATTTCTTTCAAAGAGAAGACATAAGGAGGTTCTTGTGTAGAAAGAGTAATAGAAAATATGTGTTTTACAAGACGTGATATTGCTTATTATTAGGGAGCGACCGATAATCGGATCGATATCGGTATCGGACAGATATTGGCACAATCTGTTAATATCGGATCGGCCGATTTTTGTAGGGAGCGACCGATAGTCGGACCGATATGGCACTATGGGTTAACTATCGGACCGGCCGTTTTTGGCTGCCGATACATTTTTTTCCACAAATTAGTAACTCTAAACTGGTTTTGGTTTACAGAGTTAAAGTTTACTTACAGACTTCCAGTTAACTGTTCACCTGGAGTGAAGTGATTTTCTGATATAATTATTTTTAATTTTTTCAAACTTTTTTTTAAAATCTGCAACAAGTAAATTCAGTAAAAATTACTAAGATTAACGAGAAAATTATTTTAATTTCATCAAAACTTTCACAAGTTGGTGAAGTTACAATTAAAAATTTATACATTTTACTTTTTAGTTTTACATTAATTATTTACAACTTTATCTTACTTTTCTGTTTGTGTACAGGTAAAAGGTAAAAACAACAAATTGTTTGTTATAAGTTTAATTTTAAACAATAAACATGCAGATTTCTGAGATTATGCAGGCATGGTTTGTGTTCCTGACTTCGGTCTTCGGTCTGTCTTTTCAAATCTTTTGTTCTTCTAATCTTCTTCATCTGCAAGACACCCTTTCATTAATAGCAAAATATCGGTATCAACAAAAATGCTTGGGGGAAATATCGGTATCGGACTATCGGAAAAAGGCATATCGGTCGCTCCCTACTTATTATTATTTATTGTTGTGCCATTAAACTTGTCATGAACCATGAGGCATTCTTTGGTTATTTGACATCGCTAGTGTGACCAGCATAGGTTACATGACAACACATTGTAATAAAACGCATCAATAGTGTTACATTTGGTCTTTGGTATGGGTTGGATTTTTCTAATGCTCTAAAATGTCATCAGCATATTTCCAAATTTCTTCCATAAAATTTTTATTCGCATACGGCCAAAGACATTATTCATACATGACTAACAAAAGGTAAATTGAGAAACCTATCTTAATTTTTACTTGTAGATGTTTTTTTTTTCTTCAACTTTTCCACCATGGACTCTGTTTTAAAAGATTCAAATGTGTTTTACGATGTAGGTTGTTTGACTATTTTTCTACCATTAGAAGTACTGCCGAGCATAAGCGCATAGATAGCACTGCTTTAGTTAGAAACTGGATTTCATGCCCATCCATCTCCACATCTGACCAAAGGTCAGTAATAGAAGATGAACAAAATAAGATAGTTATTATAAAGATATTCGAACATGAAGGCTCAATTGAATCATAATGATGATTCTGACCAATGAAACCATTTTAAACTGTTCAGTTCATTGTCCTAGATGCTGGTGGTAGGGGTGGAATTCGAAAGGTATTAGAAGGGAGTATTTACTTATTTATGTAATCAAACATTAGACATGTTGGATATTGTTAAAGAAGTTTCCTGAAGTGTTCGTCATGGACATTACCTATAAAATGAATATGAATAGTATCAACTTTGATTAACAGTATTGGCCATTGATGATCATGGCAAACGATGTCAGTTTTACATGATTTTCTAAGTTGTGAACACCAAGATCTATTATCTAAATGTCTTCACTTTAATTTTCTGATATATAATACACCATGCTTTTTTGTTCTTAAGGATTTATCTGAAATTGTGCTATTTCCCAGGTTTTGTTTGGAAACCAATAAACTTTTATGATTCATTTCACATTCATGTGGCACTACCAAAAAAGCCTTGGCTTAAAGGGGACTTCATCATATACTGAAAGATGGTATCCACTGATTTTTTCTTTTGAAATGAAACATTGTGAATTTGTTGAAGATTATTAAGAATTGAAGCAGAGAAAATAATTACTGTAGCTACCGGAGGCGTTCACTCAGTATTTACTGAAAATAACTGGTGGGACAACTTTGACCCATTTCTTAACTGGCAATAATTTTACTCTGGGATTTACTACAAAGAATAGTGGTCCTATCCCTCTTGATCATGCATTGTTTGACTATTGTGTTGTTCACCTTTTTGTATGTTAGATGCTTGTGACCTGGTTTTAGTAAGGTCAAGTACGTTTTAAATGAGTGATGAAATAGTGTCATTGACCCACGCAATAACACATCTTCGATTTGAGCAAAGTCTACCCACACTGTTATGCTGGCTTGTACTTAAAGTTATGGTGACGCAGAGAGAACAGAAGATAATAATGAGGTACGTAATCAGGACATAAGAATGGTTGTTAGAGAGTTCAGTAGTTGATTTGTTCATACAGAGTAGACACAAGTAGAGGTAGTGTTCATGAATATTATAGTAAGATGTTACTGATTGGTGATACTCCTCTGTTGTTAATTATTTCATTCTATTGTATATGTGGTTTCTCATTTTGTAAATATCACGTATTTAAGTTCAGTTGAGCGAAAGATACAGGGTAACAGTTGAAGTTAGAAACGGGTACAGAATCTTTGGTTATCAGAGTAATCATAGTGAAGTATTATTTATGTACTTCGTGAATTATTGTGTATCTTCTAAGTGTTTTCTATGTATCGATTCTTTATATTATCATGAACATTTATATAAATAAATCTTTGTGATAACTTCGCATTGTGTTCAATAGGTTACTGAGTTTTGTCTAAGGAGTGAGTAACCCAAGTGAAAAAGGCAGACATTTTGCTAACACTGATAAACATGTTTTTGGATTTCTTATATGTCATTAACGTTTTCGGAATCAGTTTTTGATGCTGATTTTGAATCTGTAAATCATTTTGCTATCAGCTCAAATTATTAAGATATTGCCGAACAAAGTTTTGTATGCGCCCAAACAGGAATAGACTGCTGACAGCATAATTTTGCACACAAACGCACGCACCTGCGCGTACACACATGTTCACAAACACATACCTCGTAATTATATACGTATATTGGCAATGTTCTTTTTTCTGATGATGTCAGATGTTTGTAGGGTGAGTGTTGATTTGCAGTTGTGTTATGAATTGCGCATTGTCTTAGAATTTGATTACGTTGCAGTTTCAGACTTCATAAAAGGAGCAGTGAATGTGGCAATTGCAAGTTGTTTAAAATATGGCGACCAGAGGATGCGTAAATTCACCGGATCTGTTTTGCTATGTGTGCGGCTTTTTCACAAACAAGTCTCATCAGAAGACTTTCACGCCGTTACTGAAGAAAGCTTATCAACTTTATTTTGACTCAAAGGTGGATTGTGGTAAGTCGTGGGCACCACAGTTCATCTGTTCGACATGTTCATGCAACTTGCATGGTTGGATGAGGAAGGCAAAGAAAAACAACCACATGGCATTCGGAGTTCCTATGATATGGCGTGAGCAAAGCAATCACTCCACAGATTGTTATTTTTGTTTGGCAAACATCAATGGAATTTGTTATAAAACTCGTACAACTGTCAATTACCCAAACGTTCCATCAGTTTCAAAACCAATTCCACACGATCCTGTCATTTGTCCAGTACCACAATCGCCTGTAGAATACACAATAGACGAAGAGAAGGATGAAGAAAGTGATGTTCCATCTTGTGCCGATGACTCAGACCCTGACTACAAAGCTGCCGGAGAAGGAATTCATTTGATGAATTATGCTGAACTTTGCGACCTTGTGCGAGATCTGGCGCTAACAAAAGGCCAAGCTGAACTTCTTGGTTCACGGTTAAATGAATTTAATTTGCTTGCACCAGGTACAGCTACAGCAAACTTTCGTCACAGGCATAAACAGCTTGTTCAATACTTTGATGTGACTGGCAGTATTTGCCACTGCACAGATGTTGACGGCCTTATGAGAAGTCTTGGTGTCGAACACATTGTTGAAGATTGGCGACTGTTCATTGACTCGTCAAAGACTAGCTTAAAAGCAGTATTGTTGCACAATGGAAACAAATATGCTTCAGTACCAGTTGGATATTCTGCCCACATGAAAGAGACATATGAAAACATGTCGGAACTGTTGGAAACAATACGTTATCGCGTGTACAACTGGAATATCTGCGGCGATCTAAAAGTAATAACTATTTTGATGGGAATGCAGACAGGGTACACGAAGTACATGTGCTTCATATGCGAATGGGACAGCCGAGATAAGAAGCACCACTATACAAAAAAGAATTGGTCGATCAGAGACAGAATGCAACCAGGAAACAAAAACGTTCTTCATCAACCGTTGGTTGATCGTGACAAATTCTC
This sequence comes from Bulinus truncatus, assembly GCA_021962125.1. NCBI lineage: Eukaryota > Metazoa > Mollusca > Gastropoda > Planorbidae > Bulinus > Bulinus truncatus. The sequence goes on from JAGDYQ010000189.1 coordinate 117,917, forward strand.
ATGCCACCGCTTCATATAAAATTAGGACTGATGAAGAACTTTGTCAAGGCATTAGACAGCAAATCGGATGCATTTATATACCTATGCAACAAGTTTCCAGAGCTCAGTTATGCTAAAGTCAAGGAAGGTATTTTCATAGGTCCACAAATAAGAAAAATCATGGCCGATGAAGACTTTCAAAACACTTTAAGTCATCCTGAAAAAGATGCGTGGGTGGCATTCAAGTCAGTCGTAACCAATTTTCTTGGAAATAAGATATAATTTTGATTAGTTAGAACTGTTTAATGCTTGTGTTTAATATTTTTTACATTAACTGCAAAAAGAATATATGGTTTAAAATTTTCATTTTTATACATATTGGAGTATTATAACTATAATAAAAAAATTAAGATTCTGGATTTCTTAAAATTGGGAGGCTGATAGAGACAAATGTTTGCATGTCGAAATCAGCGTGTGTAGAATGAGTATGATTAGATGATGGGTACCAAGAAATCCACATAAATTATTTTTGTTTTTCAGTGTAATTTGACATCTGCATGTGTAAAATTTTTTACATAACATTTAACATAATCAATAATAATTTTTATTCGTTTACATTGCGGCTATATTGACTGCATTGAGATATATATTTATGATATTGCTGAATGCTATGATATAATTAGCCAAAATATACACGATTAATTATTTGAGACTGCTACTGCAATACCAAAATGAGAATTCTCAGATAGCAAAATGGACTTTCTGGATCATATCTTCTCTGTGTTAATTGATGTGGACTGATTGATGGGTACCAGTGTAAACATGAAGTTTGTTATAATGTTCCATCAGGGAAAAATCTCTCAATTAGGAAAGTGGAAAAGCACATTTCGCTTCTGGCACATCATGATTGGCAAGAAAGTCAAATTTGCCAGCATGGTCATACTACTAGTTTATATAAATGGTATAAGTAAGTTTTCAGATGATAACAGGTAAATGTAAAGAAATTGATGAAAGCACTGTTCACTGACTTATGATCAAAGCGAGAGGTCTAAGATATTCTTTCAGCAATCTTATGGAGATTCTCTACAAGACATGTTTCGTAGAAAAAGATGGGTTGGTTGTCAACAATCAAGCTCAAAGTGGCAATCCATCTATAAAACTCAAAAGACCATGCCTGCAAATCTACCTTCGATTGAAAGGAACAGCAAAGAGACATCATGATTTAGCATTGTTTTTATGCCAGGTGTTTTAGGGCAACATTTACCCATTATAACAAAGTGGCCAATGTAAATGCAAGTAAGTGAAAAACGGTTTCGCCAAATCACAAGAAACCTGCACTGCACTATAACTGCAAGGATGTATAAACTGCACAGATAAGCTGTTTAAAGTGGCCCTGTTTAGAACTCTTTTTAATGGCACGTTAAAAGTCGAATGCCAATGGAAAAATTGAGCATTGATGAACAGATGGTGCCTTTCAAAGGTCGGTCTGTGTTAAAACAGTACAACCCCAAAAAAACCAAAACCAATTTTTGTATGTTGCTCAGTTACTGAATTGTACATAATTTTGAATTTTATAGTGGTTAAAAATAACCGTGTCCAGGACTGCCAGATATAGGTGCATCTAGAAACATTGTGCTTCGTCTCCTTGACAACGTTCAGGAAATGTTTGGCATAAAAGTACTTCGACAATTGGTTTAATTCAACAGAACTTCAAATAGTTTTGTGGAAAAAACGCTTTGCAGCTATTGGCTAACAGGCTAAAGAATTTTATGATGCCTTCAGATAAAGGCTTGACGGAAAACGGAAGGGGTTCGCGACTCTGAAAACTTGTCACCATGATGGTGTGGACTTATTTGCAGCACTTTTGATGCTATTGAGCCCATCAGTTATCATGATATATAATAAATTAATTTGTGGTGTTGACCGTTTGGATTCAGTGTTGGCCTTACACAGGATACCAGTAAGGTCAAAAAAAATGCTGTAAATAGTTACAATAATTACACGTTTAATTATACATTTTCAGCATGCCTAGAAATAGTCGAAATAAATGCATAAACAGTAAGTGATACAGCTTCAGAATGCTAGAGCTGCAAAGAATTGATACATAATAAAGATTGCATAATCTGCAGGTTAGCGTGGTTCAGACTTTAATGTAAAAGAAATTATTTTTAAAAATCGTACAGCATTGTTGTTTTTTTATTTACATATTGTGTGCAGATTACGAAAATGTAAGACTTTTAACAGTTGTGTTACATTTGCTTGGTGCTCAACTTTCACAAAGGTTGCCATTATTATCAAGAACTTAATTTAATTAATTTTTTATCAATTAATAGTTATTCTAAAAATTAAATGTTGTTGTTCTTTTATTTCAGATCTATAGTTAGCTAATCATTTAACTGCATACAATTCTTGTAAAATTTAAACATTTGTAATGGCGTCAAGTACAACAGACAATTCTGGATGTGTTACAACAAGAAGTATGTCAGAATTATGGTTAATTGGACAGACAGAGCCGTGTTTACCACAGAATGTTCTGCCCACTTATGGTCAAGTATTACGAACTGTTCTTCACAATACCAAGATATTGAAAAAACAGAAGACAATATCATACAGTGTGCAACAAACAGTTGATGATCTTCTCAGAATTTGGAGCAATGCACGCGTTCCTGTAGCCTTACGACAGAACATAGTAACAAAAATGAACGCTTTAGTGGATGAGTATAATTTATTGAAGAAAAATAAAGGAAGATGTTCAGCTACACAAAGTGACAGAGAGACAGTGTTTAAAAACAAGCTGAGTATAATATTTGATATAGCAGATAAGGATGCAGACAGGATGATTAAGATAGAAGAAGACCGGATTTTCTTAACAGATCAGAGAGGACCTAGATTAATGAAAATGGCAGGCATCGACAAGAACTTAACTAGACAGGAAGAGAGAAGTAGGCAAAGAAAGGAGGCAGAATATGAGAGAAGAAAGCGTGAGCAGACAAGAAAAGCAGGCGAAGCAAGTGTCAGCACCTGGCAAGAAAGTGGTAGTGAAAGTAATGACAGCATGGACAGTTTGGACACAGATCATGATGATTATGAAATTGAAATTCCAGTCTACTATAAAAAACAAGTTGCAGATAGTTTAAAACCACATGAAAACGAACCGAAGAAACCACACATTCTACAGACCATGTTGAATTCAAGTGATGTATCATCCACTCTAGATCGTATTAATCTCTCCGACAGAAAATTTACGGTTTTAGCAGCTGCTATAGCCAGAGCAAATGGGGAGGATGTTGGTACAGGATCTCTATCAAGGTCGACAGTGCATCGTAAACGTTCTCTTCATCGAAGTATGATTGAAACGGACGTTCGTGAAGAATTTCGCACGTAAAAGTGTTGCAGTAATTCATTGGGATGGTAAAATTATGGAAAATAGCACCGATAAAAATAATCCAAAGGCAGCCACTGATAGATTAGCTGTAGTTGTAAGTGGTCTTGAATTGGAGAAGATGCTAGGAATTATAAAAATACCTTCTGGAACTGGTGAAGCACAAGCACATGCAACAATGCAGCTTCTGTTGTTGTGGGAGGTGGCTGATGATGTCATAGGAATGAGTTTCGACACCACTGCTACAAATACCGGGGTCAATAAAGGGTCATGTAAGTTATTGCAGGAGCGGTTAGGACGTAATTTATTGTATTTTCCCTGTCGACACCATATACTTGAGCTAATAATTGGAGCTGCATTTGGCACTTTATTTGGTCCCACTACCAGTCCCGACATTCCACTGTTTGAGAGATTTAAAAAAGCATGGCCAAATATTGATCAGACTGTTTATAGGCCACTTGATGATCCACGAGTAGATGATCCAAGTGATCCATTCCTACAGGAACTAAAACATGCGACTGTGTCATTTCTGCAGAACATGTTGTTGGCTAAATCTGGTTACATGCCACGGGAAGATTACAGAGAGGTTACTGAACTTTGCTTGTTGATACTCAATACTTCTGTTTGTGACCAACCATACTCTTTTCGTGCACCAGGTGCTTACCATTTGGCACGCTGGATGGCTAAGTTGAATTATAGTTTCAAGATCTACCTTTTCAGAGACCAGTTTAAAGTAACACCCAAAGAACTGAAAAGTTTGAGAGAATTTTGTTTATTTGCGAGTCTCATCTATGTGAAAGCTTGGATCGCTGCTCCTGTGACTTGTGACGCTGCAACAAATGATCTTGTTCTATTCCGAGAGATCTGTCAGTATGCTCGCATTAACAAGGCAGTGGCTGATGCCGCAAGACAGAAGTTAGAAAAACATCTCTGGTATATTAGCCCAGAACTCATTTCCTTTGCCCTGTTTTCAGAGAAGGTTCCTGTAAGTGAGAAACGCAGCATAGTCAGAGCAATGTCTCAGGCTGGTGATGATTGGAGTGACAGGGCAATCAAACTGGAAGATTGCACTGACTTAGCGGTAAAAGAACTGCATGCGTTAGTGGCTGCTTCTTCAACCAGTGCACTGCGTTCCATTGGAATTGACATAAGCTTCTTGCATGTCGATCCGGAAACCTGGAACGATTTGCCTGCATATGTTCAAGCGAAGTCTGTTATTGGTGCCATAAAAGTAGTCAATGATAGTGCTGAACGTTCGGTGGCATTAATGTCTACATTTAACAAGTCTATAACTAAAAGTGAAACAGAAATGCAAACTCTTCTGCAGGTTGTTGAAGACAACAGAAAACGGATACCAGATTCACAGAAGAGTACATTGACATCATACAAGACACGTGGGTCCGCTGACTCTGCTGGGTCCAGTACCAGAACATAGTTTGTGAAGCGGTTATATAAATAATAACAGTGAACTAGTGACATTAGTGACAAAGTGTGACAACTGTGAGTGTGGCAATGATTACATTAATTGTAATTGAATTGTAATATGGTAATATTATATTGTATGTTACTATGTCCTAAACTTTGTCTTATTGTCTTTTATTTGCTATCATTGGAAAAATTGGACAATTTGAGCATATATTTCAGCTTGTCAGAATCGTGTAATTTTGGCTCAGACGTTAAACTCATCAATAGGAACAAATTGAATCACAATGCATGATAGATTCATAGAAATTTTTTTGAACCACCATTGTAAAAATTGGACAATTTGAGCATATATTTCAGCTTGTCAGAATCGTGTAATTTTTGGCCAGACGTTAAACTCATCAATAGGAACAAATTGAATCACAATGCATGATAGATTCACAGAAATTTTTTTTTTTGAACCACCCCTGCTGGGGTGCATGAAACTGCTCCTGGTTCGCATCAAAAGAAAACTGCAGTTCTTTACAAATACTCTCTATTCTTCTTATAGTGGTGAAGAATATGCACTAATAAGATTTAAAATTATTTGAAGACATGTTTGGCGAGTGTGCCCAGAATGTCATCAATCATTAACATTTAATGTAGGCCCTTCTGACTTTGGCATGGCCAAAAAACAGTTCACAGGCTGTGGATAAACATATATGAAGATGTCCAGCAAAAAACATCTCAAACTAGTTTCTATGATGTAAATAGAGAATGGTGTTATCTTTAATGCTACTGGGCATGGATGGACTGAAATGGACCAGTTTTGAATGTATGGAGATGAAACACCTTCAAGAGAATTACAAGAATTTAGCTGAGCAAGAAATAAATATTTTAGGTCTGTCAGTTGACAAGGTGTGTCACTTTATGCTGACACAGAATCAGTGCTTGATATCTCTGTGAGTTACGATAGAACTTGGCAGAAACGAGAACACACCTCCCATTATAGTGTACATGATGTCACTTTGAAGTAGATTCTTGGCTACCATGATGTCATCTTATTGCCATGTAAATTCACTTTACATGAAAAATTTAATATGTAAAGTTTCACTTCAGTATTTCATACTACTTTGAAGAGAGTTTAATTTTCTTGGATTTTTAATTCTTCATCTTGGAAATAGTGATTGCTTTGTTATTGAATTTTCTTGTTATAGCAGTTAATTCAGATAAGTACACTTCCACTGTGTTCTTAATTCATTCTAGCTGATCCTTGTTCTATTTTCTTTAATAGACTGACCATCAGATATAAAATAGGCTTTTGTAGTTTAATCTTAATAATTTTTTTAATACTATTCCAATTAAGAAAATCTTTTGAGTACTTGTTATCTCTTGTCATAACAACAGTGATCAAAACTCAATTGAAGATAACTCATTTATTTGACATAAAACAAGTTAATTTAAGTATTAGTTCACTTTCAATAATACAGGTAGACCTAGAAATCTTCGTTTCAACATAGTAGATCACCTAAATATTATAGCTCATGCAGCATTTTACAACAAAATTGACATAAAGCGGTTAGCTAAGCTTTAGAAATGCATAAGTGCAATGTGTTATGTTATCTTGGAAATCATAATACCAGTATCGATGGCTTTTGCTGGGTTTGTCTGACTTGTCACTTAAACAAGAGCATTATATTTAATTCCTTTTTACGAGAATCCATCTGTCTCTCAAAACAATAACACAGATAATTTATTGCTTTGCATGCAACTTATCCCAAAATCCACCAATGGTAAAACAAAAATAGCCAATGAGAACACTTTGGTCGACTGGTTTAACTTTCTGAAGGAGGAAATGTCCACTTATAAGAACCGCCGGCCGATAGAAATTGGTGGGGTAAATGAAAACTTTGAGCCTATTGTTGTGGAAATAGATGAATCAAAGTACTTTCATCGTAAATACCACAGGGGCACTTGGAGGGAAGGCCATTGGGTATTTGGTGGCGTAGAAAGGGGAACAGGGAAATGCTTTTAGTTGAAGTTCCCGATAGAAGGGCAGAAACCTTAGAGGCCCTGATATTGCAACATGTAATGCCAGGTACCCATATCATATCCGATGGATGGGCCGCGTATAGGGGGATAGAGGGACTTGGTGGCGGGTTTATTCACACTCTGTAATTATACATGAACAACATTTTGTTGACCCCCCCCATGACCCTGAAGCCTATACTCAAAATATTGAAAATCTGTGGATGAGGGCAAAACGAAAATTAAGAAGTCAATTTGGGACAAGCGAGGCTCTCTTTGATTCATATTTGCAAGAGTTTGTGTTTCGAAATCAAACACCAAGATGATTTCTTCACAATTCTTTGCATAATAAGTGAAAACTACAATATTTAGATAATAAGGTTTTACATGGCTTCTATTTAAGACACTGTTTTTTCTCTGTATTTCATACATACTTGTCATTTTCATGCAGCCATTTTACAACAAAATTGTAATTTAAATGGTATAGCTTTAGACATGCATAACCAAGAATCGACGATTCAGCGGTTAGCTATTAGGCGTCTATTGAGAAATAATATGCAGTGCACCACGTGCAATGTGTTATGTTATCCTGGAAATCATAATACCAGTATCGATGGCTTTTGCTGGGTTTGTCTGACTTGTCACTTAAACAAGAGCATTATATTTAATTTTTTTTACGAGAAGCCATCTGTCTCTCAAAACAATAACACAGATAATTTATTGCTTTGCATGCAACTTATCCCAAAAATCCACCAATGGTAAAACAAAAATAGCCAATGAGAACACTTTGGTCGACTGGTTTAACTTTCTGAAGGAGGAAATGTCCACTTTTATGAACCGCCGGCCGATAAAAATTGGTGGGGTTAAAGACAACTTTGAACCTATAGTTGTGGAAATAGATGAATCAAAATACTTCCCTTGAAAATACCACAGGGGCACTTGGAGGGAAGGCCATTCAGTATTTGGTGGCGTAGAAAGGGGAACAGGGAAATGCTTTTAGTTGAAGTTCCCGATAGAAGGGCAGAAACCTTAGAGGCCCTGATATTGCAACATGTAATGCCAGGTACCCATATCATATCCGATGGATGGGCCGCGTATAGGGGGATAGAGGGACTTGGTGGCGGAGTTTATTCACACTCTGTAATTATACATGATTAACATTTTGTTGACCCCCCCCTATGACCCTGAAGCCTATACTCAAAATATTGAAAATCTGTGGATGAGGGCAAAACGAAAATTAAGAAGTCAATTTGGGACAAGCGAGGCTCTCTTTGATTCATATTTGCAGAGTTTGTGTTTCGAAATCAAACACCAAGATGATTTCTTCACAATTCTTTGCATAATAAGTGAAAACTACAATATTTAGATAATAAGGTTTTACATGGCTTCTATTTAAGACACTGTTTTTTCTCTGTATTTCATACATACTTGTCATTTTCATGCAGCCATTTTACAACAAAATTGTAATTTAAATGGTATAGCTTTTGACATGCATAACCAAGAATCGACGATTCAGCGGTTAGCTATTAGGCGTCTATTGAGAAATAATATGCAGTGCACCACGTGCAATGTGTTATGTTATCCTGGAAATCATAATACCAGTATCGATGGCTTTGCTGGGTTTGTCTGACTTGTCACTTAAACAAGAGCATTATATTTAATTTTTTTTACGAGAAGCCATCTGTCTCTCAAAACAATAACACAGATAATTTATTGCTTTGCATGCAACTTATCCCAAAAATCCACCAATGGTAAAACAAAAATAGCCAATGAGAACACTTTGGTCGACTGGTTTAACTTTCTGAAGGAGGAAATGTCCACTTATATGAACCGCCGGCCGATAGAAATTGGTGGGGTAAATGAAAACTTTGAGCCTATTGTTGTGGAAATAGATGAATCAAAGTACTTTCATCGTAAATACCACAGGGGCACTTGGAGGGAAGGCCATTGGGTATTTGGTGGCGTAGAAAGGGTAACAGGGAAATGCTTTTTAGTTGAAGTTCCCGATAGAAGGGCAGAAACCTTAGAGGCCATGATATTGCAACATGTAATGCCAGGTACCCATATCATATCCGATGGATGGGCCGCGTATAGGGGGATAGAGGGACTTGGTGGCGGAGTTTATTCACACTCTGTAATTATACATGAACAACATTTTGTTGACCCCCCTATGACCCTGAAGCCTATACTCAAAATATTGAAAATCTGTGGATGAGGGCAAAACGAAAATTTAAGAAGTCAATTTGGGACAAGCGAGGCTCTCTTTGATTCATATTTGCAAGAGTTTGTGTTTCGAAATCAAACACCAAGATGATTTCTTCACAATTCTTTGCATAATAAGTGAAAACTACAATATTTAGATAATAAGGTTTTACATGGCTTCTATTTAAGACACTGTTTTTTCTGGTATTAAAAAATAAATATACGGAATCAGCTCTGACAACGGGTCAAATATGGAGAAAACGGTGAAGGATTTTAGAAAAGTGGATGAGATCAGCAATTTTCTTGATAAAGATCATGGTGAAACGAAAGATGCAGATATGAGGCCAATATCGAAGACGATAATCTGTTTAAAACTGATTTTTTACCCCAGGTAGCAGTTATGGACTATGTGACTAGATGGTCAAGAATATTTAAAATGCTCCAGCATCTTCTACAGTTGCGAGAAATTATAGAAGATCTGGAAATAAATCTGAGTGATTTGAGTCTAGCGGTACCAATGGAAACAAATGAAGGAGTTAGAAAGTATCTTTAGAGAAACTGCCGTTGCGACACAAAATTTCAGTCTGAGGACCTCTTGCCAGGACACTTGTCTACATTTCGTAGCTATTAAGGAGGAGGAACTGATTGTAGAGGATTTCAAGAAGTGGCGAGCTAAGGTGGGGGGAGGTGTCCAAATTTGAGCATGTCCCCGGGTCCCTGCTTGAGGGGGCCCCCAAGCCAGTTCCCAATTTTTTTTATTTTAACATAAATATTAAATACTAGCTGTTATCTCGTGTCATGATATCGTATGTCAAATTTGAAGGGGCCCCCAAAAGGCCCAAGCCCATTGGGCCCCCAAACTAGGGACGCCTCTGATTTCAAGGCGTCTGCCTTTGCCAAGGTCAACATGGAGGCTAGGAAGACAGTCTTGATGAGTATATCCTACTTCTGTGCAACTTTTTTTCAGACACTTTAATTCTTTTAATGATTATACAATTTCATGACTGTTAAGTTAAATACTGAGAATAAATTAAATGATCATACTCTTACAAACTTTTTTAGTTAGTTGCTTAAGACAGTCTCTGGCTGGTTCAGTAGAAGCTCCATAAACAAAAAGTTGGAAGTTCTTGATTTGGAATGAGCTGTTGAATGTTAGAGTTTTGAAGAGGTTGATTAATCAGAAAATGTGTCTCCAAAAAGAAAATTCGAGTTAGAATGGAGCAAGCAAGAAAACAAAAAAAAAAAGCCAGCAATACAATCAAGAAGCAACTCATACAAAGTGGAGTCGGAAAATAATTTTACAGACGGCTTTATGGGGTCTGCCTACTTATTCCAAAACCTTTTGAATAAAAAAAGAAAGGAAGTTCTTAAAACGGCCATAGAAGGAATTAATTTTTTTCCTGCAATTATCCAGCCAGCATGTGAAATCGCCACTGCACTTCCGATGACTCAAGTTAGCATTGAATGGGTGTTTTCCGCACTGAAGTTCCTCATGCCTCGGAAAGCCACCATATCAGATCTTACTGATGACGGTTTTCTTCGAATGAACAAACTATACTTTTTAATTTTTCTATTTGACTTTGAAATTTTCTTTTGTATTTTTTGCATCAAAATAATTCAAATCAGAAAAATAAGTACAAAGTCCTTCCTTATTAAAAACGTTTCTAATTTCAATTAACAAACAATGAATTTTATTTTTGTTTGACTTTCAATTTTTAATAATTTGAGATAAGAAAATATTATTGCAACCGTTTTCTTTTTGATTTTAATAATCAAAAAATTTGGTTAAAACATGAAATTCAATAATACTTTAAAAAAATTATATTTTATTTATGAGGCACAACTTTTCTTCATGGGGAAAAATTTTTAAAAAGTTATTTTAATTAACCAATCAGAAGGCACTGTTTGTCATAAAAAACAGCTTCAATTTTTTGAAAACATCTTTATCAAAAGTTTGCATAACTTTTTATTAAATGTTCGCATGACACAATTGCACAAATTTTGTTTAAGTTGTACCACTTCTATTAATACGGACCAGAAGCCGAACGGAGCAGAAAAATGACTCAACAAGCCTGCCTTCAACACAGACCGAGATTAATAATTGAAAAAGTTAACATTGACAAATCTGTCCAAATCAACCAGCTTTTAATGTCAGCCTCAACACAGATGAATTATCAGGTGAAAAAGTTAACATTGACAAATAGTCCAAATCAACCAGCTTTAATATCAGCCTCAACACATACCGAGTTATCAGTTGAAAAAGTTAAGATTGACATATCCGTTAAAATCAGCCAGCTTTTAATGTCAGCCTCAACACTGACCAAGTTATCAGGTGAAAAAAGTTAACATTGACAAATTCTGTACAAACCCAAGAAGTCCCTTTGAAAATATTTAAATATTTTACCATCAATGTAAGATGAAAACATTGTACCTTCAAATGGTTAGTGAAATTAAGTTAAATTCATATGTTGTTTGGACACAAGAAGTTATATTAGTATGTTGTATGGATACTTTAAGTTGTATTCATTTATTGTATTACATATTACATTAGCATTTTGTTGGAATTCAATGGAAACTTTAAAACACACAAAAGAAATTAGAGACATTGCAGGACAGCCCTACTATCTCAATCGTGATCAAAGAAGAAGATCGCCATTCGTGGGACATGTGATGCGGAGAGACAACAGAAGAATAAGCCCTAAGAGCAATGAGCAGCTGGGAGCCAACAAGGAAAGAAGGAAAAGGAGATGACCTCCACGAAACACTGAAAAGAATTCTAATCAGAGGCAAAAAATGCCAATGTTAATTGCTTAAAAACAATTGAAAAGCTAGCTCAAAACAGACAGAACTGGAGAGACACTCTAGAGCCCTAAGTGACGTCACAACGTCTTAAGATGGAATGTTATATTCATATTTTAGGATGCAGACTGAGAAAGGAGAAAAAGACAGAATTCAACAGGATGAAAAGAGGAACTGGACAGAAAACAAGAATTAGCATTAAAAATGGCTGAAACAAGCCAAATACATCAAAATAGAAACAGACAAGACAGAAATCAAAATACCAATATATGTCCTGACACATAAAATATGCATACAACCATTTAATGGCAAATATAGGGATATTATATTTTTTTCTATAATGGAGACACAATTAGAAATAAGTTGACAAATCTGAATGGATCATGTATCTTTATGAAGCAGTCAGGCAGCACTCTACTACAGTTATTTTAATTAATCAGTTCAAAAGTTCATGATTAAATCATTTTTCTTTAGTAGCAAGTGTGTTCAAATGGGCATTACTTTATTAGTCTACAAATCTTTCGGGACAGTTTGAATCAAGTTAGGGTTGATGTATACTTTTATTAATATATTTTGAAGTTTATTTAATGAGCATTATAAGAATCGTAATTGACTCAGCTACATTAATTTATGATATGTGAACACCACTACAAGAAACAATATATGTTAAAATGGAATAAATGCACAAAGCGGTTAATTCTTTCAACCCCATGTTCAACCTACACATATTTATCTATGTTTTATACTATTGCGGGTATGCCAGCCTCGTTTTGTTTCAATATGGCAGAATTCTTGAATAGGCTCGTAAAGCCATTGGTAAAAATGAAATAACAGATGACTGAAACTCAGACACAACCATTAACTAGTCATATACTGTAACGTCTGGAATACTAACCATGTTATGATGGCACTTCCAAAGAAATCTACAGTCTTCGTTACAGAAACAAATTTGCTAGTGACAGACAAGAAGGTTACACAATACGTTGCCAAAAAAAAGTAAATTTTGATATACCAAGTATTTAGTGGCTTAGTGCTGTTTGACTCTAAATCTTTTACAAGAGATCCACGATTTATTGTTATGGGAGAGTGTGAGGTTATAGATGCAATGATGCCGCTAAACAGTGGCTGGGAGATGGAAAATGTTAAGTTGCCACGTTATAACAAACAGAAACAGGTTAAGTAATTGTATAAATTATATAATTGCACATATTTATTTTTTTTAATGTTGAATTTTTTTAATTACTGACTATTTGATTTCTACGACAATAAATTTAGTAAGATTATAATATTATAAATTGAAGATATTGCTGTGAAATGAATTTTCATTTGCAAATAAGTATAATAATTGTGTTTACATAATATATTTTATGTGCATTGATTGTTGATACCATGTATACCATATCATATAATTTTTAATAAGTATTTTAGACTATATCTTTTAATATAAAGACACATTGGCTGTAGGTATGCTGACACAGTTGTTAGACATGGAAGCTAAATGATAGTAACATTTCTAAATTCTTATTAATGAAGTCAACAAGTGTTTTTATCAATACTACTTGCAGATTCTGTCCCTAAGCTGGATATGCATTAAACTCCACTCGGACACAGGAATTTCATTAGTCAGTTGTTTCAGGAATTTACCAACCCCTGCGAATTTTTTAAGTTTTTTTGACTCGTCAATTGAAGTCCAGATTGTTTAGCAAACAAGCTTGTATATCATTCAGCAGAACAAAATTGTTACCCACGTGTATCAGAAATGACCTTCAAGGCTTTCTTGGTGTAAACCTGGTAATGGGCTACACCATACTGTCACATTCTGTGTCTTAAGTTTAATGAAATCAGAACATTCTCCCATTTTATCACTTTCGAGAGGGGGAGATAATACATAGGATAGCCAAAGACTTTTGTATTCACAGGTGGTCAGCGCGAAAGCGTCTGGCACTAAATTAACCTTTAATACTGACATCACCTGTGAAATGTCTATAGGGTGAGATAAGCTGTGCCCAAAACCTCTAAGACGAGTGAGAGGGATGGGCTCTTTGTCTCTTGTTTATCCCTATGCTTGAAGGCGCCAGCATTTATCACGCGTGATCAGTGTGACATACGGTCACTGGGATTGGTTGAGTGAACTCCCGTTTAACGCGACATTGATTGCTAGAAACTGGGTAAAGACAGAATTAGTCTTTAGTGGCGTTGGGCAATCGAACAGAGAATATGAAATCAGTACTAACAGCTGGTGGAAAGCCAGGCTATTAGTGTGGCAGAACCTAGGCGTTCGACCACCGCAGATCTCTGAGTTGTTAATGAAAACTACCCACCCCAGCTGGAGTCTGAGTTCTGTTCGATTGCCCAACGCTCACTAAGACTAATTCTAACTCAATTCCAGTTTCCTCGCAATCAACTCTCGCGTTGCAGAGCAGAGTTCACTGTCCCAGTGACCGTATGTCACACTGATCACGCGTGATCAGTGGCGCTTCAAGCATAAGGGATAAAGAGACAAAGCCCATCCCTCGCTCATCTGAAAGCCAGCTTATCTCCACCCTGTTTCACAGGTGATGTCAGATTAAAGGGTTAATCTAGTGCCAGACTGACCACCTGTGAATACAAAAGTCTTTGGCTATCCTATGTATCTCCCCCTCTCGATTAAAATGGGAGAATGTTCTGGATTTCATTAACAAGACACAGAATCATGACAGTATGTAGCCCATTACCAGGTTTACACCAAGAAAACCTTGAAGGTCATTTCTGATACTGTGGGTACAATTTTGTTCTGCTGAATGACAGTTTGTTTGCTAAACATCTTGACTTCAATTGACGAGTCAAAAAACTTAAAGGCAGGGGTTCTTAAATTCTGAAACAACTTCGGCGATGGACCCTAGTCAGTGGAGATAATACATATCCTAGCTTTATTGAAACAGAATCTGCCGATAATATGCATTTAGAAAATGTTACTATCTTTAGCTTCATGTCTAACGTGTGTCCATTTGTAATATAATGTGTCTATATTAAAAGATATAGTCTAAATACTTATTAAAATTATATGATATGGTATACATGGTATCAACAATCAATGCACATAAAATATATTATGTAAACACAATTATTATACTTAAATGAAGATTCATTTCACAGCAATAATTCAATTTATAATATTATAATCTTACTAAATTTATTGTCGTAGAAATCAAATAGTCAGTAATTAAAAAATTCAACATTAAAAAATAAAATATGTGCAATTATATAATTTATACAATTACTAACCTGTTTCTGTTTGTTTCAACGTGGCAACTTAACATTTTCCTGCCCAGCCACTGTTTAGCGTGCATCATTGCATCTATAACCTCACACTCTCATAACAATAAATGCGTGGATCTCTTTAATAAAGATTTAGAGTCAAACAGCACTAAGCCACTAAATACTTCTGGTATATCAAAATTTACTTTTTTGTTGTGTTTTTAGTATTGTGTAACCTTCTTGTCTGTCACTAGCAAATTTGTTTCTGTAACGAAGGACTGTAGATTTCTTTGGAAGTGCTATCATAACATGGTTATGATTACAGTATATGACTAGTTAATGGTTGTGTGAGTTTCAGTCATCTGTTATTTCATTTTACCAATGGCTTTACGAGCCTATTCAAATTGCATACATATTGAAACAAAAGATTTGTCCATACCCGCAATAGTATAAAACATAGATAAATATGTGTAGGTTGAACATGGGGTTGAAAGAATTAACACTTTGTGCATTTATTCCATTTTAACATATATTGTTTCTTGTAGTGGTGTTCACATATCATAAATTAATGTAGCTGAGTCAATTACGATTCTTATAATGCTCATTAAATAAACTTCAAAAATATATTAATAAAAGTATACATCAACCCTAACTTGATTCACACTGTCCCGAAAGATTTGTAGACTAATAAAGTAATGCCCATTTGAACACACTTGCTACTAAAGAAAAAATGATTTAATCATGAACTTTTGAACTGATTAATTAAAATAACTGTAGTAGAGTGCTGCCTGACTGCTTCATAAAGATACATGATCCATTCAGATTTGTCAACTTATTTCTAATTGTGTCTCCATTATAGAAAAAAAATATAATATCCCTATATTTGCCATTAAATGGTTGTATCCATATTTTATGTGTCAGGACATATATTGGTATTTTGATTTCTGTCTTGTCTGTTTCTATTTTGATGTATTTGGCTTCTGTTTCAGCCATTTTCTGTCCTGATTCCTCTTTTTTCATCCTGTTGAATTCTGTCTTTTCTCCTTTCTCAGTCTGCATCCTACAAAATATGAATATGACATCTTAATCTTAGGCGTTAGAGCGTCACATAGGGCTCTCAGAGTGTCTCCCAGTTCTGTCTGTTTTTGAGCTAGCTTTTCAATTGTTTTTAAGCAGTCAATATTGGCATTTTTTGCCTCTGATTAGAATTCTTTTCAGTGTTTCGTGAGGTCATCTCTTTTTCGCTTCCTGTTGGCTCCCAGCTAAGCGATTGTTTCGCTATTCTTCTGTTTATCTAAATCGCGTCGTGTCTACACGCGAATTGCCATCTTCTTCTTTTGATCACGATTGAGATATAGGGCTGTCCTGCAATGTCTAATTTTCTTTGTGTGTTTTAAAGTCGCATAAATTGAATTCCAACAAAATGCTAATGTAATATGCTAATACAATAAATGAATACAACTTAAAGTATCCATACAACATACGAATATAACTTATTGTGTCCAAACAACATATGAATTTAGCTTAATTTCACTAACCATTCTGAAGGTACAATGTTTTCATCTTACATTGATGGTAAAATATTTTTAAATATTTTCAAAGGACTTCTTAGGTTTGTACAGAATTTGTCAATGTTAACTTTTTCACCTGCGTCTGTCTTAGCAATTGTTTTGATAAAAGCATAGTTGATATGTCAATCTTAACTTTTTCAACTGATAACTTCGGTCTGTGTTGAGGCTGATATTAAAAGCTGGTTGATTTGGACGGTTTGTCAATGTTAACTTTTTCACCTGATAACTCGGTCTGTGTTGAGGCTGACATTAAAAGCTGGTTGATTTGGACAGATTTGTCAATGTTAACTTTTTTCACCTGATAACGTCTGTGTTGAAGGCAGGCTTGTTGAGCTGCCATTTTTTTCTGGCTCCGTCAAAAATGTAGGAGTACGCGAAACAAAATTTGTGCAATTGTGTCATGCGAACATGCCGTAATAAAAAGTTATGCAAACTTTTGATAAAGATGTTTTCTAAAAAAAGATTGAAGCGTTTTTATGACAAACAGTGCCTTCTGATTGGTTAATTAAAATAACTTTTTAAAATTTCCCCCATGTGAAGAAAAGTTGTGCTCATAAATAAAATATAATTTTTTAAAGTATTATTGAATTTCGATGCTTTAACCAAATTTTTGGATTATTAAAATAAAAAGAAAACGGTTTGCAATAATATTTTCTTATCTCAAATATTAAAATTGAAAGTCAAACAAAAAAATAAAATTCATTGTTTGTTAATTGAAATTAGAAACGCAATAAGGAAGGACTTACATTTATTTTTCTGATTTGAATTATTTTGATGCAAAAATACAAAGAAAATTTAAAGTCAAATAGAAAAATTAAAAGTATAGTTTGTTCATTCGAAGAAAAACTGTGTCATCAGTAAGATCTGATATGTGGCTTCTCTGAGGCATGAGCTTCAGTCGCGAGGAAAACACCCATTCAACGCTAACTTGAGTCATCGGAAGTGCAGTGGCGATTTCACATGCTGGCTGGATAATTGCAGGAAAAAAATTAATTCCTTCTAACCGTTTTAAGAACTTTCCTTTCTTTTTTATTTCAAAAGGTTTTAGAATAGAGTAGGCAGACCTCATAAAGCGTCTGTAAATTATTTTTCTTCTGATCACTTTGTATGAGTTTGCTTGATTGTATTGCTGGCTTTTTTGTTTTTCTTGCTTGCTCCATTCTAACTCGAATTTTCTTTTTGGAGACACATTTTCTGATTAATCAACCTCTTCAAAACTCTCACATTCAACAGCTCATTCAAATCAAGAACTTCCAACTTTTTGTTTATGGAGCTTCTACTGAACCAGCCAGAGACTGTCTTAAGCAACTAACTAAAAAAGTTTGAAGAAGTATGATCATTTAATTTATTCTCAGTGTTTAACTTAACAGTCATGAAATTGTATAATCATTAAAAGAATTAAAGTCTGGAAAAAAGTTGCACAGAAAGTAGGATATACTCATCAAGACTTCTCTTCTGGCCTCCATGGCAAAGACTTTGGGCGTCTTGAAATCAGAGGCGTCCCTAGGGGTTTGGGGGCCTGGGGCTTGGCCTTTTGGGGCCCCTGCAAATTTGACATATCTCATGACACGAGATAACAGCTAGTATTTAATATTTAGTGTTAAAATAAAAAAAAATTGAGGTTTCGACACGAAGCCCCTCAAGCAGGGACCCGGGGGACGTTCAAATTTGGACCACGCGCCGCCTTGAAATCCTCTGCAATCAGCTCCTCCTTCACGAGAAATGTAGACGAAGTGTCTGGCAAGAGGTCCTCAGACTGAAATTTTTGTATTAAAGCTGCGGTACTTTCTCTAAAGATACTTTCTAACTCCTTCATTTGTTTCCATTGGCCCAAAACTCAAATCACCTTTTATTCCCTTCCAGATCTTCTATAATTTCTCGCAACTGTAGAAGATGCTGGAGCATTTTAAATATTCTTGACCATCTAGTCATAGTCCATAACTGCTACCTGGGGTAAATTATAGATAATACGTGATATCCAACCTCTCATATCTGCATCTTTCGTTTCACCATGATCTTATCAAGAAAATTGCTGATCTCATCCACTTTCTAAAATCCTTCCCGTTATTCCATATTTGACCCGTTGTCAGAGCTGATTCCGTATATTTATTTTTAAATACCAGAAAACAGTGTCTTAAACATAAGCCATGTAAAAGGCCTTATTATACTTCATTAACAAGGAATGATGAGAAATCATCTTTTGAGATCTCAGTGTTTAAATTGATTTGAGAGCAAACTCTTGCAAATATATGAATCCAAAGAGAACGCGCTTGTCCCAAATTGACTTCTTAAATTTTCGTTTTGCCCTCATCCACCCGTTTCAATATTTTGGTTATAGGCTTCAGGGTAAAGGGGGGTCAACAGGTTGTTCATGTATATTACAAAGTGTGAGATAATAATGAATATGCGATGCTATCCATGCGGATGATGGATATGCCTGGCGCCCACATGTTGCAACTGTGCGCTCTGCTCTCTCGGGAACTTCAACTAAAAGCCTGTTCCCACTCTCGCCAAATGCCCAATGGCTGCTTCCCTCAAAAAATGCCCCTTTATTTAAAAACGATGAAAGTATTTTGATTCATCTATTTCCACAACAACAGGCTCAAAGTTTTCATTTACCCCACCAATTTCTATCGGAGACGACTTAAAGTGGACATTTCCTCCATAGAAAGTTAAACCAGTCGTTAGAAGTGTTCTCATTGGCTATTTTGGTTTTACCATTGGTGGATTTTTGGGATAAGTACATGCAAAGCAATAAACTATCTGTGTTATTGTTTTGAGAGACAGATGGCTTCTCATAAAAAAAGAATTAAATATAATGCTCTTGTTTAAGTGACAAGTCAGACAAACCCGAAAGCTGTCGATACTGGTATTATGATTTCAAGATAACATAACATTGCGTGGTGCACTACATATTATTTCTCAATGGAAAAGCTAATAGCGATTCTTGCTTATGCATTTCTAAAGCAACACCATTTAAATTACAATTTTGTTGTAAAATGGCTGCATGAAAATGACAAGTATGTATGAAAATGCGAGAAAAAACAGTGTCTTAAATAGAAGCCATGTAAAACCTTATTATCTAAATATTGTAGTTTTCACTTGTTATGCAAAGAATTTGTGAAGAAATCATCTTGTGTTTAAATGATTTCGAAACACAAACTCTTGCAAATATGAATCAAAGAGAGCCTCGCTTGTCCCAAATTGACTTCTTAAATTTTCGTTTTGCCCTCATCCACCATTTTCAATAGACTTCCCAGGAGGGCATAGAAAATGTTGTTCATGTATAATTACAAAGTGTGAATAAACTCCGCCACCAAGTCCCTCTATCCCCCTATCATGACCCATCCATCGGATGTAATGGGTACCTGTGGCATTACATGTTGCAATATCATGGCCTCTAAGGTTTCTGCCCTTCTATCGAGAACTTCAACTAAAAAACATTTCCCTGTTCCCCTTTCTACATACCAAATACCCCACATGCCCTTGCTTTATTGAGTATTTTGATTCATCTATTTCCAACAACGAGCTCAAAGTTTTCATTTGCCCCACCAATTTCATCGACGGCGGTTCTTAAAAGTGGACATTTCCTCCATAAGAAAGTTAAACCAGTCGACCAAAGTGTTCTCATTACGGTTTTACCATTGGTAATTTTGGGATAAGTTGCATGCAAAGCAATAAACTATCTGTGTTATTGTTTTGAGAGACAGATGGCTTCTCATAAAAAAAGAATTAAATATAATGCTCTTGTTTAAGTGACAAGTCAGACAAACCCAGCAAAAGCCATCGATACTGGTATTATGATTTCCAAGATAACATAACACATTGCACGTGGTGCACTGCATATTATTTCTCAATAGGCGCTAATAGCTAACTGCTGAATAGTCGATTCTTGCTTATGCATTTCTAAAGCTATACCATTTAAATTACAATTTTGTTGTAAAATGGCTGCATGAAAATGACAAGTATGTATGAAATACGAAAAAACAGTGTCTTAAATAGAAGCCATGTAAAACTATTATCATCTAAATATTGTAGTTTTCACTTATTATGCAAGAATTGTGAAGAAATCATCTTGGTGTTTAAATGATTTGAAACATTACAATAAGTCAGAATCAAATATATCAAATTGACTTCTTAAATTTTCGTTGCCCTCATCCACCGATTTTCAATATTTTGGTTATAGGCTTCAGGGTCATAGGGGGGTCAACAAAATGTTGTTCATGTATAATTACAAAGTGTGAATAAACTCCGCCACCAAGTCCCTCTATCCCAGCTGACCATCCATCGGATATGATATGGGTACCTGGCATTATCCACTCTATAGCCTTCTACTCCCGAGGAACTTCAACTAACAAAGCATTTCCCTGTTCCCCTTTCTACGCCACCAAATACCCAATGGCCTTCCCCAAGTGCCCCTTTGGTATTTACGATGAAAGTATTTTGATTCATCTATTTCCACAACAACAGGCTCAAAGTTTTCATTTACCACCAATTTCTATCGACGGCGACGTTCTTAAAAGTGGACATTTCCTCCATAAGAAAGTTAAACCAGTCGACCAAAGTGTTCTCATTGGCTATTTTTGGTTTTACCATTGGTGGACTTTTGGGATAAGTTGCATGCAAAGCAATAGAAGATCTGTTATTGTTTTGAGAGACAGATGGATTCTCATAAAAAAGGAATTAAATATAATGCTCTTGTTTAAGTGACAAGTCAGACAAACCAGCAAGCTCATCGATACTGGTATTATGATTTCAAGATAACATAACACATTGCACTTATGCATTTCTAAAGCTTTACCATTTATGTTACAATTTTGTTGTAAAATGGCTGCATGATCCATAATATTTAGTGGATCTACTATGTTGAAAGCAGATTTCTAGGTCTACCTGCTATTATTGAAAGTTAACTTCAACACTGAAAGTAATGTCAAATAAATGAGTTAACTTCAATTGAGTTTTGATCACTGTGTTGTTATGACAAGAGATAACAATGTACTCAAAAGATTTTCTTAATTGGAATAGTATTAAAAAAATTATTAAGATTAAAACTACAAAAGCCTATTTTATATCTGATGGTCAGTCTATTAAAGAAAATAAAACAAGGATGAGCTAGAATGAATTAAGAACACAGTGGAAGTGTACTATCTGAATTAACAGCTATAACAAGAAAATTCAATAACAAAGAATCATTTCCAAGATGAAGAATTAAAATCCAAAGAAAATTAAACTCTCTTCAAAGTAGTTTATTTAATATACTGAAACTTTACATATTAAATTTTCATGTAGGGAAGTGAATTTACATGGCAATAAGATGACATCACTTGGTAGCCCAGAATCTACTTCAGTGACAACACGTACACTATAATGGGAGGTGTGTTCTTTCGTTTTCTGCAAAGTTCTATCGTAACTCACAGAGATATCAAGCACTGATTCTGTGTCGGCCCCATAAAGCTGACACACCTTGTCAACTGACAGACCTAAAATATTTGTTTCTTGTTCAGCTGAATTCTTGTAATTCTCTTGAAGGTGTTTCATCTCCATACATTAGCAAAACTGGTCCATTTCAGTCCATCCATGCCCTAATTAGCATTAAGATAACACCATTCTCCTATTTACATCATAGAAACTAGTTTGAGATGTTTTGTGCTAGTTCCATCTTTCATTTTATCACAGCCTGTGCAACTGTTTTTTGGCCATGCCAGAGTGAGAAGGGCCTACATTAAATGTTAATGATTGATGACATTCTGGGCACACTGCGCCAAACATGTCTTCAAATAATTTTAAATCTATTAGTGCATATTCTTCACCACTATAAGAAGAATAGGGAGTATTTGTAAAGAACTGCAGTTTTCTTTTTGATGCAGAACCAGGAGCAGTTTCAGCATGCACCTGCAGTAGGGTGGTTCAAAAAAAATTTCTATGAATCTATCATGCATTGTGATTCAATTTGTTCCTATTGATGAGTTTAACGTCTGAGCCAAAAATTACACGATTCTGACAAGCTGAAATATATGCTCAAATTGTCCAATTTTTCCAATGATAGCAAATAAAAGACAATAAGACAAAGTTTAGGACATAGTAACATACAATATAATATTACCATATTACAATTCAATTACAATTAATGTAATCATTGCCACACTCACAGTTGTCACACTTTGTCACTAATGTCACTAGTTCACTGTTATTATTTATATAACCGCTTCACAAACTATGTTCTGGTACTGGACCCAGCAGAGTCAGCGGACTTCACGTGTCTATATGATGTCAATAATACTCTTCTGTGAATCTGGTATCCGTTTTCTGTTGTCTTCAACAACCTGCAGAAGGCATGATTATAGACTTGTTAAATGTAGACATTAATGCCACCCGAGCGTTCAGCCTATCAGTGACCCCAAGCATGGTAATGGCAGGCCCCGGCTTGGATATGCAGAGCCAGATCGTTCCAGGACTCGGATCATTTATGCAAAGAAAACATGTCTGACCAATGGAAGCAGTGCACTGGTTGAAAGCAGCCATAAGCACATGCAGTCTTTACGCTAGAGTCATGCAATCTTCAGTTTGATGCCCTGTCACTCCAATCATCACCAGCCTGAGACATTGCTCTGACTATGCTGCGTTTCTCACTTACAGGAACCTTCTCTGAAAACAGGGCAAAGGAAATGAGTTCTGGGTACTACCAGAGATGTTTCAACTTCTGTCTTGCGGCATCAGCCACTGCGCTATCTTGACATGCAGATCTCTCGAGTCTAGGAGTAAGATCTGAAGTCACAGGAGCAGCGTCCCTAGCTTTCACATAGATGAAAGACTGCAAATAAACTAAATTCTCTCAAACTTTCAGTTCTTTGGGTGTTACTTTAAACTGGTCTCTGAAAAAACAGATGTGAAACTATATTCTGTCCAACGTGTAAGGAAAGCGCCTGGTGCGCGAAAAGAAGCCTAGGCAGAAGTGATATTAATCAACAAGCAAAGTTCAGTAACCTATAACTGAATCTTTCCGTGTGTGGGTAGCCAACAACCTGTGTTTGTGCAGAAATGATTTTTTGAGTAAAAAGAATGGATCGCGGATCGTCTACAAGATGGATAAATCGAAGTGACCCTATAACAGTCTGATCAAATATTTGGCCATGCGTCTCTCAGGCAGTGGAATATTCGGACTGGCTAGTGGGACAAATAAGAAATTTGCCAAATGCAGCTCCAATTATTAGCTCAGGTATATGGTGTCGACAGGAAAATACAATAAATTGCGTCCTAACGCTCTGCAATATTACATGACCCTTTATTGACCCGATATTTGTAACATTGGTGTCGAACTCATCAGCCACCTCCTGGCTGGCAAGTGACACGTAATGCCAGTTCAGAGTCTTTTTATAATTCCTAACGTATATCCAATTCAAGACCACTTTGAAGCTACAGCTAATCTATCAGTGGCTTTACTGCTGATTATTTTGTACTTTCCATATTTCACCATCCCCAATGAATTACTGCAACGCACTTTCTAGATGGAATGCTCCCGCGAGCGTCGTTCAATCATACTTCCGATGAAGAGAAACGTTCTGACTTCGCACTTCGACTTGATAAGTCCTGTACTAATGCAATATAACTGGCTGCTAAAACGTGGAAGACCTGCGTACACGGAAAAATTCTAATACGTCTAAATCACTTCCGATTTGTGTGGTTTCTTTGCGTTCGCCATGTGGTTTTAAACTTATCTGCAACGGTACATAATTAGACTGGAATTTGTTTCATAATCATCATGATCTGTCCCAAGCTGTCCATGCTGTCATTACTTTCACTACCACTTTCTTGCCAGGTGCTGACACTTGCTTCGCCTGCTTTTCTTGTCTGCTCACGCTTTCTTCTCTCATATTCTGCCTCCTTTCTTTGCCTACTTCTCTCTTCCTGTCTAGTTAAGTTCTTGTCGATGCCTGCCATTTTCATTAATCTAGGTCCTCTCTGATCTGTTAAGAAAATCCGGTCTTCTTCTATCTTAATCATCCTGTCTGCATCCTTATCTGCTATATCAAATATTATACTCAGCTTGTTTACACTGTCTCTCTGTCACTTTATGTTATTGAACATCTTTCTTTATTTTCTTCAATAAGAATATACTCATCCACTAAAGCGTTCATTTTTGTTATATATTCATCAAATGGCTAAAACCGGCACGTCTCTATATAAAAATTCTGAAGATCATCAACTGTTTGTTGCACACTGTATGATATTGTCTTCTGTTTTTTTCAACTAATCTTGTATTGTGAAAAATTTGGTTAAAATAATACTTGACCATAAGTGGGCAGAACAATCTGTGGTAAACACGGCTCTGTCTGTCAATTAACCATAATTCTGACATACTTCTTGTTGTACATCAGAATTGTCTGTTGTACTTGACGCCATTACAAATGTTTAAATTTTACAAGAATTGTATGCAGTTGAAATAACTATAGATCTGAAATAAAAAGAACAACAACATTTAATTTTAGAATAACTATTAATTGATAAAAAATTAATTAAATTAAGTTCTTGATAATAATGGCATTACTGTGAAAGTTGAGCACCAAGCAAATGTAACACAACTGTTAAAAATCTTACATTTTTCCAATATCTGCACACAATATGTAAAAATAAAAAACAACAATGCTATGCGATTTTAAAATAATTTCTTTTACATTAAAGTCTGAACCACTAACCTACGAGATTATCACAATCTTTTCTTCCATTATCCTTTCTTGCAGCGCCTCTGGCTGTATCACTCTACTCTTTATGCATTTATTTCGACTATTTCTAGGCATGCTGAAAATGTATAATTAAACGTGTAATTATTGTAACTATTTACAGCATTTTTTTGACCTTACTGGTATCCTGTGTAAACCAACACTGAATCCAAGCGATCAACACCATACAAATTAATATTATATATCATGATAACTGATGGGCTCAATAGCATCAAAAGTGCTGTATAGAAGTCCACACCATCATGGTGACAAGTTTTCAGAGTCGTTGAACCCCTTCCGTTTTCCGATCAAGCCTTTATCTGAAGGCATCATACAATTCTTTAGCCTGTTAGCCAATAGCTGCAAAGCGTTTTTTTCCACAAAATGACGAGATTCTGTTAGTTAAACCAATTGTGTACGCTTTATGCCAAACATTTCCTGGCGTTGTCAAGACAAGTATGCACCTATCTGGCAGTCCTGGACGGTTATTTTAACCACTATAAAATTCAAAATTATGTACAATTCCAGTAACTGAGCAACATACAAAAATTGGTTTTGGTTTTTTGGGGTTGTACTGTTTCAACACTCAGACCGACGAAAGGTACCATCTGTTCATCAATGCTCAATTTTTCCATTGGCATTCGACTTTTAACGTATACAAAAAGAGTTCTAAAAGCAGGCACACTTAAACAACTTATCTGCAGTTTATACCTCTCTTTCAATTATTGTTGCAGTGCAGGTTTCTCTTGATTTGGCGAAACCGTTTTTCACTTATTACATTTACATTAGCCACTTTGTTATAATGGGTATCTGTTGCCCTGTAACACCTGGCATAAGTATGCTCATCATGCTGTCTCTTTGCTGTTCCTTTGGATCGATGGTAGATTTGAGTAGGCATGATCTTTTGCCTTCTATAGGATTATTTGAGCTTGATTGACGACAACCACGATCTTTTCTACGAAACATTTCTTGTACTGAATCTCCATGGAACTAACTCAAGCCCAGAGCTCTACAGCACTGATGTCTGTCGATTTTCATTTCTTACCTTTACCTGTTATCATCTGAAAACTTACTTATAGCATTTATATCAACTAGTTGTAATGACCATGCTTACAAATTTTGACTTTCTTTGCCAATCATGATGTGCCAGAAGCTGAAATGTAAGCTTTTCCTACTTTCCCTAATTGAGAGATTTTCCCGATGGAACATTATAACAAACTTCATGTTTACATGACACCCATCAAACAGTCCACATAATTAACACAGAGAAGCATGTGATCCATGAAAGTCCATTGTGCTATCTGGGAATTCTCCTGTTGGTGTTGCAGTAGCAGTCTCAAGTGAAGTTAATGGTGTATGAGCTTCTTGGTTAATGACATCACAGTATTCAGCAATATCATAAATATGGATCTGCAATGCAGTCAATATAGCTGCAATGTCAACGAATAAAAATTATTATTGATTATGTTACATGCTCTGTTTTTAATTTACATGGAGATGTCAAATTACACTGAAAAACAAAAAATAATTTATCGTGGATTTCTTGGTACCCATCATCTAATCATACTCAATTTACACCGCTGACTGAATAATGCAAACCGGCCTATCAGCCTCCAATTTTAAGAAATCCGTAATCTTTAATTTTTTTATTATAGTTATAATACTCAATATGTATAAAAATGAAAATTTTAAATATATATTCTTATTTGCAGTTAATGTAAAAAAAATATTAAACACAAGCATGAAATCAGTTCTAACTAATAAAATTATATGTTATTTCCAAGAAAATTGGTTACGACTGACTTGAATGCCACCCACGTCTTTTTCAGGATGACTTACAGTGTTTTGAAAGTCTTTCATCGGCCATGATTTTTTATTTGTGGACCTATGAAAATACCTTCCTTGACACTACAACATAACTGAGCTCTGGAAACTTGTTGCATAGGTATATAAATGCATCCGATTTGTCTAATGCCTTGACAAAGTTCTTCATCAGTCCTAATTTTATATGGCGGTGGCATGAAATTTTTGTCACGATCGGTTGATGAAGAACGTTTTTTGGTTGCATTCTGTCTGTCATTATTCTTTTTGCATAGTGGTTGCTTCTTACCGACTGTCCCATTATGAGCACATGTTCGTGTACCCTGTGCCCATTCCCCATCAAAATAGTTATTACTTTTAGATGAAGCGCAAATATTCCAGTTGTACCTTGATGCGTCAACAGTTCCGGCATTTAATGTTTCATATGTCTCTTTCATGTGGGCAGAATATCCAACTGGTACTGAAGCATATTTGTTTCCATTGTGCAACAATACTGCTCTTAAGCTAGTCTTTGAAGAGTTAATGAACAGTCGCCAATCTTCAACAATGTGTTCGACACCAAGACTTCTCATAAGGCCGTCAACATTTGTGCAGTGGCAAATACTGCCAGTCACATCAAAGTATTGAACAAGCTGTTTATGCTGTGGCCAGATTTGCTGTAGCTGTACCTGGTGCAAGCAAATTAAATTCATTTAACTGTAACCAAGTTCAGCTTGGCCTTTGTTAGCGCCAGATCTCGCACAAGGTCGCAAAGTTCAGCATAATTCATCAAATGAATTCTCCTTCTCGGCAGCTTTGTAGTCAGGGTCTGAGTCATCGGCACAAGATGGAACATCCTCATCCTCTCTTCGTCTGTGTGTATTCTACAGGCGATGTAGACAAATGACAGGATCGTGTGGAATGGTTTTGAAACTGATGGAACGTTTGGATAATTGACAGTTGTACGAGTTTTATAACAAATTCCATTGATATTTGCCGGACAAAAATAACAATCTGTGGAGTGATTGCGCTCGCGCCATATCATAGGAACTCCGAATGCCATGTGGTTGTTTTCTTTGCCTTCATCAACCATGCAAGTTGCATGAACATGTCCGTTGAACTGTGGTGCCCGACACACAATCACCTTTGAGTCAAAATAAAGTTGATAAGCTTTCTTCGTAAATAGCGTGAGTCTTCTGATGAGACTTGTTTGTGAAAAAGCCGCACACATAGCAAAAATCCGGTGAATTTACGCATCCTCTGGTAGCCATATTTTAAACAACTTGCAATTGCCACATTCACTGCTCCTTTTATGAAGTCTGAAACTGCAACGTAATCAAATTCTAAGACAAATCGCAATTCATAACACAACTGCAAATCAACACTCACCCTATAAACATCTGATGTCATGAGAAAAAAAAGACATTGCTGTCGACTATATAATTACGAGGTATGTGTGTTTGTGAACATGTGTGTACGCGCAGGTGCGTAGTTGTGTGCGCCATAGCACTGTAAGTACATTTTATTCCTGTTTTGAAAAATACAAACTTTGTTGGCAATATCTTTATAATTTGAGCTGATAGAGCAAATGATTTACAGAATCAGCATGTGATTCGAAACTTTTTAGAATGAATGACTATAGAAAATCCAAAACATGTTTAATAAGGTTATCACTCCTTAGACACAACTCAGTAACCTATTAATTTAATGCGAAGTTATCACAAAGATTTATTTATATAAATGTTCATGATAATGTAAAGAATCGATACATGAAAACACTTCTAAGGTACACAATAATTCCTGAAGTCCATAAATAATACTTCACTATGCCTCTACTCTGACTAACTCTGTACCGTTTCTAACTTCAACTGTTACTCCTGTATCTTTAGCTCAACTGAACTTAAATACGTGATATTTACAAATGAGAATCCACATATAAATAGAATGAAATAATTAACAACAGAGGAGTTCACCAATCAGTAACATCTTACTATAATATTCATGAATACATTACTCCACTTGTGTCTACTCTGTATGAACTCATCCACTACAGAGCTCTCTAACTTCTTATTGTCCTTTAGCGTACCTCATTATTATCTTCTGTTCTCTTCTTGCGTCACCATCACTTTATGTACAAGCCAGCATAGCGTGTAGACTTTGGCCAAATCGAAGATGGTTATTGCGTGGGTGAATGACATATTTCATCACTCATATTAAAAGCGTGCTTGACATTTACTAAAACCAGGTCACAAGCATCTAACATACAAAAGTTGAACAACACAATAGTCAAACAATGCATGATCAAGAGGGATAGGACACTATTCTTTGTAGTAAATCCCAGTGTAAAATTATTGCCAGTTAAGAAATGCGCCCAAAAATTGTCCCACCAGTGTTTTCAAATACTGATAGCGTATTTTTTCTGCTTCAATTCTTCATAATCTTCAACACATTCACAATGTTTCATTTCAAAATAAAAAATCAGTGATGCCATCTTTCAGTATATGATGAAGACCCCTTTTAGCCAAGGCTTTTTGGAGTGCCACATGAATGAGGCATAAAAAATATTGGTTTCCCAACAAAAACCTGGGAAATAGCCACAATTTCAGATAAATCCTTATCAATAAAAAAAAAGCATGGTCTTATAAGGAACAGAAAATTAAAAAAAGTGAAGACATTTACATAATAAATCTTGATGTTCACAACATGTAAAAATGGACGTCCTTGCCGATAATCAATGGCCGGTAACAAAGGATACTATACATATTCATTTGCGAGGTAATGTCCATGTGAAACACTTCAGGAAACTCTTTAACAATATCCAACATGTCTAATGTTTGATAAAATAAATAAGTAAATACTCCCTTCTCATCCTTTGAGGTTCCACCTACCACCGGCATCTACCACAGAACTGAACGGTTGCTGGTCAAAATCATCATTATGATTCAATTGAGCCTTTATGTTGCGAATATCTTTAGGAATAACCATCTTATTTTGTTCAATTTCAATTACTGACCTTTGGTCAGATGTGGAGATGGATGGGCATGAAATCCAGGTTCTAACCAAAGCAGTGCTATCTATGCGCTGATGCTCAGGCAGTACTTCTAATGCCTAGAAAAATAGTCAAACAACCTACATCATAAAACACATTTGAACTAAATAAACAGAGTCCATGGTAAAATTTGAAGAAAAAAACATCTACAAGTAAAAATTAAGATAGGTTTCTCAATTTAGCTTTTGTTAGTCATGTATGAATAATGTCTTTGGCAGTATTCTAATAAAAATTTTATGGAAAGATTTGGAAATATGCTGATACATTTTAGAGCATTAGAAAAATCCAACCCATACCAAAGACCAAATGTAACACTATTGATCGTTTTATTATGATGTGTTGTCATGTAATCTATGCTGCTCTCACTAGCGATGACAAATAACACAAAGAATGCCTCATGGTTCATGACAAGTTTAATCGCACAACAATAAATAATAATAAGTAGGAGCGTTGATGTATGCCTTTTTCGATAGTCTGCGATATTTCCCCCAGCATTTTTGCTGATACCGATATTTTGCTATTAATGAGGGTGTCTTGCAGATGAAGAAGATTAGAAGAACAAAAGATTTGAAAAGACAGACCGGAAGACGAAGTCAGAAACACAATATGCCTGCATAATCTCAGAAATATGCATGTTTATTGTTTTAAATTAAACTTATAACAAGCAATTTGTTGTTTTGACCTGTACACAAACAGAAAAGTAAGATAAAGTTGTGAAATAATTAATGTAAAACTAAAAAGAAATAAATGTATAAATTTTTAATTGTAACTTCACTAACTTGTGAAAGTTTTGATGAAATTAAAATAATTTTCTTCGTTAATCTTAGTAATTTTTACTGAATTTACTTGTTGCAGGTTTCTAAAAAAAGTTTGAAAAAAAATTAAATAATTATATCAGAAAATCACTTCACTCAGGTGAACAGTTAACTAGAAGTATGTAAGTAAACTTTAACTCTGTAAACAAAACCAGTTTAGAATTACCTAGATTAGTGGAAAAAATGTATCGGCAGCCAAAAAACGGCCCGTCGATAGTTAACCCATGAATATATGCTCGATCCCTCTCGACAATCAGCTCCCTACAAAAATCGGCCAATCCGATATTAACAGATTGTGCCAATATCTGTCCGATATCGATCTCGATCCGATTATCGGTCGCTCCTAATAATAAACAATATCACTTCTTGTAAAACCACATATTTTCCATTACTCTTTCTACACATGAACCTCCTTATGTCTTCTCTTTGAAAGAAATTTCTTGTTTGTGAACCCTGCCCTACTTGTCATTGTGACCATACCAACAGAAAGCTAACTGAGCCTCAATGTCATCAAATACAATATGACAAGCAGTTAAAACATCTACACTGCTGCTTTTAACATCAGCTTTTAAAACCATACTGCTTCCAGAAAGTGTATCATAACAGGTGTAAATGATGTTATTAGTATGAACTGATTTGCAATGAGAACTCAATTCATGTCCATGGTTCATATGATTTATTGACAACACAATAACATATAAATAGAATAAATCCAATGAATAATACTTGTTAACAATGAACTTGACTGATCAACTAAACTTCTGATATGTACTCAAATACTCTCTC
The DNA here is from genome assembly GCA_021962125.1 of Bulinus truncatus. NCBI lineage: Eukaryota > Metazoa > Mollusca > Gastropoda > Planorbidae > Bulinus > Bulinus truncatus. The sequence goes on from JAGDYQ010000189.1 coordinate 149,683, forward strand.
AATACTCAACTGAACTTCTGAACTCAAATGACTTCACTGACTCGATTGACTCCAGTTCTCTTCCTTTCTCAACTGAACATCGTCTTTATATAATTTCCTTCCATCCAACTCGAACATTCCACATCTCGCTCTGTCTCTCACTCATTTAGTCAATACAATTTACAAATAAACAACAATTTATTTTCTATAAATATCTAGAATAATAAACAACATATTTATTTTCTATAAACATCTCGAATCTTGACCGTGACCACATGTTGACCTGGTTGGCCAAGCTCCAAAGATACACACACCTGTGTGCGTAGTACTCATAACTATACCATGACAACAGGTTTGTTACCTTTTTTCTCCCAAAGTTAAGTTAGGCTTTGCCTTAGTTCTGGCATCAGTGCTTACATCAAAATTCTCAATGTAAACAGTAAAGTCCATTACGGATTTCACTAAATTGAAAATGTTTTCCTCCTTGCATAACGAGCTACTCCTTGGCCTGAGAAAGTATCATAAGAGCGAAATATCGACTCATGCCCTAATGAGCTATAACATTCTTTCTGATCATTGTACTTCTTGACAGCCTGAAGCAATAAAAAATATATGCAGATAGTAGTAATGCGACACTCTTCATTGTTTTTAATATCTGGGGTGTTCCCAAGAACAGCTCCTAGATAGAACATTAAGCTGTCATTGATTAGTGAGTCTATCAATGCCTCAGCCTCCAGCTGTTATCATTCTTTTGTGGATATGATTCATACAATTTAGCTTTTTCCACTGTATGCTTAGCATCACATACTGCTTGGAAGGCTTTAAGAGTCACAGCCTGACACCATTTTCCAACTATCGAAATTCAAATGTGTCGACTCCACAATTTAACTGTTGCAGCAGCCTTTTTTAATTTATCGAAACATCATGATTATTGCAACAATTAAGAGCAGGTTCTTTTTCAAAATTGTCGTCTTATCAATCGACTTCCTGATTTTCTGCAATCTTGCCTGCATGGTGTATTTGCTCAGTACATGATAATCAATTGCCAAACCAGTTATTTTGTTAATATATACACCTAGACCATAAGAGTGATGTAAAACCTCTCTCTATATGTCACTTTCTAAGAAACACTAATATTGATGATGGGGTTTTCTCCTGCATCAAAAGCTGATTTAATATCATCATCATTTTTCTCCATATGCTTTGGACAGCATCAGTTGTAGTTTAAGCATGTTATTTCTAGTTTCAATTTCTGCATCTAAACAGAAAAAAAGTTAGTATTGAATTAGATTGTTAGCTGCTCTGTGTTGAGTACATATTCATCTGTGTTTTGGATCTGTTGTTTGCCTACGTGAAAGTCATTTAACATTTTCAGTCGAATATCCAAGTGAAGAAGATCTTCAAATCTTTAAGATACGCATTAAAGCTGTTGGAATTGTGACAGTAAGCAAGCTAATTTTCATCTATATTTTGCAATTTAAAAGACCCAGGAAACTGAGAATAATTGTCTTTGTTTTCAGGAATTGCAACACTGAATGAAAAGCATAAAGCGTGATTTAAATATGCACCTTTAGCTGTACTTCTGTGGGAATTAGTAAACAATGATAGTCTTTGTTATTTTCCTGACAAAGATGAGCAAATAATTTCTTATTTAAAGCATTCCTTCTGATTTATTAACTGCTTCATTTCTCATTTAAACCATTCCTTCTGATTTTATTAACTGCTTCAATGACAAAATCTGAGTCCATGCAAATGTTCACTAAGATTTTCAACGTTAAAGATATCGATGAAGGATACAATATGCTAAAAATACATTCTGTGGAGCTTGTTTTAAGCATGCCGAAAGCATTAGTATATTCCTACCATTTTATTCCACCCGAGCACCCAACAATGAATTGTGAAAGATTGATTTTTGTATTGTTTTAGGTGCCTTTCACTCTCTATATTCTTCACTGCACACAGCACTAACCATCACCTTACCTGTCTCAGCATGCATCCATTCCAGAACATCTTTCTCACTAGACAACACATTCTGACTCAAGCATAACTAACCATTTTACCTGAAACATATAATTATTAATTATATAAAGACATAGAATAGAAATAAATAAATAATCATTTTAAACATCGCAATTTTCTTAATATGGGATTATATTGTTACCAACTAACACTCATTTTAACAACTAATACAAAATAAATGAACAGGAAACATAGCATAAATATGTTTAAAATGTAATTATTAATAAATATTAAAAAAAAAGACACAAAAATAGGCTTGTAAAATATGTTCATACAAAAGTGGAAACTTCATTTATTTTCCTTGTTCACTGTTTAAAATCCTCGCGAAAATATATGTTGCTTTATAATTTATATATATATATATGTTGAGGGCAGGCTACGCCTATTATATTACGACGATGTACTCTAATATGGCGTCAGCTTCTAACATGTAAGCGTTTTAATATAGGCCTATATGAAGTCATAGCTTTATTCTTGGTATCATATGTCAGTAGTTAAATGCGACTAGCTAGATATCGTTTCAAAAGCTAACTGAGTAAATCTATATAAAATCTATACTAGATAGCTTTAAGACTTCATAAATGAACCCAATTCCATTAAATTATGCAGTTTTATGATATATTGCTGGATATCAAATTTTATAGACTTCCTCTAAATAGCGGTCAATCTGATTCAACCATCTTTATAGACTTTCAACTCTGTAATTTAAACAAGATTATGATCTAAACTAGGCTTATGTAACTAAAATAGTTCAATGAAATTCATAATTTCATAGTTAACTCCATAAAATTGCGCCAAAGGAATGTTGTGTTCCGGTTTACTACTTCCATTTGATCCTTTCTCTTTATTGTCAACATCCGGTTAAAAGTAGCACAGCAACTAAACACAATATTTTCAAATGATTAAAATGATTATTATCTTATAATTATCTTTAAAGTATCATTATCCAACGGCCTTTATCTTATAATAGAAAATTAAGAAACAATGCTACGACTATGCTTGATCTAATGTGTTAAACATGGCGTTTCTTCACCAACATTCTTTGGAAAATTGCATTGACCCGTGTATAAGTCGACCCAGTTTTTTTTGTATATATTATGGCATAAATTTTTTTTCGACCTCTGTATATACATTAGTGCCTCCTAATGTACTGCCTAAAAATATATCTACCTTAATTATTCTTTCATCTGTTGATATATGTTGGAAGGCTGAAACAATTTTATACATTTCATTCTAATAAAGTTAAATAAAAAATGAACTTTACATAACTTGTTGGTTTTTTCTTCAGTTTGTGGATTAGACACCTTTAGAAAGCTCGTTCATAGTTTTAAATCTATCACTAGACATGAACTATTTAAAAGTCCATTATATAGTGTTTAGTAGACCAGAAGTCAATACGATTAACTGTCTGGTCACAAGTCTCTGTGTAGGTCAAACCAGCAGTAAACGCTAGTTTATTTACAAAACAAAAATATCAGTTATATTTCTATGGAATTGACCACACATTCAGGGCAATATCTATTTTCTTGGGCTGACCTCGGTGAGTGTAATAGAACTTTCATGAAACCATAAATGTTGTTTTTTTAAAGATTTATGCAGTGTTCATACTAATTAATAAAGTGTGAACACTCTGTCAAAATGACGAGCCTTGCTAATCCGCGTATTTTTTCTTTTCAGCCAAATGCAATTTTTTTTGTAATATTAATTTTTTTCTTTTTATTTCAAATTTATTTGGAGTGAATTTTTTGTTGATAGTTTACTTTTGCAGTATATATTTGCATTTGTTTGCTTGATTTGTATTATCATTTATTGATTGCATTTTTCTTTGAATAATATTTTATTATTTTTTTATTAATGGATATTTATTGAAACTATTTATGTAATATTGTAATTCATTTTGTTTAATGTTGTTTTTTAAGAAAAGGAGTAGGCATTTGGAGGAAGAAGAATGTAATTTAAAGTAAAGAAATTATCAGAACACCTATTTGTTAAGGCGATAATTTGAAGAAAGATAAAAAGCACGGACAAAAAAATAGAAATTCAACTGATTATATGATGATGGTCAATCATGGATTGAATTTGAATGAGTAGATGATTTATTTAATGAGCTGTATTTTGTGTATGTAAATTTTAGATTTATCCGGCACTAAGTGCTTGAAGAATATGTATTCTAAAAAAGTCTATCAAAACTATTTTCAACATTCAACCTCCATTGACCATAACCTTTTTGTTAGGGAAACTTGTTTCACTTGTTTTTGAGTGAATTTATTTGTGCAACCAAAAGTTTCAAATAAAATTGCAGCAAAACATGATAAGCGTCTTATGTTTTAGTTGATTGTACTAGTTATACATTAAATATAAATTATATGACAACATGGAATAGTCATCACTTGAAGAAAATAGATGTCATTTTCAAATACTTCTCTGATATAATTGGGCTCCCCCGTACTAAACTACATTATAACACCAAATGTAAATCCAGATTCCGCCACAGGCTAACTTCAAGTTTTAGCAAAGCATGCGGTTGAGCGACCATTACTAATGAGGCACCATGTCAGGACATTTAATTTGTCATAATCTAATAACAATTCGATGTTTTTAATCTGTTCATGTTAGCAAAAAATTTAATCCAAACCATTTTACTATTCAATCGTGTTTGCTAGTTTAAAAACACAATAAAATTGAATTATATTGTCAACATCCATGAAACTCTACAAGGAAAGGACATTTAGTTACTAACATTTGGGTGATTTAACATCTGAAATCTTCAAGCAAGATTAGCAAGTGGTGCCATTGAAGAACGTCCCCCAAAAATGTATCTTTCCAGGCATACACAACTGTAAGAACGGGTTTTTGGTTCTGCATTCATGATTACTTTATATGTGATTACTGTATGCATAGTTACTGCATGCAACTGCAAAAATGGTTGATGCTTCAATGATTACTGCATAACGGATACTAGATGGTTATTGCATACGTGGCTACTTCATACTAGGTTCATGCACACACGGTAAGATACAGTGGGGAATTTTAAAGTTTGGTGAAAGCACATCTATAAGTACATTGCCATTGTTTTAAATATTCAACACTTGAAATATACACAAAAGCACTTTTTAATCCAACATCAGCTCTAGTATTAATAAATACAAATTTTGAGTCCAACCAATTCGACAACTTTTTTCTAACTGTATGTACATAGTATGTAATCTATGTTAAGTTTAATGATTAAGTATAAAATATTTAAAGTACCAGCAGCTGTGAGGTACCCAATTCATCTATCACAGTACTCTGTGTCCTTGATATATGAACTCCAAGCTCTCTGTGGATACCGCAGCATTCTAGACATATCATGACACCGAGATTTACTGACAACCATTCTGGATCTGATGTAGTAATGCACAAAAAACAATCAAAAAACAAATTTCTATTTTTTTTTTAAACAGAATATATTAACTAAATCAAAACTAAAAACTTATTAGATTATCAACTTGTTAGCGTTCCTTTAAAAAAAGAATTTAAAATACACTGACATTACAAAAGCTGAGTAAAAAAACGATATTCGGTTTTTCTTTGCATTGGAATATTTTTGTTATATATTTGTTTACAAAATCTTTGCACTGTTTCAGCTGAAATGTTATGGTAACAACCATATTCTACAGTACCTGCTGCACCACAGTCGCAACACTCCTTGTTGCCAGGAAGTCTTCTGATGCGGTCCATAATACTGGCTGTGAGTTCCCGTACACTCTGATTCAGGCTGGGGGAGTTGGTGTTGTTCTTTAAGAAGTTCATGAAAATGCCCTCTTTGGCATTATTTAAAACTGAGATCCACCTGAAAAAGCAAACATTTTTTATAACTTCTGCCTGACTAAAATGAATAATAATTTTAATAAGTAAATATAAAAAAAATTGTTATTTCATTACATTTTGACTTTCAAATATATCTGTAATAAGTTTGAAATGAAACTAGTTACATTAACAAAAAGTTATTCAAAGAATAAACATAAAATATACAAGTTAGGAAAAGTTTTTTTAAAAAGACTTTTTACAAGCTCATAACTTTTTTATTTTGTAAGATATACATGTACTAATAAATTCTTAGAATGAGTTCTTTTCAATAAAACAAACTTTTTTTATGAGAAGTCAGTTAGACCAGATGTTTTCAACCTTTTTATGCTGCGGACCCCACATACATTCCAAGCTCGGGTGGCGGACCCCCATAACCTAAGACGCCCAGAATATGTCTTAAATTCTGCTAAAGTTAGGCCTAGCCTAAGTTATGCGCAAAACATGTACAAGTTATTTCACATATAAAATAGTTATCTATCCAAAAAATGAAACAATCGCCGAGTATTTATTCTAGTGGTATGTCTGTTACACAGTTTTCTGTTAAGTGTAAGGCTGTGCCTATTTTACTCAGCGGCAAAATCTTCATTCATGTCCTTTGCCACTGTGAATCACGCAGTGGGTTGATACTATGTGAGGCGCTTGTTTCCCTTGTGCGACTAAACCAGATTTACGACTAGTCATCGCAGCAGCGCCGTCAGTGCACATGCCAACACATTGTGTCTAGGCCAGTCCTGATTCTTTAAAAAATGCATCAAGTACATGGAAAAGTGATTCACCGGTTGTGCCCCCCCGCAGCGACTTGCAGAACAAAACTCCACCTTCCCAGCAGTATCAAACCTAAACCAACAATTGGGCTGCATTCGCAATGTCTGTACTTTCGTTAAGCTGAAACGAGAGTCTGATATGCTGAAGGCGTGCAATCAGTTTGCAGCGAACATCTTCTGACTTGTCGGCAATCCGTCTGCTCACTGTGTTATCGGACATTCGAATGGCTTTCATTTTTTGACTGTGTTCCTTTCCTAGAAAGACTTCGCACATGTCGACTGCTGTCAGTATAATTAGCTCTTCTGCAATTGTGTGAGGTTTTTTTGGAACCATCAGTTTGCCATCAGTTTACCTTACTGTTTCAAATAGAGCTCTTTCTGCCTCTCAAAGTATTCCTTCGCTTTACTGATAAGTTTCGAACTTCACTGTGGTCAAATGGCGCCTCAATTTCACAGGCTTCATCCCATCGCTCGATAATGTTTGCATCACACGACACAAAGAAGTTGGTTAACGTCGGTTACCACTGCGGTGAAGCTATATGGTATATATTGCGCCGTTTTCTTTTTCGTTCGTCTTTGGCTGCTTATCATCAGAATCTTCCAGGTTCTGGTCAATTTTCCTCTTCACAAATTTATCCATGCTAAGCTTGGACAGTTTACTTTTACAAATATTGATAAACCAATGACCAACAACAGTTTAGTCAAGTTGACTCAGATCTCACAGGGAAAAAAATTAGAGACAAAGTTACAGACTAAGAGGGTAAGAGGAGGTAATTATCTGTAAAAATATTTCACATTCTGATGACGAAAACTCATATTTTAAAAATAAATCCACTACTCTGATAAAACAAGTTCAAATCTTATGAAATATTTTGAATCGCTTATTAACATTTTAAAAAGTATTTGCCACATAAGCAAGTCACATGACAACAGAACAGCATAATAGGTTCATGGCTAGAATTTCACATCGTTTCATCGATGCGTTAACATAAAATCCATATTATCGCTCTGACTTACTTTCATATTAACAATTTACGAAAAATCTACAACGAACCAAAACAATCTGTGGGTGTCATTTTTAATTAACATGCAAAGTGTATAGGCCTAATAGCAAATTGATATCACAAACTTTTGTCTAAGATTATTTCTAGACCAATCTAGGTTTATAATAATTGTAACCACTGAATATCCAGACTATTTATCAAAATACACAGGCTTGCGCAGTTTAGGAGGTTTTAACAGTGATGTCAGAGCTCAGTAAGTAAGAAATATTGCCAAGATGACATGACTCAAAAACTCACTGCACAAGTACATGTAGTATGCAGCCTAGTTCAGACTTCAGACAAAATTATAAGGAAATACCAGCAAAGTTTTCAATTCTGCACATTGTTGTCTGTGCCTGAAACATGGGCATAGCTAGTATTTTTTTAGCTAAAAGCTAACCAATCAACCAAACCAAGCAATACTTTATACAAGAAAAATAACTACTTTCCTTGACTTTCCAACGGACCCCTTTGAAGCTCCTTGCGGACCCCCAGGGGTCTGCGGACCACAGGTTGAAAACCTCTGAGTTAGATTACCAACTTAAAAGAATTTAATGTATGCATAGATGATAATTAAACTGAGTATGAATATTGCCATGGAAAGTACATTATCGAAGTCAAAAATGGCATAAAATTAAAAGAAAATACCAAAAAAAAAAAAAAAAAAAAACAGAAAATGTTACCTATATCCATGGTTTCCCAACTAATACTATAATAACAATCTCATGAAGTGTAATCAAACATAAATTTCTGTCTAGGCACACTGTGTGTTCCTATATCTATTATTTATAATCTTAGATCTAGAAAAGAATATGGCAGCTATTGTTATTCGGGTCTAATTTATGATTCTTATTAAACTGAAATAAAACTATTCAAAGATAGAAGAAAACTACTCACTCCTCCATATCTTTAGTGTCATCAGCTTGGAAATGATATGTTCTGTTATCTGCAGACAAAAACAAAATTCTTTAAGATCATATTTTCAAAATCTTTAAAAAAAAACATTAAGATATAAGAAGTGTGATCTAAGTCAAATTCAAAGCTTAAAATATAAGTATATTGTTTTATTTTTCTCCCCCCCCCCCCCCCCCCCAAGATCCAGACAACCAAAAAACATGAAATTTGGTACACGTACACATAATTACATGGGGTAGGTCCTGTAACAGGTTTCGTTCCATCTCAATGGGTAGTTTAATTGTAATTAATTATTTTATATTTTAGTAATTTACTATAAAAAAGTAATCATGGTATGGGAACGCTATAAATAAAAATCCTCTATGACATCATTTCCCGATGATAAATGAACACCAACTTGACTTTGTGCAAAATAAAGTAGTTGTTTTTTTTAACTTTTGGTACATGGAACACATTTTAGAGAAAACTTTACTAAACAAAAGCGTAAGTAAACTCAAGATCCAGAAATTGTACAGAGAGAGAAAGGGAGGGTAAGAGATAGATCAAGAGAGAGAGGGGGGGCAGGGAGGGAGGGAGAGAGGGAAGGAGGGAGGGAGAGAGGGGAGAGAGAATGAGGGAGAGAGAGAGAGGGAGGGATGGCAAAGGTAGGGAGTTAAAGAGAAAGGGATGGAGGGAGAGAGGGGGTAGGGAGGGAGGGAGAGAGAGGGCAGGAGAGAAGGAGAGAAAGGAGAGATAAAGAGAGAGGGGGGCATGGAGGAAGGGGAAGGGAGGGAGGAGAGGGAGAGAGAGGGAGAATGGGGAGAGAAGGAGGGAAAGAGAGGATGGGAGGGAGGGACGGAGGGAGGGATAGAGGGGGTAGGTACGGAGAGAGGGGGGAGGGAGGGGGGTGGGAGAGAAAGATAAAGAGAGGGAGGGATGGAGAGATAAAGAGTGAGAGAGGGGGCAGGGAGGGAGGGAGAGAGAGGGAGAGAGAGGGAGAGGGGGGGTAGGGAGAAAACAGAAGGTAAACAGAAAACCTTATTTTAAACCCTGGCAAAGCCAGGTACTTGCAGCTAGTATATATATATATATAACTTATTATATATAGCCTTTTTATAAATCTGATATCATGTCCCCAGTTTAATTTCAGAAAAATTGTTTATGTTAAGCATAAGAAAACTATCATCAAAACATCTTGCAAGACTGAAATGCCAAACATCATTTAATCTAAAAAAAAAAAAAATTTAGCACATAAATACATTTTTTAAATAAACATGCTACAAGTATTTATTTTATATTTCTGTTATAAGCAATTTTTTATCAAAAACACTTGTTTATAAAATAACATTTTAACAATTGTTTAACAGGTAAAATTTCCCCATAGTTTAAAAGAAAAACATAACTGAAAAATAAATGATATGTGGCATGAATTTGAATTATCTTAAGACTTTTGATAAAAAAATATTGTACATATTTTCTTGCAGAATAAAAAAAAATTCTTTCTGGCACATTTCTGGTTAAAGATTTATGCAACAGCAGTCATTTTTTGTTAAATGAGCACAGAGCCACATTATTTTAACATGCTAGGTGAGTTTAGATATAATTAAAAATATAGAAAACAGCGATTAGTTTTATCTTTAATTATCTATCATTACTATTGAAAAATCAAGTTAAAAATGAAGAATTCTAAAGAACAGTTTTGTTTGAAAAAACATGTCTCACATTCTGATTCCAGTAGAGAATCCCATTACAAATAATCATAAAACTTTTTAGCAATTAAAGTTTAGCATGATGCAGAATAAACTATGAAACCTAAATATAAATTTGGCTTACAACTTTAGTCCAAAAAAATATTCCAGAAAAACAGAAAATCATACAATTTTGAATGTTTGATGAAATCGATTCAACAGTATCAAAGATAAATTTTCTGAAATATTTCTTTAAAAAATGCAGTATTAAGCTTACTACTGTATTAGGTGTCATTTGAGCAGCCTGAGTTTAGTTTGACAGCTACATGTATTCAATTCTCACTTTTATCAAGAAAAAGTCTTGTTTTCACTTCAGGCAAAAGAAAAATAAAACTTATAACCTGATGCATGGTTCTGCCCACAAAGAAAAGTGCAACCATTGCCAGATCCAATCTTTCCAAACATTTCAAAAACTACATTAAAGCAAAATGTTTGAAAAAATAGACAGCTTCATTTCCAAAATGCCATTTAATTGATTCAAATGAAACTTTACTTTTATGAACATGAGCTAGGTTTATCAGAAACAAGCTTTTCCCAGTAGGTGATCTTTCTGAATGTTTGAATTGAGGTTTTTTGTTCTTTAGTGCCATTTTCTTAAAATATTTTTGTTAACATTATTTTACTAAGTACATGTATTTCAAAACAAGCAATTTAAGTCTTTTCCGTTTCAGACAAAGGACATTTTAGAGCATTTTCGTATTTTTTTTTCCGGGTGACAGCCATAGATTTTGCTGAATTTTGATAAATAGAGAGGGAAGTAATCATGTTGAATAACTGTTACAAAAATAAATAATGATTACACCCCTTTGATTAGCTTTTATTATTATATTTAAAATATATAAGCAAAAACGGTACATAAAAACGCCCCCTTTTTCGGCCCTCAGAGGTCAGATCGCAAAATGGACCAAAGTGTTTTCTTGGCAGGCCAAGACCTACAAAATGATATATACATCATGGGTCTAGGACTTATGGTTGTTGAGATCTAGGGTGGACAATAGAGCATTTTTTTTTCAAAAATGCTCTAAAAATCTATAATCTTTAAGTAAATGTTACAAAATATTCTGGTTTTCAAGTAATTTAAGTTTATTCTTAAAATATTAAATTGCATCCATTCTTACAATACAAACAGAAACATCAGCAGATAAAAGTAATCGAATAAGTTGATGCTGAGCATCAGTACATTAGTCTAGCTAATTTAAAGAGCTTTTAAATTTACCTTATTTCAGTATTATATAAAAAAATTTTTTTTAATAAAATGTCTTTAGAGTTAGCTGTATATACTACCATTCTGGTGATTGCCTTCCTTGTTACTAACCTGAAGAGGATATAACGTCAAAACATTTTTTGCCTGGATCATCAGGAACAAGCTGAAACATAAAAAAAAATTTCTTTCACAGCTACAAATAGGAAAAAAAACATTTTAAAAAATGGACAGTATCAGACACTTAAAATAACCTTTGACATTATGTATGTATTTATTATAAAAAATTCACAAAAAAATGTTTAAATAAATTTTCAATCATATAAATAAATTCGTTTTATAATGCAGAGCCAAAAAAAAAAGACACCTTACCTTCACCTGACAAGTCAGTAAACACAATTTCACTGGGTCTTTGCTTTCCTAGAACAAATTAAATAATCACCATTTAGGGTGAACTTTTCTAATGAAAAAACCAAATTTATTATTTTTAAGTTAGAAAAGACTACTTATATATTATGTTATTATAAAATATTTTTTTTTTGTTAAAATTCAAAAGATATAGTTATAGTGATATAATTCTTAACAAGACACAATAGTATAAATTCTAACTAAAAATGTATTTTACAAAAAGAAACCTGATACATTAACAAATCATTTTGCTTTCAACCTACGTCATGGTGGCTGATTTCCATGTGGCCTTCCCGTATGATACACTTCCTCTTCAGCCACATCTTCCGCACCCTTCCCTCTGACTTTTTCAACAGATGACCTTTCTTCTCACAGCCTAGAGATTTGTCTCCAGATGGCTGGTGCAAATTGTAACCTGCTGGTGAAGAGCTTACGGGTGGAGGCTGGAAAAAAAATTGTGTGTCTTATTTCTTATGAAATCTTTACTATTTCTTAACTTGTCTTGAATTGACAAGACATAAAATATCAAAGTTTATACAGAAGTTAGTTACTATGTTTTTCCTTCAAACAAAAAAAAAATGTCAATAAATATTTAAAAAATTAGAATTAAAAAAAAGGGAAACAAAGAGAGTTTAATATTGCTACAAAATTATTTAAAACTATTAGCTGTTATTAGAGAAAAAATAAAAAAAAAACTTTGTTTCCACAGTCCTTTAATAAAATTGTGCTCAATAGAATCACATTCTTTAATGCAAAAAAAAAAAATTATTTTATATTATAATAAATTTTTGTATATATATCAATGTTTATAATACAAAAAAATGTTATCCAGCATTAAAAGAACATTCAAATCAGCTTATACTTTTATTTTGTACAAACATATCGGTTAAACTAAAGTTCCAATTGTACATAAAAGAGAAAATAGACACAACAAACAACATAAAACTGCATGCAACATCCGCCAAATAAATCAGCAAAACAAGAAAAAAGTGTCCAGAAAATTAAGGCAAAAAATGAAAGTTTGCTGACATTACTGAGATTCATGTGACTTTAAAAAAAAATTTCAGCTAATGCTATACAAAAATATATTTAACAGGAAAACTATTCTTTTAAATCTGAAGGGCTGAGGAGTAATTTGTTCACACCAACTAGCCACAAGTGTAATCAAGGTTCAAACATCTTAAATAAGCATCAAATACTAGAATGCATAATAAAATAACTTCCTTAATTTAAAGTAAATAACACAAGCTTGATTAAAAATGTGTTTCATGACAGTCAATTATAACAATGAAAACTGCACATGTAATTTAATATGAATACAGAGTACACATACATTACTGAGACTGACAAAGATATCAGACTGGGATAATAAGAAACAACACCCAAATAAAAACACATATAGATATGTACAAAAAGTAGAAGCAACCATTAACCATGCTTGCATATTGATAAATTATCACTGTTGATTAAAACTAAAATTAAAATAATTAAGTATCATACAGTTTAATGCAAAAATGTTTGAATAATATCTTTCATTCCTAAAACTTTATCTCCACTCACTAAGGCACCAGGTTCATTTTTTCAGATTTCATTGAATTGATTTCATTAAGAAAAATCAACTGAGCAAAAAAAAAAATCAGAAGATATAAAGGCGTAACAAAGAAAAATAAAAATCAAATAAATCAAGCACAATGATTTAAGATGTTTTACAAAAATAACTCTAAGGCCACAAAAAAAATATAAGACATGCATCAATATCAGGCCCATCATTTACTCATCTTCGTGTTGCGGACAAATTAGAATGGAACTACATTATGCAAAATTATTTCTTCATCAGCATCACAAAATAAGTAAACTCAAAGGTTTGATTATGATAGATGAATGTCTCAATGCAAATCACAACACTAATAGTTAATAAAAAAAAATGAGTACCCATCCTGATCCAGAGAATCGGTTGGTCTGCAAATCATTTCGTTAATTGAAGAAACACAATAATAGTTATACTCTCTGACATTAAAATTTAACAACATATATAACAGCAAAGCCGAAATATTCATACATGTTTAAACCACTAACACCTGATTATATGTATAAATAGGTAAAACAGAATTACTATAAAGAGATAAATTTACAGTTAGAAAAAATATGTTACAAAAAAAAGTTCAATAAGAAAATCTCTCAACTGACCTCCTTGTAAGCCTTCATTGAGCTTTTGAGGGCATCCCTCAAGTCAACAAGTTGCCTCTTCTCAGCATCATGTCGCTGCCGGATTTTTTGCAGCTGCTTCAGGAGTTCCTCAACAAAGTCATGAAAATGTTGAATCGTCCGCAGGCCATCTTTAAAGAAACTGATTTAAGAAAGCATAATGAGCCATACTGACTGCGGTTTAACTCTTTAATTAAGCTTTAATAACTAATGTATTATATTTTGATGCAATTTTTAGTAAGTAAGTAATGACAACAGCTTTAAATTTATTTTCTTTTTATAGAATAGCCATACTATTCTTAGAGAGGGGGGGGGGGGCTTAATATTATTAAATTATTAAAATGTTATCATGTTGAGAAAAAAAAATTATCACCATTCATCCAGCTCACTTACTTGGCCTGAACTTGATAATATTCTGCCAGTGACTGCAACAAGTCAGATCCTTTTTTGGTTCGAATTTCATTAACTTTTATTAAATACTGGGGGAGGAAAATAGTAAATGATGATTCATGTAAATTGGTGTATGATATCACACATATATACATGCATTTACCAAAAAATAGAACAAACTTAAATGATTTTAAAATAACAGAAAAAAATAAGTATATATGCATATTCACGATTTTGGGGGGAAAAAAGAATTGAAAGAAACGATAATAATATTATTAAATACATTTTTATTACTTTTTAATGGTAACTCTGCACTTTCCCAGAGAATTAAGTTTACATTTTATGACTATTATCATTTCCAAAATATATTACAGATTCACTGAATAATAGTTAAATAATTATCAATCTATGTTTAGCTCACAGATTTTTCTATATATCAGATGACTGATAGGCTTTTTCATGCCAGGCAAAGAAAAGTGGACTTAGTGGAGGGGGGAATGGTGTCATAAATACTAACATTAATATCTCAGCCAATGAATACAGATCAGGACAATTTATATGAAAGAATAAACTTTTTAACCAAACTTCAATATCACAAATAAAATTTTTTACAAAGCCTTAGAAGGAAAACAAAATGCTCAGAAACTGGTACAAACTTTTGTTTTTTTACCATAGGTTTGTTAGATCTTGTACAAAAACAGTAATAACCAAATGGCACCTAAAAATATTTTAAGTACCTATTTGTAGTAAGATATTTGACTAAAAATAAAAATGGAAATCCTCTCTGAAGTGTCAAACAGCTTACAATATAATAAAGTTCCCTTTGCCATTTCAGACCAACAGGGCAGATAAATTGAAAAATTCATCTGTTTCTACACAACACCCAGCCACGTTTACTTTGCCAACTCATGTGATGTACTCATTTAAAGCTGGGTGGACTTGGGAGACTATGAACCAATTTTCACCACAAGGTGGGAAAATTCCCATTATTCTCACAGAGGATTGAACCAAGGACTCTCAGGTTGACAGTTAAGCACTCTACACTGATCGACCACCAAATGATTACTCTTAATAAGTTAGTTAAAAATAACTCAAGCCCTGGTAATGATAAACAGCCCATGAGACAGAATGTTTTAAATACAAATTTATTTACTTCACACATTTGTAGCTGAAATATTTTTCTTTCTTTCTCCATTTCTTCAGCCAACTGAAAAATATACATATAATGAAATAATTCATTTTTTTATTGGTTTAAATACTAAATTAATCAGATAAAAAAAGGTTAATTTAGTGCTAAAAAAATCAATTAGTGGAGAACTAATACACTTTATCATATGTGGAATTTAAAAAAGAAGACTGAAAATATACTGAAAAAAATATGTGTACTTGTATTTTCAAAAACTATAAAGAAAGACTATAAAGAGTATAACAACAATGATACCTTCTGGTTATCAACCACCAAATCCTGTAAATCTTATAACCCCTATCACACCTCAACTCAATTTACATAAATAAAGTTTTTAAAAGCCCATGAAAAAGAATGTATTTAATACTTTAATACAATCATTTTAAAATAAATGATGAGGGTGGGAGGAGAATACTGCAATGCACTTGAATTTATCACATTTATTATGCAATGTTATTTTTTCAAGATTTTCAAGTCCACTAAAAAAAAACTGAGATCCTTGTGACACCAAAAATTTATTTCTGAGCTCTAATGGAAAAAAAAATGAACTCACTTCAGCACCAGAGATTTCTCCTCGGATCATGCCTGCATCTTGAGCTTGTTTTTTCTTCTCTTTCTCTGTCTTTGTGCTGTTGTCAATATATCAAAGTATAAAATTTTAGTCAAATTTTATATTTATACTTTATATCCATTAACAAAATAAATTTCAACAACCTTAACCAATCAAATATAATTTTATAAAAAGAAATTGTAGAATTAAATCATATATCATATAAAATATCTTAATCAGTATTTTCCCTTACAATTTGGCCTCATAATCTTTCCAAGCTTTATCAAAAGGTTTCTTGAGATCTCCTTTAGCACCTTTAAACTCCCCCTTCATGAAGGAATCCAGTGGAAATAGCACCATGTTGTTCAAACCATCCATCTAGTCTCAAGGGAGAAATGCATATTAATATAAAAAAAAATTTAATCTGGCTTATGAAAATTCAATATTATCTCTCAAAGAAAACTAGAATAATCAAATATTTAAACTTGATCTTCATTTTCTGTCTTCATCTTACTGGCACTATGGATACGTATTTCTCAAGACCTAATTAAATAAAGAAATAGATCAAGGCACAAGACTGAACAGCCACAAACACAATGAAAGTAGTGAAGAAAGTTTATCACAAGCAGCAGTAAAAAATAAATGACAGAAAAATGAACATGTGCAGATAAATGCTCACCATATTTTTCATCATAGAAGATAAATCTTTAGTGACATGGGAAAACTTCATGAAAGCATCACCTGAAATTTCAAGATAAAATTCAACCAGATGTATCATTGATTAATGATGAATCAAGGTAATACAGTTATTATTGACTTGTGTCTTCTGATGAAAGTTTTTTGCAGGTGGGGTGTCAATTTTAAACTTCTGAAAGGTTTATTATTGCCTTAAAATGTCACAATCAGATTGGTTTAAAAAAAACAGAATGTATCAAGCAAAAATAGGCGGGAATGCATGATAAAACTTTTCAAACTATTTGTTATGAAAACATTAACACATACAGATGTTAACATCTCGTATATATAATACCAATAATGGCCAAAAGAGGTTTAGGAGCTGATCTTTGCTGATTGCGGTTGCCAGTGAGACATTTTGTTCTATATAATCACTTTATACAATAAATATTGCTAAATGATCAATGTAAACTTACTAAATTATCTACGTGCTATGTAGAAAAAATTGCAACTCTCATTGGCCTAACGAATGGCCACCAACTGTCCAATAATAAATAAGTGTGACCATCTCTGTTAAATAATAATGGAAAACATAGACTAAAACAACCATTTTACTAGAACAGTCAAAACCCACCTATCTCTTGCTCATGATCCCTTGTTTTGGCAATGTTACCAAGTCTCTCCAGATTTTCAGCAACTATGGCATCATTGGATACATGGGCTGTGAATGAGATAAACAAAATTAATCTTTTCCCACTTATTATTTAATAATGAAGTATTTAAATAAAAAGGCCTAGAGAGGCCCCAGAAAAAGTCAAGATCAAACAGTGCTGGTAGTTTTGGACTGGTCACATTCACAGAAGTCACCAAAGGATGCACAGGGAAAGAAAAACATAATAGGGTGGCACGAAAAAATTTTGTAATCAAAATCTAATAGTTAAAAAAAGTTGCATAATGAATATAAAATCCAACTGTAAAATATTTATAATATCAGTTGATGTTTACCATGCCCCAACCCAGTTGAAATTTTAGCTTTATTCAACCATTTAATTATAATCCTAGCGAAACAACAGTCCACATCTAACTTTTGCGCCCGTCCCAGGAAATATCATATTTTCATTTTTTTATCTTTGTTAACAATGAAGCAGTATAATGATTGATAATAAAGGTATTTTTGAAATTTTAAGAAAATTTATTATGGAAAACCCGGCTGTAACTACAGTAAATATCCATAAATCCATCAATTTATAAGAGTCTTTAAAAAGACAGAATTGAATATAGTAATTAAGTTTTAATTATTAAATGATTATCCTAAATAATATATTTATTAACCAATTCACAATTCTACTGGCCTCTATGGAGCTTACCATTAACAATTTTTTAACAAACATTCCATATTCGCAGCTTAAGGAACCCATGAATCTCAGTTCCATCACCAAAACTACATCTACTTGTTGCAAGGCTGAATGTCCAGAATTTGGTTCATTCAAGGATTTACCATGCAATGTTCTCCCAACATATGAAGATATTATGAAATACTACTTGCTAAAGAAACATGAATTGAAATGTGCGACAGAAAGATAACCTACTGTTGTGGAATTGTCAGCTATTTTTGCTGCCGCCATAGAATCCATCTGGGAAAAAGCTTCCATACCGACCACAAGCAAGTATTAAAGATGTTAAGTACTTACCATGATTCTTACAGAAGGTTAATGAAACCATTTAAAGGAATGCAGAATGACAACAGATTTAGAAAAAAACTGAAAGAGTTTGCGAAATGCAGTAAAAACACTTTGTTTGATATTGCCGCTTGCAAATATAAATCTAAGCTGTGTCCTTGCCAATGCCCATTGGAAGAAAAAGACTTCCAAGAAGACCAAAGAATCTTACTAATGATGTACATTGGTAAAGTATATGTAAAAACATCAGGAAAGCAGCCAGAGCTAGACATGTGCGCCATGAAAGTGAGCAATCGGCTGCATGTAGTTCAAAGGAACAATTGGAGTCAGATGTTTCTTCGACAACATCCTATTCTACAGTGGAAGATGAATATACCCACCTAGCACTAACCCAGTGCAATAAACTTCAATTACTCACAAAAAAAAAACAAATGCATATAATGCTTTTCAAATGTTGCACAGACTTGAGACAGAATATGGAATTTCAGACAAAGCAGGTGCTACAGCAAGTTTAAATGATGCTGGCTTTGTTACAGAACAAAACACAAGTATAATTGATCAAACAAACTGTTAGGAGAAAGAAAAAGAATTGAATTTACCAAAACAATGAATAACCTGCAGGGATTACTTTTTGATGGGCCAAAAGACAAAACGATTGTAATAGAGCAAGTGGAATTAATGAATTATCGTAAAACAGTTTTGGAAGAACATATTGCACTAATGCACGAGCCAGGATCAGAGTATGTTGGACACATTTAATCTTCTTCTGGTGCTTTTGCAGCTGTTGTTAAAAGTATGTTTGAGTTTTTTGTCCAAAACACAATCACCATGGACAAGTTATTGGTTGCGATGGTACAGCAAGCATTACAGGTTCCAAAGGTGGTGTGATATGGCTTATAGAAGAAAAATTAAATAATTAAATTGTTTAATGGCTAGTATGTCAGTTGCATGCGAATGAATTGCGACCCTGAAAATTTGCTGATAGCACTGATAACTGATGCTCGTCTAAAAATTAGAGAACTTGGACTTTGATGAAGACAAACACAGCATTTTTGTAAAATTAGAAAATTTCAGATTCCAGAACTGAACTTCAATGCAAGCGACTACATTGAAATGATCGATTGGCAGTCTTATTGACTCCACCTCCTATTCTTGCATATAGAAGTCCAGAAGTTAATTCAAGATGGAGATCCCACTCACTACATTTCCTCGATTTCATCACACACAAGAGTTGAGGTGTGTAAATAGGTCACTGAAGATCAATAGTGTGTGTGAAATAAGTGATGGTTCATTGTCAGAATAAAATCAGAAAAAGATCCATTTTTTACAAAAAGGTTACTGTGACTTATTATAAACTGTTAATTCATAAACACAATTTAGTTCAGCAGTTCATATTTACACATTAACATTATATATCACTATTGAGACATTGATTTCATTCAAAATTATAACTTTTTAAAGTTTGTATCCTATAAAATTTGAAGTCCTTTGGGGCACCGGTAAACGTTACACTACATAAAAGATATTTTAGGCTGTAACTACTTTGACCATTTGGCAACCATTTTGAACTCCATCCTAATATACAAGCAGGCTACTGTGAACACTTGTCAATTCAATTTTACGCAAATTTCATTATCATAATCAAAAGGATTTTCCCATAATAATTGTTATAACAAATGTTTTTTGAAATAAAATTAAAAAATGCATTTCAAGCTTAACTGGAGCGAAGCAGATCTGCCAAATTATAAAATATACAAGAAATTATAATTCTTTAAAGGACAATTATTAAATAATTTTTAAAAATTGTATACAAGTTATTATAGGTTAAGTAAGTCCATGGCCAATTTCCATTAATATAACATGATGTAAAACTCAATGCTGACTCACATAAAGACAATCAAAATATACACTTCAACCTTTTAATGTTTTTATTTCCTCATTCAATAACAAGTGTTCTTATTTGAACAAAAAAAAACACAAATCAGTGAAATGCAGCACACCTTTTAAAAGATGCAAATCCAACAGATTATAAATAATGGTCATGTCACTAAGATTCTAAGTTTCATTAAAAAATAAACCAACTTCACTGACTTTTAAATTAGGAAAATAGGATGCTAGTTATATATATATATTAGTTATACTAGATGCTGAAACATATTTAAGTTACTTCAAATAAATTTCATAAAAATTTTATTTTTATTATCCAGTTTGATATCCAATAGACATACAACATTTCTCTTGTTATTTGAAATTAATGTATTCAATTAGTCTCTACTATCTACATAAATGAAAAAAAAAAAGTAAAGTGTTCAGTGACTCAAACTACAATATCATCTTAAACGCAGCAGCCACTGTGTAAGTAAATATGTCATTAAGTGGAAGGCCTGGACCTATAAGTGACTTCCTTAAAACTTCACACCCTGGCAGGTCATTATTGTTTTCTGCATTTTTTTTATAAGCAAGACATTATCTGCTCTCTAAATTAAAATTTAAACACACTAAGCCAAGAAGAGGATTTAATGGGGGGAAATGTGAAGTAAGGGTTTTTATAAATAACAGATCAAATACATGAAACAATTGAGAGTAAATTTAACTAACTGTTTCCTGTGTTGTACAGAGCTTTTACAGACTTTTTCATCTTTGTCAAACTGCTTCTGTCCAAATCCAATGTCTGAAGACAAAAAAAAGACGACAATAAAAATGTGAGAATATTCGCATTTTCTTTATCAAGCTATGTCACTGAAAGTGCAACTTAAAAAAAAAAGGTAATTTCTATTTGAAGAGGTATTAGACATATATCTTATTAAATTAAGTTTCATTAGATTGGGTATTAATTTATTTCTCTTCATTTATGGGGTAAACAAGAGATCTGAATGATATATGCAGCTTTCTATGACATTAAATGCCATTTTTACACTCCCTATTGGGAACGGATGGCTCTACTGTGTAAAACAAGTTTTTTATTCTCTCTGAGCAGCCTAGAATTCACACAATCCCTTAATAAAAAGTGGCAACAGAAACAGATGAATTCTACACTTCAATGGTCTTAAAGGAAAACTTTAATTTTACTTTTTCTACACATCCTGACCAGTATGAGAAAAGTAGTAATGACCATGGAACCCAGAGCCTGTCTTCCATAAGATACCATGGAACCCATGCATGTCTTACATAAGATACCATGGAACCCAGAGCATGTCCTCCGTACGATACCAAAAAATGAAAGTTATAGTTAATTAGTGTTGCCATGATTTGAATCAATGACTGCCCACTGTTGGTTTAATCTGACCGGCACATTGAAATTTTAGTCTATATAATGCCCTTCTGATAAGTTTCAGCTCATAGCCAGCCTTTCTGTAAAATTTAAGATCCCATTGTGGTCCCTGATTCAAAATGTTTGCCAACCCCTTAACTAGAGAATAAGACGATGTTGTTGAATCAATCCAGAGATATGGAAGTATAAAAATATATCAAAAGCAAGTTATACCAAGTTGAACTTTGAACTTGTTACTAGTCTGATAGCAGTGTGTTGGACAATACCACCAGAATGAGACAAGAGATGAAAGAGTTGGGCAAATACTAGCAGTTTTAGTGACCTGAGCAGATTATACCAAAAGTATTAGAGGTAAGGGGGTAACAATAGGGTCTGGTTATAGAAATAACCTATATACCAAATAAACAGTCTGAATATACTGCCAGTCTATTGTGAGTATACTGCAAGTCTATTGTGAGTATACTGCCAGTCTATTGTTAACTAAAAGAATGAGATGTCTATCTCTCAGATCTTATATTTGATGGTTTTTATAGTGCCCCTTTTTTCCTCCCCAATAGTGCAATGACCATGGAAAACATAGTAAGGTTGACAGGCTAGGATTTAAATCCTTAACCCACATCATGCCGATCCGGCTTGCAATCAAAACACTGTACAGCCAATCAGTGTAAACCCCATTTTGTTATGTCATTACTTTAAAATGATAATTTCCTTTTTTTTTAAAAAATAAGCTCTTAAATTGAATTCATGAAAATACTTCACCAGAAAAATATGTCTATTTAAAAAGAATTCTTAAACAGAATAAGTATGCCCATGTAATAAAAACAGCTGCTGTCAATGAAATATGTATTTAAGAAAATGCTACAAAATAAAAAGATTTAATAAAATGGTTATTATTTTTACTGAGATGTACATTTTTTTCTTGGATAGTTTTGGGTGCTGTTCATTATAATTATTGTAATTGCTTGATTACTTCATTAATGAATGATTTAACAAATAAACATCTGCTGAATCAAAATGATATATGAATAAATAAATGATATAGTTAACAATGAATCAATAAGAAATAAAAATTTTGAACAAAGCTTGCAATAGGAAAACCCTTAATAGTTGAGATATAAAGACTATAGTTTTAAAATGTATTACTCTAAACACATATGTAATTAAAGAAAGTAAAAAGTAGGCGTTTGTAGTGCTCAACATAACAACAAAACACTCAAGTTTTAAAGAATAAAAGAAATGTGTGTGGATGAAATAACAAAGAGTAAAATTAATGGCCCTTTCAAAATGAGTAGGCTTACTTAATTCTAAAACGAATATAGGATGAAATAGTTGGAATACTAAGCAACAAACTGAAATCTGAAGTGGAACCAGTTAAATTAATTAGTAAAAATTAAAGCTTTGCTGTTACACTTACTTCTTCCAGTGAGGCCACCGTCTGACGGCAGAGCCCCATTTTGCTGGCAAAAGTGGAGGTGGTAGGTGATTTGAAATCCTCCCATGTTTCTTTAACGAAATCTTGCACAGCTATCATGTCAATCTCATTAGGAATTATAGTATGGTTTTCTCTTCCTGATACTAAGAAGGATGCATATACCAAGAGGAAGTAATCAAAACTCTTTCGCGCATTTGTTTTGTATTCAATATGGTGGAAGTTATTCAAAGTTACCTCCCCTATACGACCGGAAATAGGACTGCGAAATAAATTTAATTAAAACACCTCATCTATGTAAAACAATATATATTTTCATTTCAAGATAGCTTACTTATGCCTTGACATGATTTGTAAAATAAAAGATGAAACATTAGTTTTACCAGTTCACTTTTTTATTCTTATTTTATTATATAATGTAATAATAGTAACAAGTTACAAAAATGCGACAATATATTAGAAAGTTATTAATCTATACTACGTTCTACGGCCATCGAGAAAAGTTATGGGCACCAGTCCAAAAAAGGCAAAGATACATTTTGGAGGAACCAGCAAACTACAAAGGGCCCGAGAGGGGTGGGCATCATGCCCCGGGCGCTACTCACAAACGGGCGCCAAATTGTATATTTGGTACATAGGCCTATTATATGGTTTTCGAATGGGGGGGCGCTAAAAAGGTATTGTGCCCCGGGCACGAGTTAAGCTCGCTACGGCACTGAAGGGCTCATCCATTATTTACGTCAAATAAACTCCACACAAGTATGATTGCACAAAAAACACTATTTCAATGGAGTCATGAATCCTACTGATACAGAAAACATTTCGAAAATACAACTTAGGCAAATGTACATTTCGGGACCCCAGGCAAGGGTACATTTTAAGCACTAGCAAACTTTGGGTGCCCAAAGGGCTCATCGATTTATTAAGTCAACACATTTTACAACTTTTTAGCGCCCCTCCCACCCCCCGGGTCAATAAGTGTCAACTTTTCAGTGATCCACCCCTAGTAAAATAATATCAATTTTTCTTAACCCGCTCCTCCTGAAAATAAAAACTTAAAAAGCGTAAGAAAAAAGTATAACTCTCCCCCCCTCCACCCCTTTCCCAACTATAACATTAAATACCAAACTTCAAATTCCTCTACCCTAACTGTGATCAATGAAATCTAATATGACAAATAAAACAAAACTAATGAGGATCCTTCCTTGTATAAAGAGTTTTAACAAAAACTGAAACCCATCTCAAACCCTCTAATGTAATATAACAGTATGCGTTTCTTCAATAAGTTTTGCTTGTACAAACATTGACTGTAATTAAAATGGTGTATATTACTAGTAGCCTATATGCAGTGGCATAACTAGGGGATACGGGCCACTTTTGGTGACAGGTACATAGGGATGACACCAAAATGAACAATTCTAAATTTCATATCAGAAAGAACTCGGTCTAGTTGGGTTTTATAACCGATCATAGTTAAAAACATGAGTAATATCACAGGGTGCCACCATGCAGAGCAGTAGCACAAGGTGCCACAATGCACCCAGCTAACGTTCAGCAAACATTGGCATTAACTTGCCAGTAACATATATTGCCACTAGTCAGGAGCAGCATTCTTTACAACTCAGTACTTTTTGGCTCATGAATTGAGCGGCATTCTTTACAACTCAGTACTTTTTGGCTCATGAATTGAGTGGCATTTTTTTGTTAAGATTCTGTCCTGGTGCCATTATTGCTAATTACACTACAGGGTATTTTCTCCATTATTTCTGAACAAGACACACCCTGAAGACTTTTTATTGTCCATACTTTTAATTAAAATTGTGCTGACATCTTTATATCTAGCATGGATAATGTTTTTCTTTAAATTTCAGCTATTACACTACAACATACTCTTTTCTCCACAAGTTAAAGTTTAGGGGGAGATAATCATTTTTTAAGGGGCTGGGGGTCGATTTATTTGAACATTTCTGAATAATTAATGAACTTTTTTTAATGAGTAACAGAGATAAAGTTTTTTCTTTTTTTGTAAGAAAATAATCAGAACTTTGGGTTGAGCTGGAAATTGTATTTATGTATAAATCATGAGCATACATAGCAGCAATTGACATACTTTTAGGATAACTAGCTCTGTGAGATGAGTTATAATTTTGTAAAATGGTCCAAGTAAGTCAGTGAAATAATATCCCAATAAAGTCAATTTTATTTAAGAAAAATGTTCAAACTGATCTTGAATTATATTTACACTGAAGACAATGTTGGACAAGAATAAACAAAACAATGTATTATCATCTCATGCCCAAAGTAGAAATAGTCCATTTAGATTATTATGCTATTTCAAAATTGCAAGTTTGATGTTTCTTTGTTATGCAATGTGGATGTCTAAGCTGAATAACCAAACAGACGTCACTGATTTCATTTTTATACATATATTAAGATAATTACAGAAATAAAAAATACAGAGTATCACCAATTTATTTTTTATTACATTCAAATGAAACTGTTCTCAATTATTTAATCTCGTTCCTATGTACAAAACAAAGATTATAAAAAACAGAATAATCCAAGAAAAAAAAGCATAACATTAAATTGGACATTATTAAGAAATTTATCACACTTTTTAAACTCAGTATTTAACAAAACTGATAGATAATTGTATACTAACTGAAGCACTATTAAACTTTATACTTTATTTACATATGAAACATAAATGTTGATGTATAAATAAAGTCCTCCAACTCCCTTCGCTTTCAAAATAAAAATATTGTATACATCATTTGAGTCTCACAATTGTTGTAAAGACATTCAAGTATAAAAATTCACTACACTGCCTTATTATTATTTGTTTATGATGAGCTGAGTGGTCATTAGTGCTATAAACTTTGCATTAAAAAAAAGACAAATATAAGAAGCTATTTTTAATACATTATATAAAACTTTATATCAAATAATCCTATTTAAATATGACAAAAGCCCAATACAGAGTCTATGAGGCTCAGATCTATCCATACTCCTGATTATCCAGCCTAAATTTTTTTTTGAGGCTTTGAAGTTAAGAATGCATTTGGGATTTTTGATTATTCCACATGCTCTTCTGCTAGTTAAAGCAATATAATCAAATGTTAACCCTATTTTAAAAAAAAATTAAATAATACCTCTTCAAACTTTTAACATTTACTCTTCTTTTCGCAGTGTAGCGTATGTTACGTTTATTGTTAATGTAAAGAGTTTCATTTCTCTTATACAAATTTGTCTTACAAAAAATCAAGCCAAGCCTTATTATAACAATTTACACATCTACCAATCATACTGAGGGATGAAATTCAAACATAGTTTTAGCATGAAATTAGTAAATGTAAAATCTAATTTGAAAAGGCAACATTTAAGAGAAAGTTTTAATAAATAAATCTGAAGTATTTAGCAAGAAAAAAGACAATGGGTGAAATGGACTGACACAGAAGCCTAATTTCTGGAATAACTATTAAGTTTAAAAAAAAAATGATGTAAGAAGCTGTAATAATAATTTTTTTTTTTGCATGGATATAGAACAAGATATTTTCATATATTACATATAAATTCTATGAAGAACAATCAGAAAAAAATGTTTTTTTTACTTTGGATCAAAGAAAAATATTTTCAGTAACTGATTTTCATATTTAAACATATGAGCTTTTTCTGCATCAAGGGAAAAACTAGTTACAAAAATATGTAGAACCAGAATTTTGGTTACTAAATATTGATGAAATTTTGGCACTTTTCAAAGGCATTTGCAAAGAAATAGGAATATCAATGATTTCCAGATTTCTCCAGATCTTAAGAAAAGACTGATTTAATAAAGTAATTTGATGTACAAAGAAAAAATAAAAAATTTAAGTTATTAAAAGTGCAATTAATAAAAAAATGTACTTCATAAATAAAATGAAAGTGAAAAGCCTCTTAACACAAATGGTCCAACTGTTATCACTGGTACCGAAGGAAGAGAGGGGAGATCAATCCTTCTCATGAACTCTCGCAAATGAATGATAACCACTCAATGTCAATGCTAGTCTCTATGTATACAACAAGACTACTGTAAATTTTAACATGCACCTGTTTGCTTTCATCTGTCACGTGTGAACCATCCTAACAATTTCCACAGGAAGTAGCCGAGGATAAGTGGGTACATGACGAGTTCTCTGCTGGCCCGTCGCTGGTTGTCTTGCTCTATCACCTGAACACGCCTGGTTAACTTAGCTACCTGTGGATTGAATTTGATAAAGTATTCATTACAGTTAAAATAAATCACCAACTTTTAACATAAAATGTAAGCTGGGAAGCGGGGGCAGAGATAAACATCAAAGTCTTAGTTGTGATAGTTAAAACAACCACATCAATACATTCTGTAAGTTGAAGTAAAAAAAAACTTGTATAAAGAGAGGTCAATAATTAACTTAAAGAAATCAAAATTATTCACCAAACAGCTAGTACATTTAATGTTGCAAATATTTCACAACTAGAAATATAACATACAAAAATTTTTCACCCAAAATCTTAAGGTTATTGAAGTGGGACGGATGGTCGAGATACTCGACTGTCGACCTGAGAGTTCTATCCTTGGTGAGACCCATGGAATTTTTCCAGGTGAACTTTGGTACAAAGTCGTCCCAAAAGTCCACCCAGCTTTAAATGGGTATCAGACCTTAATTGGGGAAGTAAAGGCGGCTGGGCGTTGTGCCAACCACACAACCCCTTCATATGCAGAGTTTATAGAAACAGATGTATTCTACACTTCATCTGCCCCGATGGCCAGTTAGGACTAAGGGAACTTTACTTTTTTTTTAAAGGTTATTGACATTTTTTTTTATTCCCTCGATGTAGTTAAATAAGAATTAGGAAAAAAACTCAGTGAAGCCACACATGAACAGTTTCAAAATCAGTTTAATATATATCTATGTACAATGAGAAGTTCATATATAAAAAAAACATAAAATCTATCCTAGAGTTTACAAGCCATGTTCATTCATGTCTATCACGGGTTTTAAACCATTAAATTCTTACTGCACACTTTCATTAACTTTCTATAGTGTTCACCTGCCCTGGTAAGTCAAAATTAACATTTTTGTAATAAAGAGCACCAGACTGAAGAATAATCGACTGTTTTTTACTGAGGATAATATATTTAACATTTTTTAAAGTGCCCCAACTTGTGACACCATTGCCAATAACAATGGGCAAAGTTGTTTTCTCTTAACAAAATCTCAACCTTTGTTAAATAAGATAAAGACTAGTTTGACCTAATTAGACAATGGACATTCAGACATTACTTTCATTGTATGTAGTAATTAGTGTAGCAACCCATTTTATGTGCTGCTGTTTCATACAATTCTATTTCATTACGTTTCATTCATAAACATGGATGGCTGTAAAACCATTTGTTTGCACATTGTTTTTTTTCTAACTACAATA
Source organism: Bulinus truncatus (assembly GCA_021962125.1). Classification (NCBI taxonomy): domain Eukaryota; kingdom Metazoa; phylum Mollusca; class Gastropoda; family Planorbidae; genus Bulinus; species Bulinus truncatus. Next base: position 178,415 of record JAGDYQ010000189.1, read on the forward strand.
ATTCAAAAGAGACAACACATAATGACCATGTAGTATGTTTCTCAGTACAAGTATTAAAAAGAAACATCTCATTATGACCAACGCTACACTCAGCGGACAAGCCTGCTGATTAATTTTTTGTACAAATCACAATTTCACAGGTTATTTTTCTAATCATAAAATTTTCTGGAAAAATTGAAGGAAAAAAATTATGGAACAAGTAAGCTCACCTGTGTACGTAGTAAAGTTGCTTCATTCTCTTCATTGAGTAAAACAGATTCATTCAAACTGACTCCTGGGTCATATGGCACAGGCCCAACACTGAAAGAGGGTAAGACTTCTGTCATGATTATCACAAATAATTGTTTATATCACTAATATTTTTTAACATGATTTCGCTCTTATAAAAATATGATATATTGTCAAACAGCAAAACCATAACAGTTCTCAGAAAATCACTTGTTAACTTTTGTTCCCAAAATTATTATCCAGAAATAGGAGTAAAATATGTTGATGTTAATTAAAATTATAGCAAATAATAAAAACTTTATTATAAGCAAAAAGGAAAAATTTCTAGATCCTTTTTATAGATCTCTGAAGTCCCTGTTAGAATGAGATATTTTTCACTTTGATCCAATAAATCACTATGGAACTTTTTGTGTAGTGCCCTTCTTTCATCCCCACCATAACACATTGTGGAGGCACCATGGAAGACATGGAGGAAAATCTCAACTTACTCACTAGAGATAAAACCCAGGACCGTCAGGTCAATAGTCAAGCGCTTTACAACGCGACCTTCATCCCTTCTATCTAGATAACTCAAAAAAAAAACAACAACTTTGGATATAAATTATCCAAGTTGAAATCCCTGAGCTTGAAAGCTTTCCCAATCACAGTTAACAATGCTTACACATGACCATTGGCGATGATGCTCTGTTTGGTGGATCCTACTTGTGCCTCTATAAGTTTCTTTTCATCGGTCACTTCAACAATAGGAAACCTTTCTTCCAGAGTCAGGATTCTAGGAGGGGTGATAAGACCAACATATGACATGTCGGAAATTTTATGGCCATCTGCAGGTAGATCAAGATCTAAGTCTTGTCTCAATCCAATGTGCTGGTTGTCACCTTTGATGATTAAATGAAGATTTTACCATTTTATACACAAAAATAGGAAGAAAAAAAGTGGAATACAAATAAATATTATAGTAAAAATTCTGGCTATTGATCAAATAGGTTGGCTGCACTTAATGCTTGTCTTTTTGATATAATTTAAATGTAATTCCTCTAAACAAGGATGAAAAGTGATTTAAAGTGTATATATTTTTAAAGCTGCCAATTTTTCAAGTAAAAGCAACTGTAAATGTTTGTTTCCTAGCTAATGTGGTCCACTAGTTAAAATAATTGATTTTACTGATTTTTCTTAATATGTATTTGAAAAATTTAAACATCTGCTTACTTTTATGGTTTAATATTTAAAGTTTTTTAGGATATGAGCTATTTGTTACTCATTGCACGGGAAACACTAGAATATAAATTGTTTTGTTCTTAAGGAAATTAATGGTATATGACTCATGTTAGCCTAAAAATTTGTTGTTATCACTCAGGAAAAATGTATTTTGTAATTATATTTGTTCATAAGAAATTAAAAAGTAATTCCTCAAGAGCATAGTAAAAGTCCAATCAATACAACTTCTGCCTAGTTCATAAAATATATCACTGTTTTTATTGCTTTCCTTTATTTTCAAGAAAATTGTATGTATATATCAAATCAAATGCCAATTAGTTATTGACTTGCAAGGATAGCAAACATAACATAACAAAATTTGTGTGCCTAGAGGAGATTATTGATTGTATGTTCTAACATAAAAAAATCTTTGAAGAACATGCCTACAAATATTTCTGAACTATTTATGTACTTATTATGTAGCATTAAAAACACGCTATAATTAATATCCGTTGCATAGTTTAAAATGTCTCACAATAAAATTGTTATAGTAAAAAAATAAAAACCAGCTTATCAAACAAAATAAAAGAAAAAAAAATAAAATCAATTTTTTTCCAAATTATTAAAACCCAGGCATTTAGACAGCTCAATACTTAATAATGACTTCATGGACACTAGTCTTTATATTTTGCCATTTTTTGGCCCTCTCAATCCAATCTGAAAAAAGCTAATCCAATAACAAGTGCTCTTTTGGAGCCCATTCCTAGTTTGGTGCCCTGTGTGGTTACACATGCAGTGCCTTTCCTAGTTTGGTGCCCTGTGTGGTCACACATGCAGTGCCCTTCCTAGTTTGGTGCCCTGTGTGGTCACACAACCTGCAGTGCCCATGCTACGCTAGTTTTTTTCTTATTCTTAGAGCAATGTGAATGTTTATATCACAGAGATATCTGCACTCAAATATCACAATGATTTTACAACTAAGTAATCTAATTCTCCCCAACACAAATTAATCTAAATAGACTCATGCTATACATTTATACATAAATAAAGTGCTGATTTCTTCTCTCAGTGGCAGTTTAAAGAACTTAAAAAAAACTATTTTTATATAAAAAAACAAACAAACAAAAAAAATAGAACTTAGTAAAAATTAAACAAAATTAAAAAATAAACCAACATGTGGATAATCTGTCGATATCACCAACCACAAGCGTATAAGGTACTTCCATTAGAGCATAACTATTTTGCGATGGAATGCTCCAAGGTGTGTCTTTCTGACTTGAGCTCTCTGTCTGAGTTTTCTCTTCCTCCACTATGTGATTCCCATATCAAAAGATTTTTTTAACACGCATTGAATAAAAATGTTTAAATTTTCTGAGCACCTTAGAATTTTCAAATTAATTTCTGATCCCAAAATACAATAACCTCTATTGCTGGTGCAAATGATAAATATATATCTAGAGAATGAATGACTGAATATCAATAGGACCAAAATCTATTGTACAAAAAATGGAATAGTAGGTTTCAGAATGCTTACCTGCCAAGACTATTCTGTCTGGCACTGTCATTCGTACAAGACTGGAAACATCTGCAAAGTCTGATGGCTTTAAATCTCTGGTGTCATAATCTGAGCCAACAGATATTCTGAAACATAAATCAACCTTTCTAAAATAATGCATTATATTTATGTTCAACATAAGTTAAATTATTTAATACTCCAATTTGCAGGATTAAAAAAAATTAAGTGTAAATAATACATGCATGTTTTCATTATTATTTGTAGACTAACGAATGATAGAAAATAAAAAGGTAATTAATATCCAGTCCACTGAGTTATATGTGTGGCATTGGAAAAGGCTTTAAAAGTTACAAATATTTCAGATTAATAGAACAAAAGAAGAAAATAAGTAAACATTAGAAAAAAAAAATACTGTTTTGCAAGAGGAATGTTTAATTATTAATGATCTTATATTGACTGCAGAGAAAACTTTAAAAAAATCCCCACAAAAATTAGACTAAGTAACTAGTACAAATTAAGAGGTTTTAGTGACAATGGTTACAGATATGAGCTGCAAGCTCTACTGCCTAATACAGATATACATGTATCTTTTAACTACCTAAATTCTTTAGTGTTCCTGTATGAATGAGATGATATCTCTCAAGACAGTGACAGCCAAACCTGTAGTATTGGTTAATAATAGTTTTGTAATTTACATTTTTAATTTATTTTGCAGTGGATTGTCACCAAATTAAGAAAGATTTTTAAAACTGATCTTTGAAAAAAAATTTTTTAATCCACAACTCAATGTTGCTAGGTGCAGGGCTCGATTTACCACTGAGAACTTCATCCCCGGCTCTGCTTTAGCTAATATATCCCTGCTGGGGATGAAACCATAGACATTTATCCCCGGCTCTGCAGAATTTTTTTTTCATCCTCGGCACTGGTTTTTTCTTAAATAGAGCACTGGATAGGTGTAGCTACGCTTGAGCCTAATAAGAGTCACATTCAGGTTTTTCATAAATTGAAAAAACTAACAATTTTCAAGTTCTGTGTTTATAATATGCTTTGGTGTTATTTTTCCCTATAATAATACCTGTCTGGCACCTGCATCTTGCTGCTAATCTGTGATATAAACTCAGGATCATAAGTCTTTGGTTGGACATCACTGTAATCTGAGGGCTGAGTGTGATCAGGGAGTTTGATAGACTCCTAAACAATAAAAATATATACTATTACATTTTTTTTTAGATATTAAGAATTGTAGTTAAGAAACAATAATTACCAATTCGACTTGTAGCCAATGTAGGTTAAGCCTAAACTTCTAAGCCTTGTCACTAAGTTTTGTTATATTTTAAACCCTCATAAAAAAAATTACTGCACATAATTATTAAAAACTGATTTTTTTTAACAGAATGAATGAAGTGATAGTGTTTTTTTATTCTTTTTTGTGTTTAGATGAATTATTAAGTGATTGTAATTATATATTTAATTATATTATTCAAATTGATAATTGTCAATGACAAAGTTTGGGATTTATTTTTAAAAATATTTTGGCAACAAATAATTTTAAAAAATCTTGAGCTTAAATTACTTTTTGAACCGAGTATCATTAATATATATGTCTGTCTGTGTAAAAAAAAAGTTAAATCTTAATTTCTATATAATTAATTATTTAACATCCAAATTATCATTTTCAGAAGTTAAAAAATTTTCCACTTAATTCTAGGCTAGGGAATGTTATCTTTTTCTATTTAATATTGAACGTAAAAATTAAAAATCCATACCGTTTGTATATCACTCATTTTGTTATGCTGTTTAACTTTTCCGAAAAAATGTCGGATCTATTAATGGAAAAGAATCTTATGATTTAAACTACTTTTAAATATAGTTCTTTTGTCATTTGTTAGCTGCCATCTTTGTTTAGATTAGTCAAGGGCAATCACTGAGATTTTTTTCCGCGACATGAGTTCGTACAAAGTTGATAAAGTTGACCTTACCAGATTTTCTGGATGCTGAGTACAGACATGGTTGCGTGTGGTGGGAGGAGGGGTGAAGGGTGCAGCATTATTTTGAGAATTTCGGACACTAAATTACGGGTAGTCTCTCATTAATGGCATGAGTGCATTTTCCCCGGTTTCGCTGAAGAAAAATTAAAGTATTGTAACGAAACAATTTAAAATGATTATACAACCGGTTGTATACAACCGTAATTTTTATTACGAAAATCTTTTAGCAAAATAATATAATTAGATAATTTATGTTTTCCAGCTTGACCTCACAACACGTCATACAGTAAAACGACAAACCAGGGGCGTAGCTGGCTTGGGCAGCACTTACTTTGCCATCACTAAAGGCGGGCAACATTTTCACTTTTGTTTTTTTTTTCGGCAAGGTAATGGGGTGACATTTTTTTTTTAGTATCCGCGGTCAACATTAACACAAATCAGCCCCGTAGCGTGGAAATACTGCAGCAGGGGGGCAGGCATTCTACAGAAGGGGCCAGGCCATAGCATGGGGCCAGGAAATAAATGTTACTAAGTAGAGCAAACGAGCAGAGGGGGCCAGACAAAACGCAGGGGGAGGCTGCCCCCCCCCGCACGTACGCTACGGGCCTGACCACCGGCGGCGGAACGAAATATTTTAAGGGGGGGCAAGCCAAAATTCAAGAGGGGGGCGGCGCCCCCTTGAAAATTCAAAGGGGGGGGGGCAAGACAAAATATGACCGAAAGACAAATTTTACCCCCTTAATTCAATAATAGAATATAGTAATTCTGTAGCAAGTATTTAATCGATATTATTAAAAAAATAATATATTAAAAAAATAAAAATGAACATTGAGCACTTCTGTCGTCATGTGATTCGTAATGTCAGTTTGTTTACAAATTTAATAGTGAAATTAGATCAGAAAATTACTGATAATTATTATGAATGATGATGAACATGAAACTGAAACCTCAATAAACAAAAAGTAATTTATGAAAAGATAATAAATAATTGTATTTTCTTTAAAAATTACATTTGCCGTCATTCGGTAGATGGCAATACTTCTCTATACTTATGAGACGCATTTGCTGCCTGTCTGTCTGTTCCCTTAAAACTCAAGATCCAGACAACCAAATAACGTGAAATTTGGTACACGTACACAAAATTACATGGGGAAAGTTCTTAAACAGGTTTCGTTCCATCTCAATGGGTACTTTAATTGTAATTAATTATTTTGGATATCAAAGACATGAAAATTTGCAAACTTTTACCCCAATTTCAGGTTTTACGAGCTTCTATCCCACATAGCATACTTATTAAAAATATGATCGGTACGGGGAACCAAATATCACATTACTACATTATTACATTCCATTCCTTCATCCATAGGAATTGTCATCTTTTGCTACAGTCATACCTAAGAGAGAGAGAGAGGGGGGGAGGGAGGGAGGGAAAGAGGAAGGGATGGAGGGAGGGAGATGGGGAGAGGGAGGGAAAAATGGAGGGAGGGAAAGAGGGAGGGAGTGGAGAGAGGGGGAGGGAGAGAGGGAAAAAGAGAGAGAGGAGGGAGGGAAAGAGGGAGGGAGAGAGAGGGAGGGAAAGAGGAAGGGATGGAGGGAGAGAGATGGGGGAGGGAGGGGAGAGAGAGGGAGGGAGGGAAATAGAGAGAGAGGGAGAGAGAGAGAGTAACTGCCAAAAATGTTGTGTATCACATTGTTTTAAGATAAATGTAGCCTTTTATTGCATGCAAATAAACCCTTTTTTACGTGTATTATTTTAAATCTTAATTAAACGTCAAATTACGCTTCTTAAATAAACAGAAAACCTTATTTTAAACCCGACCAAAGCCGGATACTTGCAACTAGTTTTAAAATATGCCACAACAACTCTCAATAATGTGATTACTGTAAAATGTAAATTAATTATAATTTCTTTCAAATATTAAATTTAAGAAATAAATCAAATGAATTATGAAACTTAAAATGATAAATATAAACTAAAATGAATTACAAAGTTAAAAAAGTTAAACAAAGTTAAAATTTTAGGGGGGGGGGGCTGACTGGAAATTCAAGGGGGGGGGGGCGCCGCCATCCCTTAAAAGTTTTAGGGGGGGGGCAGCGCCTGCTCCGCCGCCAGTGGGCCTGACACAACTGCGACAAACTTAAAATTAGAAATGACTTCTGCAATATTCCATGCATCTGTACACAAAAAATATAACAGTGAAAAAGTACATCCATTAATTCCTGGTTTATATGTTGAAGTCACTGCAATAAAAAAAAAACTTTTCGATCCAAACAGTTAAAAAAAAAATCCTTTTAGTGCCGCCCACAGAAAATTGCCAGCCGAGGCGATCGCCCAGATTTGTCCATTGCTTAGACTGACCCTAGTTGCAAGATGGTCATAACAAAAACTTAAAAGAAGCACACCTAAACTCATGTGAAAACTAGTAGCACACTTAAGCAAATTAAAATCTGTTTTAAACAATTAGAGGAAAGGGGTTTGTGGGTTTTGTTATACAATATTATAAATGGCATGGCAATATGTTTAATATAATCTATATAGGCTTTTTAATTACAGCTACTCTCTGGTGGTAGACAATGTGTTTTGAGGCATTTGAAATCAATTTTCACAAATTTCTCGAAGCCCAACCGATCTGAGATTTTTAACACTTTTGTATTCTTGAAGACATTACACTATTATAAACGCTCCTACCAATGCACGGAACTCCAATGGAGCCCGAAGGAAATTTTTTTTTTGAAAATGCTTTTATAACAGGGAATTAGCTGAAAGAGATAATAGATTCTCAAGTTTACCACGGGTTTACAAATGTGCCAAGTTCGGTGTTTTTTTTTTTAAATATTTTATAAAGTTTGGCGTGCTCTTTTTAATATTTATAATCTTTACCAATGAATACTATAGAAATTCTTTGAACAATGTAGAAGGTATCCAAATATATATATATTTTAAAAAAATCATATTTTCTTCTTTCGTTATCACACTATGTACACCACTTATTGGGTTTTTACATTAACTTTTACACTAAAAAGTATAAACTAGAAAAAAATGTCTTAGATCAGATCCTTATATCTATGGATCAGACATTTAAATGAATTCTATTGACTTAATAAAAGTGCGGGAGCGAGAAATAAATGAAATAATTTATCCCTATTATTTTTTCTTAATTAATTTTTACCTTTTTTTTGCGCCGCCACAGAGCGGTGGGATGAATGACCCCTTTACTTCTGTCAGCATGGCATAAAAAGGGATTTTAGCACTTGCACCGTACTCCAGACCAAAAGGGTGTGTGTACTGCTATAAGCCAGAATGACAAGGGTTTTTTCGCTATATCTAACAGGCTGTATTGCACCTGCCAATCTGCCAGAAATGGTAGGTGTGCATTTGGTGCCTTACAGTTACAGATCCAACACCATGCAAGCTGAGAATGTCAGGCTGTCGATAATGCCAGATTGACCGTGGAGCTGCCACTGCAATGGCCTTCCCACAATGGATCGTGGTATTTATCTCCCGGGCTATGTAATGCTCCACAAACTATAATTAACGATATAAATTGGAAATGCATTTTTTCCCACATGAGGCCGAATTAACATAGTTTGTGCTATACTGTTATTTGCCTTTCATTGACGTCAGTGTCGAAAAATGAAATTTATGATGGGTTGGCTTTAGATAAATTATATTTCTAAATTTGTATATTAAGATAGCTACATAGTGGTTTGGGAATTGTCAGATATGGGAAGCCTAGAAATTTTTTTTTCAACATTGATGTATGCACATTGAGGTCATGTAAAAAATAAAGGGAAAGTAATTGATTATTTTTATTGTATGAAGTAGTGAATCAAAGCAGGTGTATTTAACTGGACAAACCAAAAGGCACACATCTTATTGGTGAACAAATCATTGGAAGAAAATTAAGTAAAAAGAGTGATTGAAGCTAATTTCGTCTTATTAGCTGCTTCCATTAGATTCCTTTGAACTGTTCAGTCCTCCACTACATTGGGGTGCCTACCAAGCCCCTTCTGGTGCACCTAATGTTTTTGTGTAAGTGGGATCCATCAGACTCAACAGCTGCCAAACAAATACCTTATCCTATCAGGGAACTCAAGAGGGACAGTTTATCTTGTTCATAAACCACTGAATGTCCATAAATCGATACATATCAATATTTAAATTGTATCTCAAAGTTCAGTTTCTCATACAGACACATAATAATAAAACCATTTTTATTGAGTTTATTTACTTTAAGCTAGTTGTAAATAATGAAATTAAATTTATGACAGTTTTTTAAATTATACATTTAGTTAATTTTAATATTAAAATATATAATAAGCATTTTGTCTATTGGCACTAAATTAATAAGCTATAAAAAGTAAATGGTAATTATGTTATAAAAATAATATAAAAATCGGTGTAAATAATTTAGAAAGATCTTTAAAAAAGTCATAAATAAACAAAGTAGAAAACTTTTCTTCAAATAAAGTAATTAGAAAAAATGACTGGAATGGTTAAATAAAAAAAATGCTGTAAAATGGATAAAATTACAAAAAGGAATTTTAAGGTTAAATTATCACAGTTTTGTGCAAGTATTCCTCTAAATGTTTTTATTGTCATGAATAGTAATTATGTTTAGAGATTGATAAATAAATATGTTAAAAATTGAAGTCTAGTGATTTGATACATTTCTACTAAGCTGACAATAAAAGCTATATGGCACATTATTGGCACATAGAAAGCTGATTCCTACATGGATGATCTAGCATATCCTAGTTAATATTGAGAAACATCAGTCATTGTCATGAATAAAATAAATGTTCTTCAGTCTAATTGTATAAAATTCTTAAAAAAATAAAGTACATATTAAAACTGAGTTTATACAAATCAAAGTACATATTAAAACTGAGTTTATACAAATTAAAGTACATATTAAAACTGAGTTTATACAAATTAAAGTACATATTAAACAAGGCTGAATCAATGGCTGGTAGGATAATAGTAAAGTTCCCTTAGCCCTAACGGGCCATCGGTGCAGATGAAGTGTAGAATTCATCTGTTTCTATAACCTCGGCATATGAAGGGATTGTGTGGTTAGCACAACGCCCAGCCGCCTTTACTTCCCCAACTTAAGTCAGGTACCCATTTAAAGCTGGGTGGACTTGTGGGACGACTTTGTACCAAATTTCACCTGGAAAAATTCCATGGGCCTCACCGAGGATCGAACCCAGGACTCTCAGGTCGACTATACTATTTTCTGGATATTCAATGACCTAAATGAAGTCTGCTTACTAGTAATCTGGATAAATCTGGAGTTCTGTTGTACAATATAAGAAAATTTGCTCAGCACATTAGAAAATCCAGCAAGTAATAGAAGAATCTGACATAAGTATTAACACTTACTATGAAAAAGGACACAGAAATATCATTTTAACTTTACTGTTACTCCAAATGAGATGCTTAGGTGGAAAGATTAGAGTGGAGAATTTGATCATAAATTAAAGTGGGTACAGATGGTTGTGTGGTAAATTAAAGTGGGTACAGATGGTTGTGTGGTAAATTAAAGTGGGTACAGATGGTTGTGTGGTAAAAGGTCCTCAAGGTCCCAGGTTCAATCCCTAGTGAGAACTTAGGGAATTTATTACATCATGGTGAAAGTTCCCTCCATGTGTCCCGTGGTGACTCCATGGCCATTGATTGCACTATTGGTTAGGGTGGGGATGAAAGAAGGGCACCACAAAAACAGTCCTATAGTGGTTTTTAGGATCTAAGAGATAAACAATTCATCCTTAATTAGACTTCATGTATTATAAATAAAAAAAAAATGGCAAGGTTTGAAATAGACATAAATAAAAAATTACTTTCAAAGTAAGTAAAATATTTTGATTACAATAATAAATTAAAAAATGTACCTGATATTATATTAAAGAATAATTAAATTGAAAATGCAATATTTTTTGTTTTTACTTGAAACTTTTGGGATCTTTTAGAACAGGGGTGGGCAAACTTTTTCTATGGAGGGCCAGATTGAAAACTTGATTGTAATCGGCGGGCCGCATATATATTTTGTATACTTTAATTACAATTTACAACTTATGAAAATATGAATTAAGGATAATAACCACGTGTTTGTCATTTTATTTCATATTCACACTATATTACACAAGCACATTACATTTTAAAATATGAACTAAATCAAATCAGTGCTAATTTGGTAATAAGAATTTACTATTCATAATTATTTCAACAAACGTTTTTTGTTACCTGTCATAACATTTATGCAGACAATGGAACTTAATGTACATACAAGCTGACCACAGAGCACAAATATAATTTATGAGAAGTATGTAACTACTCACAATTTTGGGATAATGTTCTTGAACTGTGGAACCAGTTTACTGGTTGTGATTCGGATGACTGAATTTAAATTGCAGTCAGTCAACATGGATCTGTTATTAGACTTGTTTATTTCATACAAGAAAACGTTTGCTCACAAGTGTATGTGGACCCAGATAGTGACAAAGGCAGACCAAGAAGCAGATGGTTATAGGAAGTGGAGAAAGACCTTAAAGCCATAGGAGTGAGAGTTTGGAGGAAGAAGACCATAGATCGGGAAAAGTGGAGAAGAGTAGTATGGCAGGCCAGGGCCCTAGATGGGCTGTAGAGCCTAAGGAAGAAGAAGATAGTGACAAAAGCTTGGCAGCAAAGTTTTTTAGGTGTGGAAATGCCAATGCTGGCAAACATCCATAAAACTCCAGAAGATTTGAATCAAATAGTCGGAATAAAAATTCTAAACATATAGCAAAAGTTCTAAACAAAAAAAACATCGATATATAATCGTAACATGTACATGCATTCGGGCTGCATAATATATTCTGGCGGGCCGCATGCGGCCCGCAGTTTGCCCACCCCTGTTTTAGAATAATATACCATTATTATAGATGATTATAATAATATAGCACAGTATTTCCATTACTCTAGATGGGTGACTTAGTTTGAGAGCCTAATCTGCATCCCTGTAGTAGCAGGTTGAAATCCCTGAGAGTCCTGTCCCCTAGCTATGTCTCCTCAGATGCCTCTATAGCTGTTCCACACAATGCTATGATGGAGATGAAAGAATGGCATCACAAAAAAACCATACTATAAATAGTTGATTGGACCAAGGAACAAACATCTAAACCCTTAAAAAGGTATAATGATGACATGTTAAAAAAAACTGACAGTGATAAACTTAAAAAAAAAATGTTTAAAAAAATACATAAAAACCGTAAGCAATTGGCATTATACTATTAAATAAAAAAAGTACTTAATACAAATGCACCCCTTCCAGAAAAATGCCTTTTTGGCATGTACTTGTATATTATTGACTAACAAATACATGTATTGTATAATCCATAAAGAACTGGACATTGAAAATGCAACATTATTGGTTTTAGCTCTTTAAAAAATAAAGATTTTATTTGTAGATAACAGTATCAATATTTCGATTTTTCTTTTTGGATGAATGTCACACTTTGGTTGTGACACTGACCTGGCAGCTGTAGTTTATTAATTTGAATCTTAGTCAAGTCAATTACCTATGTCTTTTGAGGTGCCTCCAAAGCCTTGCACACTCTGCTATAGTGGGAATGAAAGCAAGACACCTCAGAAACTATTAGTGATTTATATGATCAGGAGACTTAACAACTCATCCTTCCAGGACTAAAATTATCAGTATTATTGCCCAAAAGGTACAACTAGTAATATTTAGCCAAAACACTTTTTTAGTTTTTAAATTTAATTAAAAAAAAAAGGGGCTAAAATCAGAAAAAAAATTACTATCAAGTTTTTAAATAGTGAGGCTCTAAAATAAAAATATCCTGATTATTTAAACTTACGGTTAAAAAAAAATATATTCTTTTAATTCTACATTTAATGCAGATGACAACATTCAAGATCTTATAATATCATGTCATCATGTAGACAGTTATTACATGTATTTTAAATAACAGGCATATTCCTTGAGCAAAATTTTTTTAACAGCATTTCAACAACCTTTGATTTCATTAACATATAAAACAACAATGGCCTAGAACTACAAGCAGATAATAACTATGTTTCTCAAACTGTCATGTCTTCAAAAGCCTGTGCAGCTCTGGCCAGATTTTGCAGAGTGACTAAGTTAAGTTTAGTCTCAAGACAATGGTAGAAAAATTCTGCAGCCTTTTGGAAAAAAAAAGTAAAACAATTCTGAGCAAACATAATAAGCAAATTTTACATTCTTTGAGTTTTTTTTACTGTAGCTATTCAATGTCAGTAAAGTATATTTATTTTTTCAAGTAATATTTAAAAAAAAAATGAGTAACATGAAAAAATCTTAAAAAAAAAAAACAACAACAAATGACAGCACTATACGAAATGAGGCATTAATATCATGTGAAAAGGAATAGGTGCAATTGAATCTAAAAAATGCCTCTGTATAAAAATATACATTTTCATGAATATATATATTTACAGTATTACACTTTAAAACAAATATTGTAGTAATTATTGACATCTTTCAGTAAATTAATTATAAAAAAAATTTGTAAAAAATATTTTAGTGATATGACTAAGTGGATGAGGAAACATTTTTTTAGTCAAGAAATAACCTATGTTATTAACATCTATATGTGCCTAAAAAAAGTGCAAAATGCTCTGAACTTTCCCTTTACACTTTCATCTTTACTATTCTTTTTATGATCTAAATAAAAACCACTATAATACTGAGAAATTTGTCTTATTCTAAACGGTTGTATATACATGTATAACTATGTAGACGTTTCAGCATTCACTGCTTAGATACCAAACTTGAAAACAGACTGACTGTATATATTTAAAGAACTTAAGAAGTGGGGGGTATTCTTTGAAAAAAGAAAAAAAAAAACTAATTTACCTCATGTTTTAAGTTGTACAAGAAAATAATTTCTTCATTAGTCAAGTTTTGTAATTCTGACCTGCAGAAGGAAAAAAAATGTAATGGTTTCAATAGAAACAAATATGAAAAACTATAAAAATTACTGGGTTAAATGTTTCATTTCTTGTATGAATTTTTTTCAGGCGGTGTATTAAATGGTCATGTTACTTTTTGGTGATAAAAGATAAATAAGAAAATCTTATAAGCATTACAAATACTCTTACCTAATTATTCAAATTCAATTCCTGATATAAAGAAATAACAGGCTTTCTGGATATCTCAGAAATGGTTTAGTTTGGAAGGGGGGGTGGGTGTGCTACGAATGAATAGGATGAGAAATATGAAATAGGGAAAAAAAATTTCATTACCATATAAAGATATTTCCTATTCCAGATTACAATAAATCATCCCTTCACTGACATGTATATCCTAATGGCAGTGATCTATTTTTATAGCTTTTATTTAGTCTGCTTTGTCTGGCAGTTCTAGTGTATGTCAATATCCTCTCAAGATTTAATAAATTTGAAATTGTGAACACTTGTGTATTCTTGATGAAATCCCAATATTTGAAAACTTTTGAGTCAATTAATTATGATCTTGTAGACAACCAAGATAATTACTTTTTTATGTAAATGATTATATAAGGGGGAAAATACAGAAAGAGATTATATAGCTTCAGATACAGTGCTGGTCCAATATAGTGCAACAGAAATGATTGAGGTAAATAAAAAGAATCCAAAGTGCGATATATTAATGAAGTAGATTTAGATGGAGTGCATACACAATGTGAAAATATGAGGCTGTTGGTTTTCTATATGTGTATGGGAAGTGTACACAAACTGCAAACAATGTGTTGGTAACAAAAGAAATAAGTTTTCAAACATACACTTTAATACAATGTAAAAATGTACATATCTTAAGGTGATACAAATATTTATAGAAATTTGGATAACTAAAAAAACGAAAGCGTGGGCACCATTTGGGGATTGTAATACATGAAATGACAAAATTAAAACTTCAAAATATTTGGGACTAAATGTGCCTCCAAACTTGGTTAAATGAGAAATGTATAAATTGTAAAATAAAGTAATGCAGCTGGTATTCAAGTTTGGGGGCCTATGTTTTAATTTCCAAACTTCTATAAATATTTGTATCCTCTTAACATTTAGTATATTTTAATTAAAGTGTATTAAAAAAAACAACTTTTTTTTTTTTGGTTTTTGTAAAATTACAGATACATGTAATAATTATTTATTAAGTCTCAATAGGACTATTAATAATTGAAAATGGTACTTTATCCTTCTATGGGTATACATTTAATCAGCAGTTTCTATTAATGGAAAGATACTTTTTAATGAGTTTTAAAAAACAAATTACAGATGTAAGTGGTGCTTGGTGAGCCATTTGGTTATTTCTGACTTGGTCCAGCCTTTTACTTTTTCTATAGCTTTTGAGTGATAAGTGCCAGGTTTTTGCTGTATCTCCAGACCAATGCTTTGGGATGGTGTTATCAACTGAAAGAAAGCATGATATACACTGTATTCAATTATAATCTTATTTCATTTAATATATTTTTGTATCATGTATTTTTTTTTTAATTTTGTTTGATTAGCTGCATCAAACCCTGAAATCATATAAAATTCAACATGGGGGTACCAAGATTGTATCTCAAATTGAGATCTGAAAAAATCGTCTAATATTCACAATTTTTACAAAATTATAAAAATCTTTATCCAACAATGGCATTTAAAACAAGATTTAATACAAATCTTACAGGTTCACTATCAACATCATCTGAGGACACTGAACTTATTAAAGCTTTCAATAATCCTGTCATTGGCTTATTAAAATCTGGGTATTTTCCACTAAAATCATAGTACAACTTGCTGCCAAGAATCAAACCCAACCAGCCATCAGGCTTATAATTTTTCTGCATCATCAATGGAATGATTTTCTTGTGACAGCGGAAGGCATATTCAGCTTCTGGATGGAGAAAAAAGATTGAATTGTAACATTAACATTTTATAATCTATAATATTGTAACATTTACATTTTATAATCTATAATGTAACATTTACATTTTATAATCTATAATGTAACATTTACATTTTATAATCTATAATGTAACATTAACCATTTTATAATCTATAATATTATATGGGTTATATATATAAATTAGACGCTCATATATACAACCTACTGAAAACAAAAAAATTGCCAGTGATTCTTATTTTGAAATTATTGAGCAAATAAACAATTTATTAAAATTAAAAGCATCATTTTTATTTAAATTGCTTTTTTTCTTTACAAATTTGGCATAGGGCAAACATAAAAAGAAATCATCTTAAAATTTTGCCACAAATTTTTCAAAAGACATTTTTTTAAATTTTGTAATAAATTAAAAAAAGTCACAGCACTAAAAAAGAATGGGTAGTGAATTAATTTAAAAAGTCACAGCACTAAAAAAGAATGGGTGACTAGAACAATTAATTTGAGCATCAGCCTGTTTTGAGAATTTCATCCCATACAAGGATGTAGAGAGAAAAAAGATGCAAACTGAACATTTCTAATGAAACAATGTTCTTAAGGTTCTAAGAGACTTTAATAGGTTTATGTGAGTTCTTTCTTTTTCCTACATGGATGTAGATAGAAAAGAAATGCAAGCTGAAGATTTCTAATGAAACAATGATTGAGTGAATGACAAAGTGAACATAGCCAGGAGCCTTCCTATCTTCTTTGAGTTACAATTCTGTTCATTTTGACTAGTCGTTTTACTGTAGATAATCTAGTTTTGGAAAATAATACTGATACACCTAGTATTTGTTTAAACGCAGTTTTACCCGACCAGCAAACTGGAATAATTTTTTTTTTCCCCGCTGACCAGCATAGATGTGCGCATGCGCGACTTTTTTTTAGGGGTCTGTCTATAGATATTGCACATGCACGACTAGATGGACTCCGTATTATTTTTTTTCGGGATCCAGCTATAGATATTGCGCCTAACCCTATTCTTAACCCTAACCCTGAAAACAAAAAATATGCCATAATATGCAGTCCGAGTCCATCTAGTCGCACATGCGCACATCTATTGCTGGTTGGCGGAAAAAAATAATAATTATTCCAGTTTGCTGGTCGAGTAACATTTGGGTTATTTAAAAAAGAAAAAAAACTTGATGAAGAATTTTTTTTAATATTGCCTAAGAATTGTCTGACCGTGTTCTGAACTATTTAAGTTTTAGTATTTTTCCCTCACGTTATTGGGGCATGTTTTTTGTGCTGGCACCGACTACGGATAAAGTACTAACGCTAACCCCGACATGGGCAAAAAGTGCTGACCCCTGACTCCGGCTCCCCAGCCTTGTCTATATCTGCCTTACATATTATGTTTACCTTGTGGTAATTTCTTAAAGAAACTTAAAAGAATAAAATAAAGTTTACCTTTTTAGGCTAGCTTGATCGATGCTAACAGTCTACGAAGGCGTTAATCTTTTTCACTAAATGGCCTATAGGAGCGCTTCTACGTCTTCTAATGGTCTATAGGAGCACTTCTACGTTAATTAAAGTCTACATCAAATTTCACAAATCCTTTAAACATACCTTCAGTTGACATAAGAACTCACTGATATATTTCAAACTTCAATTAAGATTACCCTGACCTTACCCTACCCTGTCCATGCCCACTCATAATTATTACTATGAGATCCAACACATGCACTCATTTTCTAATTTAACACAAGTTTAATTGTCATCAAGTGTTCATTTATTATTTGTATTCAAACAAGTTTCTCATCATATTCTATTAAAACATTACCAAACTAATTTTCACCATAGTTTTTCTTTGAGTTAGGATTTGATTATCATTCAGTATCATGAGTCAAACCTGAATCTGTGAGGAAGGTCGGATAGTATAAGGGTCGGTGAGCATAATGTAAACCAATCAATTTAAAGCTATTTCTATGTTGATACTCAGTACAGTAACTGACAACTCTATTATATGGGTCGGTGAGTATAATGTAAACAAATCAATTTAAAGCTATTTTTATGTTGATACTCAGCACAGTTAATACAACTTTATTATATGTTATTTTAAATCAAATCAAAAGAATAGTTGCATTTTACAACTGATTCGTTTTTTTATCTGACTTTTTGAGTTTTATTAACGAAAGAGTTATATTTCATTTTAACAGATATATTAGACATCAGCTATATGTTTATTGAATTTTTTGTATTCAAAACCAGCTTGTTCAATCAATTCACCTATTATGTTGTTTTATTTTTTTATGAACAACAATGTTGAATAGGCTTCTCTCTCTTGAATGTAGGTTCCATAACATGACCTGTCAATAGAGTGTCATAGACCCTTCTTTCTTCCACCCCTGTGACATTTCGTCACACTTCACCCCCATGTCAGTCTGACTTAAGCTACCCAACCCCTCTACCTTTCAAAATAACAAAAAAAAAATGGTCACATAGCATTTCTTCTGATTTTGTGCTGGGAGAAGCTTCAATCCGTGAATCGTAAAATGTCAAAGAATACAAAACAAATAATTACTAGGTCATTTAGCAGCTATAATTTTGAATTTTGTGGTGAACAATCTAAATCTAAAATCATACATATATCTTCCATGTTTCTTAAAGTTCTTGAAAATAACCAAACTTCACCTAATCACACACACACATACATATATATATGTATAAACAAAAGACCTATAAATAAAGCAATTGCTGATGAACTGGGACCTGGTAATTTATTTCAAGGGCGTTACAAAATAAGTAAACAGTCCCAAAAAAATTTGGATAGTTGGTATTTTACTTATTTTTTGGTATATTTTAGAAATTCTGAAGTAAAAGTGTTTGGGTCAAATTAACGCATTTTGATGTCAAGTTGGGGAGTGAAGGGGGCTGGGCATTGCTATCCACACAATCCCTTTATATGTAGAGGTTATTGAAACAGATGAATTCTACACTTCATCTGCCCCAAATGAGCCCTCATGGGCTTAATGGAACTTTACCTTTTTTTTTATATACCCATACATTGAAAAATATTCCTACTGTGATATAAATTTTAATAATAAATATATTAGAAAATTGACTGCTCAAAGTACCTGCTCTTGTATTCGGGCTGTCCTTGTACAGTTGAGACATAGCTATAATAACAATAGTGGCATCTTCAACTGCTTGAGCCATGGCCTGTTTTTAATAAGAGCAATAGATTTACACACTGAATACATCAAAATGACACAATAATTTACCATTTTGAGCTAATAAACACAGAAAATTTATAATCATTGATAAGACTTGCATTCAAAGACAAATTCATCATCTAAAGCAGAATAATAAAAAAAAAAAAACTACTTCAGATCCACTGGTCTTACATATGCTGTCAATCCGAGCTACATTCCAGTTATTCATACATAATATGGAGTCACACCATAACAGATTTAGTTTTTAAAAAATTAGTCTAATAGGATCCTAAGAGACGGATGCAACCATCCATTTGCAATACTGGATGAAGACTAGCAAAAAATTGTTAGCGTTTCATTGCACCTCTTCCCCCTCCAAACAACAGAGAAAGAAAACAATAACACAAATTGCCTGAAGGGTAGAACCACACATGTAGTCAATGTCAATCCAAACTGGCACACCGTTAGCTCTTAGCTCTTCACATATTTGTTTGATCATTTCCTGATCTGCCCACTGGTAGCTGATCATGACATGTCCTAAAAAATTATAAAATTAAAAAAAACAAAAAATTAAATATTCAGTGTTCAGGAATTGCAGACATAAGAAATTTACTTTAAAAAAAATCCATCCCTTTAATATTAATTTTACATAAAATGAATTCAAAGGATCCAGAAATAATTTTTAGCATTTGTTTCCTTGATGAGAATTATATATATTTTTTTTATCTTTAACCCTTTCAATCTCAAATCCTATAACCCATTTCACTTCCCCAATCTAGATAGCTTTTACTAACAAACAAATCTAAAGAGAGTATACTTAGCATGTATTCAAAAATAAAAATTGTAAAATCAACAGAATGCTTATTTTTCTAAAATTTTACATAGTTACATCACCAGACATTCATAAGTTACATCACCAGACATTCATAAGTTACATCACCAGACATTCATAAGTTACATCACCAGTCATTCATACTTTCCTTTAGTTCATTATCTGACTAACTATTTCAAATAAAAAATACATATTAAAAAAATGCATTTAAAAGCATTTAATGCTCAGTTCTCTAAATGGGCATGCAATTTCATCCATTTTATCCAAAACATGTGACAAACTTAAAAAATTCGCATAAAAATAAAGTGCTGACCTATTTTTAAACTGGAAATACCGAAACAGAGACCTTTTTCCGCTCTTTACAGAAAAATGCTATTGGTAGAGGCGGAGATCAGAAACTACAAGATGTTAATGGGTTAAACAATAGCAAACCTTTTGAGCAACCTCCTATGTTAGACTGAGTTGAAGAAGCTATTGGTACTGATGTAGTCTTCAAATTAATTATTTCTTCACCTGAGAAGCTCAATTAAAAAAAATGTAATTAACAAAAAATGTTGTTCATATATGTATATGATAATATAAGAATACCTTTATAATAATGAATTTCAGAAATAAATATTAAAATTTATATTGAATCCACAGATGGTCATAATAACACTTTAATAAAAAAAAATTAAGACATCTAAATTATTTTTTATTTCTACTATTTTAATAACAAAAGATGCCTTAATAATTAAAATTTTTGTGAATCAAAAATAAAATATCAGAAATGTGCAAGATTTTTTTTTTAATTGAGCTACATAAAAAAATAACTTTCAAATTATAAAAAAAAAGAAATAGTAGACAAACCAATATTTTTATAATGATCTGATTTTATCAATTCATCTCTCAAAGACCACAAAACTCCATGAAATGCATGTTTTAATGAGCCATCAGTGATCTGATAGCCTTTGTAAACTTTTTCTACGAGAAGTGGCTCCTCCACCATTCTCTTAGTGTTCTCAACATTGAAAGACAATGCCCACAAACAGTGAACTGCTTCTGTTCATAATATAAGGAGTAATTAGTAAGGCAAATTGCTCCAAAAGCTAAAGGAAACCATGAAATGGTTATAAATTGTAAGTAAATTTGATCTGAGATGTTTCAAAAAACTAAATTAATTTTATTAGAGCATTTTCGAAAAAAAATGCTCTATTGTCCCCGTTTTGTCTGTCTGTCTGTCATCACCCTAGATCTCAACAACCATAAGTCCTAGACCCATGATGTATATATCATTTTGTAGGTCTTGGCCTGCCATGTGTGCAGCAAAAGTTCATTTCGCGATCTGACCTCTGAGGGCCGTAAAAGGGGGCTTAGAAAGTACCGTTTTTTACTATATAAGCTATATTAACAAAGGAGCGCCATATATCTCAGCAACCATAAGTCCTAGACCCATGATGTATATATCATTTTGTAGGTCTTAGCCTGCCAAGTGTACATCAAAAGTTCATTTTGCGATAGGACCTCTGAGGGCCGGGCTTCAGGGCTCCTAAGGGGCTTATATATTATATATATAGCCCAATTCTACACCTTGTACATTCAATAACCCATTCATTTGGTGCGAAATACTGCAGCACGTAGTTTCACCAAGATTTATTAAGAAACTCATCAAATGAAATAGTAAGTTTGTGTTCTGAGTTTAATCGAAAGTATCAGAGCTATGCAACAATTGACGGAGTTTTCGGACGATTAAATGACTACAATTTCGAATGTTTTCAATTATTAGTCCTATTTCAGTAACCACAAATCACTGGTAGTTAGAATTAAGAGAAAATAATTTTTTTGAAATATAAAGAAACGTCTTTATAATATTTTTTTACAGATATATGCATTACACAATTGAATTTATAAACATTTCCAAAATATACAAATATTTACTGAAAGCTAACAAATGTACTGATACATAACATGAAAATGCGCTAACACGTCCTGTGTCCAGAATGGAACAGGCTTAATTGCTTGTTTTTTTTAATATATTTTTTTTTAATGTTTATTTTTTTAAAACCTGTTTAAAGTTTTATTACCATAAATTTCCACTATTGATCCATCATCCAGAATTTTAATGATAAGGGGAAGGCAACCTTCATGGACAAGAATTTCCTTGTTGGCATCATTACGGGCCAGTTGCTTCACAGCTGCACAGAAAAAAAACAATACAAAGAATAGAACTCTGAATTTAGATGAGAAATGTTAAGAAAAAAATAAATAAACAAATTAACACAAAGATATATAGAAATTATCTCTGCTGTAAGTGTAAGTGTAATGCTACCTCTGGTTAACTCTTGGACTGACCATCCAAGGTTCTTATGACTTTCTGCCATCAGTGCATTCTCCAGGGTCTTCAAGAGGAATTTGAAAACAGACACATGGGCACCCAGTAGCTCTGCTTCCTCTTCATTGACCAGGTCAGCTAATATTGCAATCACAGTGAGACGGTGGGTTTCAATTTGAGACTCCAAGTAAGGTAAAACTGTCTACACCAAAAAAAAAAAATGAAAGTTTTCAAAGTACATGTATCAGACTTCCACTTTTACATAAGGACATGTGCAAGTGTGTATAATTTACAAATATGTTTTCTTACAAAGGCTAAAAAAAAAATAACGAAAAACTGTTAATTAATTTCTATTACATATATGTCTAACAAACACATAGGCCTATATGGAAAAAATAAGAGGATGTATGTTTCAGAAACCTTGACAGATACCACAAATATACTGGTTCAATCTGGATTTTAGTTATTTTTTAAAGAAAAAAAGCTCAAGAATAAAATCTGTTTGATACATTTTAACCCATTATTTTATTCATATAGCTGTTGTATACATATTTGGCTTTAAGAATTTTCCCAAAAAAAAAAAAATTTCAATTTACCTTTATGACATTTAGCTCTCTTAGCCTTGGCACATTTTCTTTCAGTGCTCCACAGTTATGAACTATGGATAACAACCATTTACACATTTTTTCAAAATCTTCCTAGACAGGTTATGTTTAAAAAAATACATATCAATGAATTTGGATAATAATTTGTTTAAATTTTTTTTAAGGATAATACATACAAAATTAGGTTTTTTCATACTTGCTACATTTTGTTTCTCAAAATAAGAATTATGATTTTTTTAAAATGATAGAAATTGTGCAGCTAGTTCAAGTTGGTTAAAAAGTCTATTATGCTAAATCTATTGCTTAACTATTAATTTAAATATCTTTATTCCTTTTTGCAAATATGCAAATAAAATACTTTAATAAATGTATTATAAAACTGATCAAACAAAAGAATTACTTTTATTCATAGCTAATGCTGAAGAAGCGGCAAACTTACCAAAGAATATCAGTCTGTTTACCAATAGGGATAATTCTAATTCTACAAAATAATTAACTGAAAGTGAACTCAACTGAATTGCCTTTTTTATGATTCACAAGAATAATAATATCATACTATCAAAATTAAACATTCTTACATTTAATTCCTTTTGAATATATTTCTGGCTTTTATCACTTAGAAACTTTAATATTAATGGTAAAAGACGACTATGATCTGTGACAATCTGCTTGATGCTATCATTGCAGTCACTGTAGTTCAACAAACTCAAGATAGTATTCTTCACAGGAAACCATCTGCTGGGCAGCATTTTACCATCTTCCATAGAGTAATCATCAGTTATCAGTGCATCAGACAAAGCATCACACATTATAGTCACAGTGTCATGCTCGACCAAAGCTCTTCCAACAGTTTCTCTATGTTCTGTAATGACACGATAAGGCACCTGACCCTCTTTGAAACAAAAATAAACTAAGGCAATGTAATGAATAAATTTACGAAAGTCATGACTAAACTGTGCATTGTCTGCATTGGTTTCCTTAATAGGCGTCTTTTGCATACAAATGAGTTTTTGAACACATTTTTCCATAATTTCTTTCCTCTTCTCTTCTATCTCTTGAGGTGTTAATGCTTTCCTGATTTTAACCTCTTCTTTTTTAATGTCTCCAGTATCTTTAATAACAGTAAACTTTTTATCACCTGAAATAAATTTTAAAATGTTAATCATTTAAATTACCATCATCAGAATATGTTAATTATAAGATTACACAAGCTACTACTGAATGAATTAAAGACAGCCACTCAGGATTGGCAACTATGTTGACATGTCCATTAATTCCCCCAACAACCATATCAGTTAAGGATATGATAATGATACAATAAAAATATGTTAACTATTTAGATTACACAATCAAAATGAATTAACTATTTAAATAACCCAATCTTATGTGTGTATGTGTAAGAATAAGGATTAAAATGGGGAGACAATCAATTCCATTTTTAAAAAATGATAAAACAAAAAACATATATTATTTCTAACTTAAAATAGGCAATATAGTTTAAGCATTGGTGCAAGGATATAAGGTGCAAAAAAACATTAATTATATTATATAAATTAGAGTACCTGAAGTTTTTATATCTGCTGATACTTCGCTGCTAACACTCTTGTCTCCATTATCTTCTATAACTTCATTAAAATTAACTGTTTCATTCACTGAATCTACTTGACAATCCATCGTTTCTTTTATCTACTTTTGAAGTTTCATCTGAAAATTTCCCATCTTTGAAATTAAACAACACTAGCTACAGGTGTTGGTTTATTATGAGTCGTAAATATTCATTTTTGTCTTTATCAATCAACCTAAAGGTTTGATAGGTAATGTGTATGATTATAGTAGGTAGAAATACTGCATACCTGTGGACGGGAGGCTTAACTAGGAATAACTTCAATGTCATTTGAAACAGATCTTGGGAAAAGAATTAATTTTTCACTCTTGGGACAATGTAAGAATCTTAAAGAAACCAGTTTCAATTTAAGTCTATATCATTATTCATCAACCTATTGAAGATACTAAGACGCCTGAGATAAGAAAATACTACACTTTATAATAAAGACTTTATTAAGGTTGAAAAAAAAAACCTAAAAAAAATGGACACTTTTGTATTCACAAAGTAAATGTAATTGTCTGTGTTGCCTGCTTTTCACTGTAATGTCTATACTTTTAAAGCCAAATTATTCACAGTCGCTGCACTCACAAATTTACCTTCAAATGGTTTTATTTCATTAGGACTAATAAAAAAAAATGCAATACGGTAAATATACGTCAATGTCAGAAAACTGGGGAGTTTTTCTCATTACAGTACACGTAGGACCAGGCCGGGGCTGCGTAGGACTGAAAATATGACAGTACACCATAACTAAAGTTAGTTTCAGGTTTAAAAAAACAAACAAACATTCATACTAGGGCAGTAGTTTTTGTTATTAAATAGTAAATACTATTTAAAATAGAAAATATATTTACCGATAGCGATGTGAAATATTACTAAAACTATTAACAACTCAACAGTGACTGAATAAAATGAATAATTTTAGTTAGCTTAAATTGTACTATTGATCATAACAAGTTACTCACTGTCATGTAAATTAGTAATTTATTTAGACTTAGACGACTTAGTAGACAAATAATGTCTATGACATGAGTATGGTTATGCCATGCCGCCCATGCTCCTAAAAATAATATATTACCTTTAAAACTACTTTTCCAGAAATTTTTCAGAAATATTCAATTCACATGAATTGAATTAAGAAGCATTCCTGTTAATAATGTCTAAACAGACAACTCTAATTTGAATAGATTGTGAGCGACAGACTATAATGACTATATTTTAAGTACATTCATATATATTTACCTCTGACCTATAAATTTATCTGTTGTCATGGTGCAGGCGTCCATACAGACGTACAATGAGGAAAGACAGCTGTGCTACCCTAACGCAACTACACACTAGTCACTATTCGATTACAGCAAGTACCGTTATAAACTATTTTTCCTCTGAGATCACGGTGAGATTAATTCCTAATAAAAAAATTATGTTTAGAGTTTATGCATAATACTTCAATTAGCTTTAAAAAAAGGGTTTTTATCAGTAATGAACTGTCAGTGTCATGTTGTTTGCTTTGTACAATAGTCAATACTCTTGAATAGTGTCAATACTCAATAGTGTCAATATATTGAATAGTCAGTCACGATATGATAGATTGAACTAGTGAATGGTACATGCCACATGGTCATCACAATTCAATTTACATGTCTGGCAGTACATTCCAGTGGACCATGGCAGTGTCGATGAATGGATTTTCCTATGCCGGCTATGCAATGTCCTCTGATCAATTAATTATTTAATGACTAAACTCTCGCCCACCCTAACAAACTTGCGCATTAGCTTAATTAGTGTGGATGACATGGCTGCTAGAACTACATTTCTAGAGATGAACATGTCAAATCAATATCAATCTTGACAATTATGGATTAAAAAAGAAAAAGTTGATTGCATTTCACATGCCATTTGTTTTGTGAATTTGTCAGTTTTATGTTTTTTATTCAATGGGTTTGATTTAATTATGTATCACAACTAATGTAATAATTGTGAATTTTTATTAAGTTAATAAAAGCTATGTATGAATTTACCATTTAGTATTTTGAAAAAGTTAATGCTCAACAGTCAACACTACTCTATTTGTGGGATGGGTGGTCATGCTGTGTAGAGCACTCTACTGTCAAATGGATATGTCCTAGGTTCAAAACTCAGTAAGAACCTGGTGAAAGTCCCCAAGTCCTCTCAGCTTTAAAAAGCTTTTTTTAACGGATAAAAAAACATTATGACAATTTAAAATATAACTTATGACATAATTTATTTCAGTATCACTTAAAATACCAGTATCTGCTTTGAAAATTGACCTATAGGTCTAATGCAAAAAACAAAACAAAATGTCAGACACAGAGGAAGTTCTCATTGAAACTCCTGACTGCATTGACATGGACAGATCAGATGTGAGGCCCTTAAATCTCAACAAACCCATAGACGATAGTCTTCAAAGCAAGCTATTGAATCACTATAAAAAAGGAATGAAGAAGCCGAACATAAAAATATTCAGTACACCTATTGCACCTGAAACAGTCAACAGGTCTGCCTATAGAAACTGTTTACATTTTTATTTTCACAGTATATTTAGTGTAGGCTTATGTGTATTTGATAGTTTTCTTCATTTTCTTTTTTAAACTATAGCCTCTAATAGAATCACTGAGTTTTAAATTTGTATTTGCTTTTCTATAATTGGATTCAATGCCTCTGGCTTAATGCTGTATTGTACAGTATCTTTAATTAGATCCATTGTTTGGTTTTCATGAGTCTTAGGAGAAACTTTCAAAGATTTATGAGGCCTCTGGCACAAATATTGATAATACAACTTAGTTTATGTATTATAATAGAATCAGAGGTTCATTTTCCCATAAACTAAACTATACAGCCATATTGCAGGCACACGCTATTGCTACCATCAATCAACTATCTTTACTGGGCACTGTAATTTGATTCTTCAAACCTCATCCCTGTCTTTCTGGGTTTTTTTTAAACATCCTGTCTCTTTCACCCCATTCTATACATCTTCATGCATATGATTTGCATTTAGATGTGTATAGTATCCTATAATGAACACCTTTGTAAGTGGGATTTGAACATTTAACCTACACCACACAAGACAGACTCTAAGCCTCACTTTCAGAAGAGCCATTCCTTTGTATTTGGGGGCCTTAGACAAAGTCTTCCATAAATGTTTGGCGGCTCTAGGAAAATGTGCTGGCTTATATAGGAAATAATTCGTGAAGTTACTCCTTTGTAATGATGGCTCTAGGTGGTTTGCCCATCCTTTAGAATGTTCTTGCCTATAGCAAATTGCACCTCTAGATTTATTAAATATCCAAATTTATGTTTTAATGTTTTATTTAAAAAATAAAATGAAAGTTCATTTCTTATTTATATTATTTCAGATTAGCAGTGCCTTTATATCTATTCACCATTTTGGCAGCTTTTGAAATTGGCTTGTTTCATGTAATGCCTTTGATGTACCAGGGTCAGGATAATGTTATCCTCTTCCAGCAGGCAGTGGTATTGTTCCTTTTTGTTGAGATCATGATGAACTGGCTGGGCATAAGATATGTAGATTCTAGCTATAAGAGATTTATTCAGAGGAATGGTGACCCACATATAAGTACATTTTCCGGTGATGATTCTTGTACTCAACAGGTAGACATTAACTTTTGGGAGTATTTTTGAGGTCTATTGATCAAAAGCTTAATCTAGAACAATGTTTTTTTCACATGAAATGTTTTGCCTAATACAAAGACCTATTAAAAAATATAGATATAAGATAATTTAAATAAATGCAGTACCCACATTACTTAATTACCCTGAACTCAGGATAAGCTATTTAAGGAAAATTAAACCACATGTGGTTTTTCAAAAAATAATAATTTTCTTGTACAAAATCCAAGTGAAAATATAATGTATTTTTTTTTTTTAGAATTTGGTTTAAACTAAGAAGTAATAAAAATATAATTCCCATTACAAATAGCTTATTATGAAGAAGAGGTGGTAATGAAATTTGTTAAAAGGGAGGTAACAATTTAATTAAGAGTTCAGTCAAATCTAACAAGCTATATCCCCTTAAAGATGTAATAATTGAATAACTATCGAGATTGTAGCTTGCAGCAGAGAGTGTTTATCTTAAACTTCTAGGGGCTATCCGGGCAACCCGGATAGCCCCCAGACAATTGTCACTCAAAGATGTTGGGGGAAAATAAACAACATTGCAGACTGGCGTTCTATTTCATAAACAACATTGCAGACTGGTGTTTTATTTCTTAAACAACATTGCAGATTGGTGTTCTATTTCATAAACAACATTGCAGACAGGTGTTCTATTTCATAAACAACATTGCGCGACTGGTGTTCTATTTCATAAACAACATTGCAGACTGGTGTTCTATTTCATAAACAACATTGCAGACTGGTGTTCTATTTCATAAACAACATTGCAGACTGGTGTTCAATTTCATAAACAACATTGCAGACTGGTTTTCTATTTATACACCTATTTGTTTTCTTCATTTATCTATCGCTACTTAATGACGTATTTATCAGCCAAAAAATAGGATCATATTCGGGCTAGGTTGGGATTAAATCAGCCCAAACTGTTTAGACAAAGTGCCATTAGGGTCAGAGCCATTCTTAGGCAAAGACTAAGTAGGTCAATATTTTGGGACATTTTACCAACAGGACCTCTCCTCCTACCCTGCTTTCAGAGATTTTCTTGATATTCACGAACATTTAATGAATTCACATCGATGCAATGGCGACCATGTCTTTCCACCGGGACATCAATTTCTTGACAATAGTTTTACTTACCATGTCCTTCGTCCCCTCCCCTCCTCTCCACCACCACCACCCACACAGTTTGCCTAATCTGTGTATCTGTATTGAGGGAACCCAAGCAAATGCTAGTCTGTGCATCTGTATTGAGGGAACCAATGCCGCTGCTAGTCTGTGTATCTGTATTGAGAAAACCCATGCAACTGCTAGTCTGTGTATCTGTATTGAGGGAACCCATTCAACTGCTAGTCTGTGTATCTGTATTGAGGGAACCAATGCCGCTGCTAGTCTGTGTATCTGTATTGAGGGAACCAATGCCGCTGCTAGTCTGTGTATCTGTATTGAGGGAACCCATGCAGCTGCTAGTCTGTGTATCTGTATTGAGGGAACCCATGCAACTGCTAGTCTGTGTATCTGTATTGAGGGAACCCATTCAACTGCTAGTCTGTGTATCTGTATTGAGGGAACCAATGCCGCTGCTTGTCTGTGTAACTGTATTGAGGGAACCCATGCAACTTCTAGTCTGTGTATCTGTATTTAGGGAACCCATGCAACTGCTAGTCTGTGTATCTGTATTTAGGGAACCCATGCAACTGCTAGTCTGTGTATCTGTATTGAGGGAACCAATGACGCTGCTAGTCTGTGTATCTGTATTGAGGGAACCAATGCCGCTGCTAGTCTGTGTATCTGTATTGAGGGAACCCATGCAACTGCTAGTCTGTGTATCTGTATTTAGGGAACCCATGCAAGTGCTAGTCTGTGTATCTGTATTTAGGGAACCCATGCAGCTGCTAGTCTGTGTATCTGTATTGAGGGAACCAATGCCGCTGCTAGTCTGTGTATTTGTATTGAGGGAACCAATGCCGCTGCTAGTCTGTGTATCTGTATTGAGGGAACCCATGCAACTGCTAGTCTGTGTATCTGTATTGAGGGAACCAATGCCGCTGCTAGTCTGTGTATCTGTATTGAGGGAACCCATGCAACTGCTAGTCTGTGTATCTGTATTGAGGGAACCCATGCAACTGCTAGTCTGTGTATCTGTATTGAGGGAACCCATGCAACTGCTAGTCTGTGTATCTGTATTGAGGGAACAAATGCAACTGCTAGTCTGTGTATCTGTATTGAGGGAACCCATGCCGCTGCTCTTCTGTGTATCTGCATTGAGGGAACCCATGCAGCTGCTCTACAGTATTTGAGGGGGAAAGAATTAGAGTATGATTTTTTTTTTAATTTTAGCTATTCATTTTTAGACCAGCTTTTAAATTGTTTAATTTAAGACATATCCTGTTATGAAATATCATCAAAGTTCTAACGTTTTTGCAGCCTCATCACTCCAACGGACATTCTTCCGCTGTTTTGATGAATCTGATTACAGAGAAAACTGGGACGATGACGCAGGGAGATTCTTCTCATATTTCAGCCTTTTCTGCCGGGGCTGACAGAGCGGACCCCAAGATGGAAGCTGAAAAAGCCAATGCTAAAATGAACAGGATCAATGACCAGGTAAACAGTAGGTCTATTGATGATCTTATCGGGAGATCTGACAGAGAGAATCGATTCACAAGTTCGGAGTTGTCAAATGAATCTGTTTCATCCTGGCCCGACTCTAATCGCTACAAAGGCGACAACTTCAATTCGCCACGGCCCACTATCACTACCGACGGGAGGACGGTGGTGAAGTCGTATCCGTACTGGTCATGGGTCCCGTGCTACGACTGTGGCCGCGCCCGCCCGCCAAGGTGCCACCACTGCCCGCTGTGCCGGACGTGCGTCTTGAAGCGTGACCACCACTGCTTCTTTGCCGGCCGGTGCGTCGGCTACAGGAACCACAGGTTCTTCTGCGTGTTCCTGGTCTACGCCTTTGTGGGCTGCATGTACGCGACGCTGCACGGGTTCCCTTACATCGCGCTGTACCTGTGGCAGGACATGTCGTACATGGACCTTTGCTTTCCCGTATCCGTGATACGATACGCCTGTGGGTACGTATCGTTCCACACCACCCTGTCTGTGACGACGCTGACGCTGCTTCTGTATTTCGACGCGCTCACCTTGGTGTTCATGTTCTCGCACGCGTACCTCATCTGGCAAGGGACCACTTCGTTTGAGAAAGCCTTTCTGAATAGCTCGCTGGAGATCACAGACACCAGGAGCCTCAGGCAGAAGATCAGGGCCGTCCTGGGGCCTTACTGGGTGCTGGGCTTTATTTTTCCCACCAACTTCTGCTTTGAGCCCGAGGAGGACCCCATCACGTGGCCCGATATTCGAGTGCTCAAGCATTAATAGTAGTTTATGTATGTTTTGCTGATTCTGTCACATGACGTGATGGTCACATGATTTAAAAAAAAAAGCAAGTAAAATTGGCATTAGCAATGACAAAACTAGGTGAAATATGTTCATATCACATTGATCATGGCACATTTTTTATGCAGCAGGACAGATAAATGGAATGATATTAATGAAAATAGTTGACTACTGTCAATCTCCCTTACACCCCCCCTCCCAATCCCCAGAACTAAATCATTTTCTCTACCGATATTAATTCATATAAAAAAGTACAATCAATGCAATATGTTATGATTTATTTTTATGGACTGGTCTGTTCGTCTGGTTGAATGCAAACATCAATATCCAGAGTTCTTTCCCTTTGTCCACCATCACACCCCCATTTGTTTATCTTGCTTGTCATGTACCTACTTTTATCATTATTTTCATTGATTTTAAATCTTTCATGATAATGTTGTTACGAAGGTCTCATCATATTTGAAGATTTCAACATGGCAATATGATATTCAAACTCTAAGAGATTTAAATCCATTTCTCGACCAAATGTGAATTTGTGCCACACTTTTATCTGACTTTAACAACTGCCAACACTTTGTGAGAAATGGTATGAATTTGACAAATGCATCCCCAACTTCTTAGTAATCATCAAACATATATTTGTCATTTCCGAATGGCAGACTGGGTTGATAACAAAATATATACACTTTTATTACGGAAATACACAGTAAAAGTAGAAATGTTCAGTTTTAAACTGTAATTACTTTAGAAATATGTATTTGGATTTAATTTTATTCAATGACAACTCGCTGCCATTCATAAAGCAGTGTGCCAAGTACCAATCCAAATCAGTACATATCACTAGTAAACTTTTTTTTAGATGTTTTGCTCTTGGGTTGTCTGATTCTTTTGTTTTACAGCCATATTTACTTATAATAGATGAGTAGATACCAGAACCGTTCTTATGTTTTCTGGGTCCTTGATAAATGTACAATTTAGTGCACTATGTAAAGGTACAATTTAGCGTGCCATATGTAAAAGTACAATTTAGTGTCCCATGTAAAGGTACAATTTAGTACCCTATGTAAAGGTAAAATTTGGTGCCCTATGTAAAGGTACAATTTAGCGCCCTATGTAAAGGTACAATTTAGTGACCTATGTAAAGGTACAATTTAGCGCCCTATGTAAAGGTACAATTTAGTGCCCTATGTAAAGGTACAATTTAGTGCCCTATGTAAAGGGACAATTTAGTGCCCTATGTAAAGGTACAATTTAGTGCCCTATGTAAATGTACAATTTAGTGCCCTATGTAAAGGTGCAATTTAGTGCCCTATGTAAAGGTACAATTTAGTGCCCTATGTAAAGGTACAATTTAGTGCCCTATGTAAAGGTACAATTTAGTGCCCTATGTAAAGGTACAATTTAGCGCCCTATGTAAAGGTGCAATTTAGTGCACTATGTAAAGGGACAGTTTAGTGCCCTATGTAAAGGGACAATTTAGTGCACTATGTAAAGGTACAATTTAGTGCCCTTTGTAAAGGCAAACAGTTTTTGGTTTACCTAGGCAAATGTAACTTGAAGCCCTGTGCAAAAAGGATTTAGCTCAATCCACTGCCAGAGCCATTAAGACAAATGAAGCCGCATTTAGGACATGCATTATTTTTGTTATCCAGTTAGGGCCAAATGGGCATCATATTAAAAAAATGAGTTGTTAGAAAGAACAATGAAGGTCTTAGCGATTTCGAAGGAGGATCTAACTCAAGAGATAAACTCACGTAACTGGTTTTTTAATTCAGGATAATGCTACCATTAAATGCAGATAAAATTCAATGTTTTAATGAATCGTACAAAATTTCAAATTTATATTAAAAACAAAATTCTTTCATTGTCTGGATTTTTGTGTGTGCAAGTTTTTTTGTGTTCATTTTGACTTTTTCACTTGAAGTTCTACGGTCTTAGAGAATTTAGGAACTTACAAGGCTTAAATTAGTTTTTTTAATGCATTTTTGTGGAACATATACCCTGTATAAAAAAATAACCTGACGATATATGTATATATATATATATTATATCCCTTAAGGTACTCCATGTGTCTATAAATAGCACAGGGAAGTCCCGATAAAAAAAAAAGTCCATTTTATTTTCTGCTGATGTTTATAGTGTTAAAATTGTTTATTCATATTACAATATGGCTTACTATCACGGTCAAGTCATTAAATATTCTTTTAGGCCATGTATTTTGTTTAATAGAGGTTTTTGACAGTTTTTTTTGCGTTTTTCTCAAAATCGCATTTTTAAAACAAATCTTGTACCTTTTCAACACTTTCACAAAAACTATTAAAGATATAAGCTTACAATTTTGCATGCTTATTTTTATATCTATTGTTGACAGTTCTGCAATTTTTTTTTTTTGGAAATATTAAATTTAAATTTTTTATAATTTATTTTCTTACCTACCCCCCCCCCCCCCAAATTTAACTTTTTTTGAGTGTACCGAAATAAAAAAAACTCACAGTTTATTTATTTATTTTCCATCTTTTCTAAAAAAAAATTGGACGTTTGTTTGAAACACACTCATTAACATTGTGTAAAGTTATTTTATGATATCTACAATATATTTTAAAAATTAGTTCTTTGAAAATATATCTTAAAATTACACTTTTTCACCCCAAAAAAAGTCACATAATACATTTTTAAATAAATTTTTGTATATTTTTTTTATTTCTCTGTTCATTAATTGGTATATTGTATGCATGTGCCAAAAATGGCTAGTGTAGCTTAAAAAATAAAAAAAAATAGAAAAAAAAATTGCAGAAACCTTGCATGGGCCATGGATCACCTTAACCGATGCGGTCGTTGGAGGAAACGAATGGAGACATAAACGGATGTGCTATCAAACGTCATTTCTGTGGGCTCATTAGACTTGGCGGCGCCCATCTCATTTCTGTGGGCTCATTAGACTTGGCGGCGCCCATCTCATTTCTGTGGGCTCATTAGACTTAGCATCGCCCATCTCATTTCTGTGGGCTCATTAGATTTGGCGGCGCCCACCTCATTTCTGTGGGCTCATTAGACTTGGCGGCGGCCACCTCATTTCTGTGGGCTCATTAGACTTGGCGGCGCCCACCTCATTTCTGTGGGCTCATTACACTTGGCGTCGCCCATCTATCCAAGTCTGCGGCGAATATTTTACCAAGGATTGCAACTTGTACCCTTTGCTTGTGAGTCGAGTTCACTATCGTCTGAAGTGAATCCCAAATTACCTCTTATTAGAAGACGCTTCCGTATGCTCCTGTTCTCGGTCATTTGCTGTGCCAAATTTACCGGCATTGTACCCGATATGTTTAAAATAGAACATTTGGAGTAAATTCCAACTCTTGCCATATGATGACGCAGAAATTTGTCTATTGGGGTCCCGTGTATTGTTTATTGGGGTGTATACCAGAGATGAGCGGATAGCGGACGCGTCCGCTTGCGGACGCAGATCCTTAGACTTTTCCGAATCCGCGGACTGACAGCGGGCGCTTCGTATGGTTAAGTTGCGGACTCGCGGACTGACGCGGATCTTCTTTAGCTAAATTTCAGCAATGCGGACGCGCGGACTGACTGCGGACCAATGTTGTAAAATTCTGCGGACGCGGACGCGGATCATTGATAGAAATCCGCGGACGGACGCGGACGCTGAATTTCAAGATCCGCACACCTCTGGTGTATACTAGAAATTAGTGTGTAAAGTCCATGAAATCTCTTGAATTCTATAAACCACTAATGGGACGGTTTTTGCAGTGCCCTTCTTTCATCCCCACCATTGCCTATAGTGCAATGGCCATAGAGGCACCACGGGATAAGTATTTATTGATCCTCACCGAAGATCGAACCGGTGACCCTCAGTCGAGCGCTTTGAAACAACAACAACAAAACAAGCCTGGTACAACGCTTTGCTAAACTATCTACAGATAAGCAAAATAAGATAGGTGTTTAGTTAGAAACAATATATAAATGTAGTGATTAACGATAGACCGACATAAGCCGAAAATTGAGTCATGAACTATAGACCGAAATAAGCCGAACATTGAGTCATTAACTATAGACCGACATAAGCCGAATATTGAGTTAACTATAGATCGACATAAGCCGAATATTGAGTCATGAACTATAGACCGACATAAGCCGAACATTGAGTCATTAACAATAGACCAACATAAGCCGAATATTGAGTCCACTATAGACCGACATAAGCCGAATATTGAGTCCACTATAGACCGACATAAGCCGAATATTGAGTCA
Source organism: Bulinus truncatus (assembly GCA_021962125.1). NCBI lineage: Eukaryota > Metazoa > Mollusca > Gastropoda > Planorbidae > Bulinus > Bulinus truncatus. The sequence continues at coordinate 214,127 of JAGDYQ010000189.1, forward strand.
TTAGCATTTTAAACATTTTAAACTCAAGTCAGGGCTAACGACAGCTTATCATCATGAACATCTTGACAATCTACACCAACTAGGGAAACCTCTGATCAATATACCCAACTATTGCTACATCAGTTTATAGTAGATCAATATACCCAACTATTGCTACATCGGTTTATAGCAGATCAATATACCCAACTACTGCTAGTTTATAGCACATCAATATACCCAACTATTGCTACTTCAGTTTATAGCAGATCAATATACCCAACTATTGCTACATCAGTTTATAGCAGATCAATATACTCAACTACTACTAGTTTATAGCAGATCAATATACCCAACTATTGCTACATCAGTTGATAGCAGATCAATATACCCAACTATTGCTACATCAGTTGATAGCAGATCAATATACCCAACTATTGCTACATCAGTTAATAGCAGATCAATATACCCAACTATTGCTACATCAGTTGATAGCAGATCAATATACCCAACTATTGCTACATCAGTTGATAGCAGATCAATATACCCAACTATTGCTACATCAGTTGATAGCAGATCAATATACCCAACTATTGCTACATCAGTTAATAGCAGATCAATATACCCAACTATTGCTACATCAGTTGATAGCAGATCAATATACCCAACTATTGCTACATCAGTTGATAGCAGATCAATATACCCAACTATTGCTACATCAGTTGATAGCAGATCAATATACCCAACTATTGCTACATCAGCTTATAGCAGATCAATATACCCAACTACTGCTAGTTTATAGCAGATCAATATACCCAACTACTGCTACATCAGTTTATAACAGATCAATATACCCAACTATTGCTACATCAGTTTATAACAGATCAATATACCCAACTATTGCTACATCAGTTTATAACAGATCAATATACCCAACTATTGCTACATCAGCTGATAACAGATCAATATACCCAACTATTGCTACATCAGTTGATAGCAGATCAATATACCCAACTATTGCTACATCAGCTTATAACAGATCAATATACCCAACTACTGCTACATCAGTTGATAGCATATCAATATACCCAACAACTGCTACATCAGTTTATAACAGATTATTAAGCCGTACGCCCCCCCCCTATGAATAGGGCTTCAGTAATACTAACAATAAACGTATAACATGAGTTTATTCAGTATTGCTTATGTTAAAGATAACTATCAAATAGACATTTTTATGTTGATATTCTTTAAAGTAATAGATTACTATATTAGATGTTGATTTAAATCAAAGAAGTATATTAACTTTGCATAAGAGACTCATCACATATTATTTGATGCATGAGGGGATTGGAAGGGGGGGGGTCTGATTATATTAAAATTAGTTGAGTCAGACACGAATCCGTGAGGAAAAACTGACAACTGACAGTGTTAAAAAATAATCATAGAACCAGTTTTTTTTGTTGATACTAGTTAAAGTAACATACAGATCTATTACACCGAATATCCAATTACAGGTCTCTGACATGAATGTCTATCGACAGGAGAAGCATAAACACACAATAAAAACTTCAATAGAACTGGACTCCAGTAGATTAATTATTGCTTGAGGTGGCAGATGGTCATGCAGTGCACATCATTTGACTGTCGACTTCAGGATCAAATCCTGTTCAAACTTCTCAAAGTCCATCCAGCTTAAAAAATCAAACAAATAAGGGGGCACAACAAATTGGTTAAACAAGTGAAGAGGACTGGGCGTTGTGCTAGCCACTGATGTGAATTGACTTAATCCCTTATCATTTAATATGACGTGACTCAATCCCTTATATCTTAATATGGCGTGACTTAATCCCTTAGCATTTAATATGGCGTAACTTAATCCCTTATCATTTAATATGGCGTGACTTAATCCCTTATCATTTAATATGACGTGACTCAATCCCTTATATCTTAATATGGCGTGACTTAATCCCTTATCATTTAATATGGCGTGACTTAATCCCTTATTTCTTAACTCCCAACAAACGGCATACAATAAAATGTGACTCTGGTGATCCATAAAGTCAAACCATGAAAAATATTATTTTTTTAAATATTTTTTTATTACAAATGTAATATTTTTATTAAAAAAATGCATGCTAAATACTTTCTAATAAAAAATATTTATTTATTTTTTATTTAACTACAATTTCTCGCAAATAAAATAACACTATCAGTTGACCGGCACCGAACGCCATTTTGATTTGTTTACGTTTTGTCAGTCACTTTGACTACATTGAAATGGACTCAGATTCTCATTATTTAGTGGAAAAAGAACTTAAATCTAGTGACAAAAATGAAACTAACACTCGCTAAATCAAAAAAAAAAAAATATAAAAACATTCAAAACTGACCAAAAAACATTTTTTTCAATTTTTTCAAGAAAAAACACAAGGTAGCCTCACGACACAGGCGCGCACAAGGCCAAACCCCTCACTATTTTGACATTTTGTCAAAAAAGTGAGGGGCAGTGCAAAAAACACACTGTGCATTATGTCTTTTTTAATAAAAAAAACTTTTTTTTCTACATTTTTTGCGTTTTTCTTAAAATTAAATTTTTTTATGTGAATAATTAAAGGAAAATATGCATATTTGAAAAAAAGTCACCAAACATTTTTTTTTTAAAGAAATTGATTGATAACTGAATATTTCATTTCAGAAATATATGTAGATTAATAAAATGTCTGAAAAAATGTTTTTGTTTTTAATACTTGTTTTTTGTCTTATTGCTGTTTGTACACTTTAAAAAAAAAATAATTTTGTTTTGTTAAATTCTTTTTTTTTAAATATTATCAAAATTCATTTTCACAAAAAAAGCTGCACAGTTTTAAAGCCTATTCAAAGAAGAAAAAAAATGATATATCACACATATATGGGCTATAAAGGAAACAGACAATAAAGTCCAAAATGTAAGGACACCTGTTTGGTAATAAAAAAATGCCAAAAACCTGCCGTCGATTAAGAGTTAATATGGCGTGACTTAATCCCTTATCATTTAAATCGCGTGACTTAAAACGTTATCATTTTTAATGCCGTAACTTAATCCCTTACCATTTAATATGCTTTGTACCCCCTTGGACCCCGTCGACAAAGCCGAGAGGGAGGCCCTGTTGTCTGGGCAGCGCAAGGCCTCCACAAACTTCGCCCAGGCCTGCGCTCTGGAGACGTTACTTCAGTCTCGCTTCACGGCGAGAGCACAAACAAGAAGACAGCAGTCTACGGGTTATAAATCCTTGCTCAATTGGCAGAGAGCTGGACCCCATGGGCTGTCTTCATTGGTGGAAGGGTCCCTTGTAGTCCCACTGGTCAACTACCGCCCGCCTTAAGCTGGGCAGCCCCCGGCCAATAAGGTGTTGACCCGCCACGGCCTGCCTGCTTCAGTGGGTGCCTGGAGCTTAGAGCGCAGCTCAACAGGCAGACCGTTACCACATGCACCAGGAAGACATTCAAAGATAAAGACGGAGTCTCCAGCTCTCCGTATTGCAAGCTCGAACGTGCGCACTATGCGCACTGGACTGACAGATGACTTACAGAAAATCGATGACTCCCGCAAGACCGCAGTCATCGATCTTGAGCTGCACAGACTAAACATTGATGTGGCAGCCTTACAAGAAACGCGCCTCCCAGAGACTGGATCTTTGAGGGAAGCACACTATACGTTTATTTGGCAGGGGAAAGACGCCGAGGAATCCAGAGAACACGGAGTCGGCTTCGCCATAAAGAACACCCTGCTCCAAATGATTGAACCTCCTTCCCACGGCACAGAGGGAATCCTTACCCTGCGTCTATTCACAGCATCTGGTACTGCCAACCTCCTCTGCATCTATGCACCAACCATGCAAGCCAGCACGGAGACTAAAGACCAGTTCTACGTGCTATTAAACAGCGCCATTGCCGCAGTCCCTGCTTCGGAACACCTCTACCTTCTGGGGGATTTTAACGCTCGTGTTGGTTCTGACTATGACTCTTGGTCAAGTGTGCTGGGTCACCATGGCATAGGGAAAATGAACGAAAACGGCCAGAGATTACTCGAACTCTGCTGCTATCACGGCCTATGCGTAACAAACACCTACTTTCAGACCAAGGCATGTCACAAGGCGTCCTGGAGACATCCAAGATCAAATCACTGGCTCCAGTTGGACCTGATCATCATCAGGCGCGACTCTCTGAATAACGTTCGTAACACCAGAGCCTACCATAGCGCTGATTGCGATACAGACCACTCCCTCATTGCCTCCAAGATAAAGCTACGCCCCAAGAGACTCCATCACTCCAAAAAGAAATGCCGGCCAAAAATCAACACCAGTCAGACCACCAACCAAGCCAAAAACCAGGAGTTCATAGCAAGGCTGGGGGAACTGCAAAGCTGCAGCCAAGAGTCGAATGCAGAAGATATATGGAATTCACTCCGGAACACTATCTACAGAGCTGCTGCTCTGACGTATGGTACAAGGGAGCACAAGAATACCGACTGGTTTGAGGCAAACGTTGCTGAACTAGAGCCCGTCATTGATGCCAAGAGAAAAGTACTGATAAGCTACAAACGTGACCCAAGTCAGCACAATCTTCTGGAGCTGAAGGCTGCTCGGAGAAAGGCCCAACAGACTGCCCGTTGCTGCGCAAATGACTAATGGTTTCAACTGGCGTATAGCATCCAGCAAGCGTCGGACACTGGCAACATAAGGAGGATGTATGAAGGCATCAAGCAAGCAGCTGGCAAATCATTAAAGAAGACTGCACCCTTGAAGTCCAAATCAGGGGAGATCATCATTGACAAAAGCAAGCAAATGGGCAGGTGGGTGAAAACTCTGTCAAACAGAGAGCATCGGACGCTATAGAAGACTTGACCGTCCTGAAGGAGCTGGATGCTGAACCTGCCATGGACAAACTCAGTAAAGCCATTGATGCCCTGAACAGTGGTAAATCGCCGGGTGAGTATGGCATCCTGCCTGAGATCATGAAATGCGGAAAACCTGCCTTATTAGAGCCACTCCATGAGCTCCTCTGCCTATGTTGGAAGGAAGGCAGAGTTCCGCAAGACATGCGCAACGCCAAGTTAGTCACGCTGTACAAAAATAAGGGGGATCGTAGCGACTGTAACAACTACAGGGGTATTTCATTGCTGAGCATTGTAGGCAAAGCCTTTGCACGCGTGGTCCTCAACCGTCTTCAGGTTCTCGCAAACCGCATGTACCCTGAATCACAATGCGGCTTCCGACAAGAAAGATCCACTGTCGACATGATATTCTCAGTGCGTCAGCTCCAGGAGAAGTGCAGAGAACAGCAGATGCCGCTGTACATCGCCTTCATCGACCTAACCAAGGCGTTTGACTTAGTAAGCAGAAGCGGCCTGTTCCTGTTACTGAAGAAGATCGGTTCTAGCGCCTACACTATTCGGCATATTTTTCTCTATGATGCTGAATTTTGCATTTAAAGACTCTACAGAAGGTGTCTGCCTACATACCAGAAGTGACGGGAAGCTGCTGAACATGGCCCGCCTAAGAACAAAAACCAAGATTCGCACTATCCTTATCAGAGACATGCTGTTCGCTGATGACGCTGCCCCGACAGCACACATGCAGAGAATTCGGACTGACCATCAGCATCAAGAAAACCAACATCATGGGTCAAGACATCCGAGCTTCACCCTCAATCACCATCGGCAACGAAGTTCTGGAGGTCACCGACAAGTTCACATACCCGGGCTCCACCATCACCAGTAGTCTGTCCCTGGATGACGAGATCGACAAGAGGCTTGCCAAAGCAACCAGCGTCATGGCCAGACTAAACAAACGAGTATGGTCTAACAACCAATTGACACTGAACACCAAGTTCCAGGCATGTGTTCTCAGCACTCTTTTGTATGGCAGCGAAACCTGGACTACCTATACCAAACAGGAAAATCGACTCGAGAGCTTCCACCTCCGCTGTCTCCGACGCATCCTTGGCATCAGATGGCAGGACAAAATCACCAACACTGCCGTACTCAAACAAGCCAGCTCACTGAGCATGCATCTCCTTCTGTGCCAAAGACGTCTACGATGGCTGGGTCATGTGCATCGAATGCAAGATGGACGCATACCAAAGGACATCCTATATGGCGAACTTGCCACTGGGCATCGCCCCGTTGGTCGCCCACAACTGCGATACAAGGATGTCTGCAAACACGACCTCATATTGACCGGCATCAGCCTCCGACGACCGGAGCGGGTGGCGACATGCTGTTCACAAGGGCATCCTTAATGGTGAACAATTAAGGAACCAACAGCAGGAGGCCAAAAGACAGAGAGGGAAGATCGCACGGCAGAAACAGGCCCTCGGTTCTCCATCCAGCTTCATTTGTGGCCACTGTGGAAGAGTCTGTCAGTCCAGGATCGGTCTGCTGAGCCATTCAAGAACCTGCTCTCAAAACACGACTAGATGACTAACCTAGAGCGCTACCATCATCTTTCGAGATGGAGGGTTTGCCTACTAATATGCCGTGACTGAATCCATCATCCCTTAAAATGCCTTGACTAAATCCCTTAATAAGCCGTGATTTAATCCCGTATCCTTATATCCCTTAATCTGGCCCGATCCACGCGCCTGATGAAGATCAGCTATGGAGCGATGTGATAACATATAAAGCCCACGGTTCTCGGCCTTGCGTTTGGCACTCGCCCCAAGGGCTCTCGCACTGGCGTGTGAAAACTTTCGTTAACAGAGGTAGCTGACTGGAGCTGCAGGGACTCGAAGCTGTATTCTTCTGACTAGAACCCACATTAATAACTAATAGTAATCTAGCTCCGAAATAAATGAAATGTTTCAATTTATTATACAATTCCATAAACCTTTCGCACCTACAGAATTCTCTGCAAGTTGACTTGTAATGTTTAATGCTTAACTTCCCAATCTCCACTGCCACCCATATAATATACATTCGGTGCTGTCACCGAAGTTAAACTACAATAACTTAACTAACTTAAATTTAAAAAAAAAGAAAATTTAGAATGTTTATAAAGAAAATCTATGTTTATTAATAGTATAATCATAAAGCAACAGAAAATGTTAAAAAAAGAACATTTGATGGAGATAATTTAGTCCTATGTATTTTGTGTTAATTTATTTTTAATAATAGAATAATATATAAAAATAATACATTGTTTCATAATAAAACTATTGCAAACAAAAGATATGTAGATTTTCATAAACCTATCAAATCGAAAAGTGAATTAAATAATAAATTGCTCATGTTTTCTGGTTTTGTAGAATTTCTCGCAAGAAACATTCAAGAAACATATCGACCCCTTTTACCACTTGATGATAAGAACAGACGCATGCGCAGATTACCTCTTGCCAACTCTTTCCAGAATGTCTTTAAATTGATTGTAGGCCTGTCTTTGCTTCTCTTGATACAACAGATCTGCCAGAGCCTGCAAGTCGTTTCCGATCGGTACGCGCCTGGAGACACTGAAGACGGGATACGCATCTCTTCGGTGCCGGAGTTGCTGGTCGCGTTCGACGTCTTCATTTCCAGTCTCACTACTGTGCTCGTTTGACAAAGAAGATGGCGAACGTCTTCTCATGTCATGCGCATGAAATCTCAATCTCGGCTCCCGCACGTCCCGCTCGAAGGCGTTTCCGATCTCTTCGGGTCTGGGGTACTCTACGTCGTCGGTGTAGGTCTGTCTTCTCTTCTGGAACCTGAGTCTCCTCTTGCTGTTCCTCAGGCGGTACCGCTTGCTGAGGCGAAGTTTCTTGTTCTGGAAGGGGTGAGACTTTTCATGGGAGTATAAACTTTCGACGTCCTCGAGGGGGCTCTCGTCTTCCTCGCTGTCGTAGCCAAGACTATTCTGAGCCTTCCCGTAGAGCTCATCATCAGAAGAGGGCTGGGGGTTCTCCATCAGGTCCACGCCGCTGCCGGAAGTCGCGATTTGTTTCAGCTCTTTGTCCAGTCTGGCAGTGGAGTGGCGGTCATTGGACGTTGACCTGACTGACATCGCCACTGTGACGTGTGAGGGCAGAGAGGAGAGAAGGCAGACGGCGACGGCCATGATGGACAAAGACGTCACGTGACGTGCCATGCAGGAGCCTGAGTTAGTTGGTTGGTGCACCATTTTTTTCCTGTGTTTACCTGCAATAAAAAACAGCAAATAATTTATATAAGGAAAGCTAAAATAGTCTCTTCTCTATCTATCTATCTATCTATCTATCTATCTATCTATCTATCTATCTATCTATCTATCTATCTATCTATCTATCTATCTATCTATCTATCTATCTATCTATCTATCTATCTATCTATCTATCTATCTATCTATCTATCTATCTATCTATCTATCTATCTATCTATCTATCTATCTATCTATCTATCTATCTATCTATCTATCTATCTATCTATCTGTCTGTCTGTCTGTCTGTCTGTCTGTCTATCTATCTATCATCTATTTATCTATTTATCTATCTATCTATCTATCTATCTAATCTATCCATCTATCCATCTATCCTCAGGGGTCTAAAAACAGGCTTTTTTTTTTCAAATCGCACGTAATCTTGAAAATGTGTGTTAGTAAGCATTGTCTCATGATCACTTCTATCTATGTATGTAATTCTCTTCGTCGCCACCACGTAGCAAGACGCAAGTCTATATATAGATAGACTTGCGTTTGCGGAATTCCTGAATACGTCAAAGCAAGCAAGACGCATTCAGCATTCAACAACGTTCGACAACTCGCATTGTTTTCTGATTTCTTTGCAAAATAATTTTTTTTTAAAGTTATGAACGAAAATAAAAATCTAATTAGTTGTTGTTTCTCTTCCTTACAACATTCTAAAGGATAGATTATTTCAATAAAAAAATTGTCAAAGATTACTTGAAAGAGATCTAATTAGTTGTTGTTACTTTTCATTAAGAAAACCAACAGGATATACTATAAAAAAAAATAATAAAAAACAATGTCCGTGAGAGGAATCGAGCCTGGATAGCCAGCATAAAAAAAAAAGCAAAAAAAAAAATATCTCCTTAGCCATTCAGCCACCACGTCACACAATATAAAGCAATTATATTGTGTTAAATAAAGATTGCTTAATTATTTTGCTCTCCCACTTGACAAAGACAGGAGCAATGAGACAGACCACTGTTGCGCATGCCTGGAGAGTGAGGGAGGGGGGCCGGAGGAGGGTTAGAGAGTCGGCGTGCGTGCGTGGTGTCCCGCATGGTTGGGCGACGTAGAGAATTATATATACTGAAGATACTAAAAAAATAACATTATGTTTAATGAGCGATTAAAAATGAATGATAAAATATATTTTGTTTGATTGCTTATTTAAAAAAAATAATTACAGTAATTATATTGATGGGGCGGCATATGCTACGCCGCGGGATGAATAGTTTTAAATAATTCATTAGTGAAAATCCATTTTCACATATGTTTGTGTTGTCAAAGTAATTCAACGAGCATAATTGTGGACATTTCGGAAAATGAACAGGGCAATCTCCAGTATACACCCCAATAGACTGGACCCCAGTAGACAAGTTTCTCAGACATCATATGGCAATAGATGACCGCGGACAAGTCAGTGTTGGATAATTTCACCGCGGCCCACTGGGGGTGGGAGGAAAGGGGGTGGACGGGCTTTGATTATTTAAAGTTTAGATTGTTTTGATTTACAATGTCACTGCCGCTAACAGCAGCTCAGCTCCCTGTTAATCTCTCGTCCATGGATAGTCCCACAACCCCGAGAGAAATTCACAACAGTGAAAAACAAAAAGGAAATAATTGAATGTCTCTTGTGCGGCCCAGTCCCATTTGACCCACGGAGCGGTACAGGTCCGAGCCCGGGGGTTGGAGACCACTGCTGTCGCGCGACGCTATTTCTTGGTTTCTGTTATTAAGGCCGCTGAAAATATTTAAGGCCGCTGTTGCTCACTCCCGCATTTAGGCCTACAAAAATGAATGGAGTGATTTGTAAATATTTTAAATGTTCTGCGACTTGCTATTTAGAACATGATATTTTTATTATTTCATGAAAACATCCACATTGATACACATTATCTATAAATTGAATAAGAAAAGAAAAGTTGCTACTTTTGAACCCCGTGAAAATTACAGGAAGAAGATTTTATTTCTAATTACACAGCTCAACAAAAAAATTTTTTTTCGAATTGCCAAGAATGTTTGAATGAATTTATAGCAATTCATGGGTGCTGATTTCAAAACTGCCACTGCTTTTGCTGAATTGGCTCTAGTTTCTGAGATATTGGACATCCTTGAAAATATGATTATACCCTTTGTGTAAAACAAATGCAATAAGTTTGGTGTCTTTTGTTTAATTTAACTATTTTTTTCTCTTTTATGATGCTTTCTAAAGACATCATGAGTTCATCACGAAGATGCTACAAAAATAATCCAATGTATTCTGTAACATCTGCGGAGAATACATGATTGAAAAGCAAAGAAGAAATATAACCGAATCTGCGCAGCAGGCATATTTGACTTATTTCGGTGTGAAGCATGGAAATCAAGACAAGTCTGCAGAAACTGTGTGGAGAGCCTACGGCAGTGGACAAATGGTGAGAAGAAAAGTCTAAGTTTCGGTGTACCAATGGTATGGCGAGAGCCGAAAGACAATTTTGGTGATTGTTATTTTTGTATTGTGAATGTTAAAGGCTTCAATCGCCACAAGAAATCTAAGTGGGATTATCCTGATCTTGAATCTGCAAGGAGACCAATTCCACATAGCAGTGAAGTTCCTATACCAGTGTTTACTGGATTATTAGAGCTTTCACCATCAGACTCCGACGAGGGGCAAGATCTGGAGTTTTTGGCAGGTGAAAACAGTGGAAGCAATTATGAAGGAAGTTCTTCAACACCTCAACCATTCTGCCAAGAAGAACTCAATGACCTAATACGAGACCGAAATCTGTCCAAGCAAGCATCTGAGTTTTTAGCGTCCAGGCTCAATGAAAGAAATTTTCTCAAACCAGAAGTTAAAATAACATTTTATCGGAAAAGAGAAGAGTTTTTTCTTCCATATTTCAGCCAAGAGGAAGATCTTGTTTACTGTAATGACATCCCTGGACTTCTGCTCCAAATGGGACTACAAGACTACCATTCCGAAGACTGGCGTCTTTTTATAGACAGTTCAAGCTTGAAATGTGTTCTGTTACACAATGGTAACCGTTATGCATCTCTTCCCATTGCCCACTCAACAACACTTAAAGAAGAGTATGAGAATATCAAAACAGTATTGCAGAAAGTCTGTTATTATGAGCATCAGTGGTCAATTTGTGTTGATCTAAAAATAGTAAACTTCTTGCTTGGACAGCATTCAGGATACACAAAATACCCATGCTTCATGTGCCTTTGGGATAGCAGGGCAAGGCAAGATCAGTGGACAAGAGTGACATGTTCTGCAAGGGAAACCATGACTGTAGGTATAGAAAATATCATCAACAAGCCACTGGTTGACAAAAATAAGATCATTCTCGGACCGTTTCATATCAAATTAGGTTTAATGAAACAATTTGTTAAGGCTTTGGACAAATCTGGCAATTGCTTCAAGTATATTTACAGATCATTTCCCGGATCGAGCCTCGAGAAGCTGAAAGCTGGGATTTTTTACGGTCCTCAGATTCGGAAACTCATCAACGATCGAAATTTTGCTAATTTCATGGATCACCTTGAAGCTTCTTGTTTCAGTTGTCAGGAACTTCTTAGGTAATAACAGAGCAGAGAATTACGAAGAAATGGTGCAAGATAACTTCAGAAACATTGGAACAAATATGAGCATCAAGGTACATTACCTGCACTGTCATCTAGACAAATTTCCAGGTAACCTTGGGGACTTCAGTGAGGAACAAGGCGAGAGGTTCCATCAGGATATGAGGGTGATGGAGGAGAGATATCAAGGAAGATGGGACAAACATATGTTGGCTGACTACTGTTGGAGCATCCAGCGCATTTGCACCAACGACACATACAAAAGGGAGTCGAGCAAACAGCGAATTGCTAATGCATTACCATAGACCAATTAACATATAAATTAATTAATTAATTAGACATAATTAGTTTTTCAAATGGAAATGTTTTCTTCTATAAGACTATTACATGTATTTTGAACAAATTTCTGCATGACTATTAACAGTTTCACTACTATTTGTTAGTATACTATTATACTTCAAGCAATTTCTGACAAATTCCAAATACGGTGCATACATTATTTAATTAATTTTAATTATCTCGTAAAATAGAGCCAATCTAGCAAAAGCACTTACATATTCAAAATCAGCATAGTTGACTTTGTATAAAATGATTCAAATATCACTGGCAATGAATTCACTGTTTACCAGTGTTATATATTATCAGAATTTGTTTTACATTGGTTTACTTTGTGGTGCGTATGTATTGAATGCTAGTTTGTGGTCTTTATATTATACGTTAATACCATGCGGCTCTTGGATCTCCGGAAGAATGGCAGAGTTAATAATTGCAGTTAGGATTTAAACTTTAATAATGTTTCAAGTCTTCGGACTCACCACGCACCTATCATAACATGTTTAGCTACATTACAGGGGCCCCACCATCCAACCTATCATAACAGGTTTAGCTACATTACAGGGGCCCCACCACCCAACCTATCATAACATGTTTAGCTACATTACAGGGGCCCCACCACCCAACCTATCATAACAGGTTTAGTACATTACAAGGGCGGGTCCAGATAAAGTGTGGGACATAGAGTTATATATCGCAGGGCCTCTGTGAGATGTTTGGGGCAGTCGCTCTAATCGCAAACCCTGACGGCCACAGGAGAGGAGAGAGGGGGTAGGGAGAAAACAGAAGGTAAACAGAAAATCTTACTTTAAACCCGGGCAAAGCCGGGTACTTGCAACTAGTATATATATATATATATATATATATATATATATATATATATATATATAGGTGGAAAGAGGAGGGAGGGAGAAAGGAGGGAGAGAGGGGTTAGGGAGGGAGAGAGAGGGGAGGGAAGGAGAGAGGGAGAGGATGGGAGAAATAGGAGGAAGAGATAAAGAAAAAGAGGGGGCAGGGAGGGAGAGAGAGGGAAGGGGGAGGGAGGAGGATGGACGGGGGGAGAGAAGGAGGGGGAGAGGGGAGAGAGGGAGATGGGAGAGGGACAGAGAGAGGGAGGGGGAGGGAGAAAGGGAAGGAGGGAAAGGGAGAGAGGAGGAGGGAGGGAGGGAGAGAGAGGAAGGGAGAGAGGGGGTAGGGAGAAAACAGAAGGTAAACAGAAAACCGTATTTTAAACCCGGGCAAAGCCGGGTACTTGCAACTAGTTTATATATATAGGCCATGGATGCAACCTGAGCTCAGGAATCCACTTGGATTATCTTCTCCTGCCATCTTCAGTTCCTATCAGCCCACTCGTGTGACGTCGGGAATTATTGTCCGGCTAGTGGACACGCGAGAGGATATTTCTGGTGACGATGTTATGACAAGTAGCAAACTGGGATACGATATGATTAGACCACAGGACTCTCAGATCAGTTGTACACAGGGAACCGCGTATGGGTGGGGAAGAAAATGATGCGTACACCTTTTTTTTAAATTGTGGAAGATAATTAAAAACAAGCAATCTAAGCCTGTTCCATTCTGGACACAGGACGTGTTAGAGCATTTTCGTATTATGTATCAGTACGTATGCTATCTTTCAGTAAATATTTGGAAATTTTGGAAATGTTTATAAATTCAATTGTGTAATGCATATATCTGAAAAAAAGATATTAAAAAGACGTTTCTTTATATTTGAAAACAAAATTATTTTCTCTTAAATCTAACTACAAGTGGTTTGTGGTCACTGAAATAGGACTCATAATTGAAACATTCTAAATTGTAGTCATATAATCGTCCGAAAACTCCGTCAATTGTTGTTTGATAATTATATATTATGGGTTTTATAAAAAGTACGGGAAGTAAGTCATGTTGAATAACTGTTAAAAAATAAATAATGATTACGCCCCTTTGATTAGCTTTTATTATTTATATTTAAAATATAAGCAAAACGGTACATAAAAAACTCTTATATTTCGGCCCTGAGATGTCAAATCGCGAAATGGACTTTTGATGTACATTTGGCAGGCCAAGACCTACAAAATGATATTTACATCATGGGTCTAGGACTTATGGTTGCTTAGATATAGGACGCTCCATTGTTAATATAGCTTATATAGTAAAACACGGTACTTTATAAGCCCCCTTTTACGGCCGTCAGAAATCAGATCGCGAAATGGACTTTTGCTGCACACATGGCAGGCCAAGACCTACACAATGATATTTACATCATGGGTCTAGGACTTATGGTTGTTGAGATCTAGGATGTTGACGGACAGACAGACAAAACGGGGACAATAGAGCATTTTTTTTTTTCGAAAATGCTCTAAAAAACATATTATTTTTATAGTTTTCCTTTCATTATTGTAGCTCAACTTTTAGTGGGGTGTGTCTTATGGATACATCAGACGACTGCCTTGGGTCTCCAACTTCCAACGAACCCCCCCCCCCCCCATTAAATGTAAAGTCCTATCAAATCTGTTGCTGTAGGGGACCTGAAATGTATTTATTCCTAGGGGCTCAATATAAACTTACAGTCTCTGCCTGGGGCTCCCTAAATACTATCAACGGTTCTGGCTGTATGTGGCGGGGGGCGTTGGTGGGGCAGTGAATGGGGCGAAATACAGCGCCAACTAACAAATGCTACCATGTTGTCAAATGCTACTCAAATGCTACCATGTTGTCAAATGCTACCATGTTGTCAAATGCTACTCAAATGCTACCATGTTGTCAAATGCTATTATATTGCCAAACGCTACCATGTTGTCAAATGCTACTCAAATGCTACCATGTTGTCAAATGCTATTATATTGTCAAATGCTACCATGTTGTCAAATGCTACTAAAATGCTACCATGTTGTCAAATGCTACCATGTTGTCAAATGCTACCATGTTGTCAAATGCTACCATGTTGTCAAATGCTACCATGTTGTCAAATGCTATTATATTGTCAAATGCTACCATGTTGTCAATGGCTATTATATTGTCAAATGCTACCATGTTGTCAAATGCTACTTAAATGCTACCATGTTGTCAAATGCTATTATATTGTCAAATGCTACCATGTTGTCAAATGCTACTCAAATGCTACCATGTTGTCAAATGCTACCATGTTGTCAAATGCTACTCAAATGCTACCATGTTGTCAAATGCTACCATGTTGTCAAATGCTACTCAAATGCTACCATGTTGTCAAATGCTATTATATTGTCAAACGCTACCATGTTGTCAAATGCTTTTATATTGTCAAATGCTACCATGTTGTCAAATGCTACCATGTTGTCAAATGTTACCATGTTGTCAAATGCTACCATGTTGTCAAATGCTACCATGTTGTCAAATGTTACCATGTTGTCAAATGCTACCATGTTGTCAAATGCTACCATGTTGTCAAATGCTACCATGTTGTCAAACGCTACCATGTTGTCAAATGCTACCATGTTGTCAAATGCTACCATGTTGTCAAATGTTACCATGTTGTATATTCATTTTGTCAAGCAATATCTATATCCCTATTTTATTTTCAATCCTTTTTTTTTTTATTTAGTTTGTAACTATTTTCTTTTTTTTATTATCCTTAATGATGAGGAAAAATAAAGATTCAGTAGAGTTGAATGCATCAATAATTTATGCCCTTATTTTTACATTCCCCAACACTTTTATTCCATTTACACCTTATAAACCAGTGGTCCTCAGTCCGTTGCCCATGAATACATGCTCTCCGTGGAAACCTATTCAATGGTTCTGCAAAAACTATTCAATACATAAAAAAAAGTTTTTTTTTAAAAAGAACAGGGCGCCGTAAAGTGTTTTCTTTGAAAAAAATTTTTATTCTGTTTCGCGAGCAATGTTTCTATGGTGCTACTGATTAAATAAATAAAACTGTTCCTTCACCCTTGCCTATCAGAGCGATGTTTGCCCGAACAATACGCGCTAGCTCTGGTGATCGTGAAAATGGAGTTTATTAATAAGTAGAATCAATATTTCTCCATACATAAAGTATTCATGCGGAGCCTTAACACAGTATCGTGGGAAGGTTAGTTAGGGTGTGAGGCAGTACGGGGGTGCCGAACTAGAGAGTGGCCACACAATGACACTTTAGTACTTTCAGTAGAATGGGGGGAGGGAAGTAGGGGTGTACTCCCCTAGCAGCAACAACAACATTAAGCTCGCGCATGGTGCCACACAAGCTATCTACTGCTCTGCCTTGGATACAATAGCTAGCTACTGCTCTGCCTGGACACACAAGATAGCTACTGCTCTGCCTTGTACACAAAAGCTAGCTACTGCTTTGCCTTGGATACAATAGCTAGCTATTGCTTTGCCTTGGATACATTAGCTAGCTATTGCTTTGCCTTGGATACAATAGCTAGCTACTGCTTTGCCTTGGATACAATAGCTAGCTATTGCTTTGCCTTGGATACAATAGCTAGCTACTGCTTTGCCTTGGATACAATAACTAGCTATTGCTTTGCCTTGGATACCATAGCTAGCTATTGCTTTGCCTTGGATACAATAGCTAGCTACTGCTCTGCCTGAACACAATTGTTAGGTACTTCTATGACAATAGCTCTATCTGGACAAAATGACACATTTTTTTCTAGCTCTATTGACCCACGAAGTGCGCAATAATTAATGGCTTAAGTTTATCAGTATTAGGCCTAGATCATTAGTAGGCCTATATCATGAGAAGACCTAGATCATTAGTAGGCCTATATCATGAGAAGACCTAGATCATAAAAGGCCGAAATAATTAGTGGGCCGATCATTAGTAGGCCGATACCATTATATCTTATGAAGTGACTATAAATTAGGAAAGGGGGGGGGGAGACTTAATCAAGTGGTCGCCCTAGTTTTGTTTGATCATAACCAGGATGCACCCATAGATATATAAGACTAGATCGCTTACGTGCTATGTAAACGTGTTATATGGGCGGTCCCCGAATACAATGAGTATAACCTATTTATTTTTACAAATTCTTTGCAACTATGATGACGTAGTACGGAAGTACGCATAGATTGCATAAACAAATAGCAAAAAAAATAAAGAAATTTACTCTTCTCTTTTTGAAGTTAGGGTCCGCACATAAAACACTTTTTCGGTCTCTGTTAAATAAGCATAAGCGATCTAGTCTATATATCTAAGGATGCACCGCACGTGACATGGAAATAAAAATTGAATGCATTAAAAACTACACACGAAAAGAGTTTAGTTACTGGTTAATTAAAAAATGGTATTGGTGAAATAAATCTCGATTGGTTGAAATGTAATATCCCGATTGGTTGAAATTCTATGACTCAGGAAAGCAAAAATAAAAAAAGACATGTTAGTTTATTATTATAGTTTTGTGTTTCTTGGCATCTCCTCAAACTTCGTTTTTTTTGGGCGGTTTTATCAGTTTTAAAAGAATTATAATATGTTAAAATAAAGAAATAACGCATACAAGGTTTAGATGGAAATAGATTATTTCGATTTGTTTTTCATTTTTCTATCTTGTGTGTTTTTTGGCGATTTTTTAAATTAGTTTGGGTTGTTTTCGTTAAAAACATCTGATACCTTGGCAAAAAAAAATTATTGATCCTTGACCGGGTAGGTGAGGAGACTTGAAGAATGGGAGTTAGGTTAAAATATTCAAAACAGAAATTACCGCTAGGCGGTAGGGAGTTCTGATTTTAAGGTAGGCCTACTACTGTAATTTAGAATTTTTAACTAGGGTTTTCAAAAAAGTAAAATAAAATGTCTAGCAGTGCTGTATTTACAGTAACAAATCGAATATTGAATGACTAGCAGTGCTGTATTTACAGGAACAAATCGAATATTGAATGACTAGCAGTGCTGTATTTACAGGAACAAGTCGAATATTGCTTCAAAGAACTTTCATGACAACCAAACAATTATCGAGTTTATTAATTGAAACTTTGTTTGTTTTGAACGCAATACTCCGTCAATAGATGAGTTTTAAGGGAAAAAACAAAATGTCGACTTTATATAGACTTGGTCACGTGACAGTAAATGACACACTGGCTGTCATAAAGCCGTCAAGTGTTCATGACATGTCATGTCCACATCTCCGCCTCAAATCATGTAAGGGCAGGGGAAGGTTGGGAGATTGAGCTTGGGGTATGGGACGTAATGTTTGTGTGTTTGTATGTGTGTGTGTGTGGGATATGGGGGGAGAGGGGGGACAACAGCCCGGATGCTGTGTCAGGGAGACACTGGAAATCGTCAGGCATGTTTCTGTCACGTGATAGAATGAGCACCTGGTGGCCAACTGGTGTTTTCAAGTAAAGAAGTGTTTGTGTGTGTTTGTGTGTGTGTGTTTGTGTGTGTGTGTTTGTGTGTTTGTGTGTGTGTGTTTGTGTGTGTGTTTGTGTGTGTGTGTGTTTGTGTGTGTGTGTTTGTGTGTGTGTGTGTTTGTGTGTGTGTGCGTGTGTGTGTGTTTGTGTGTTTGTGTGTGTGTTTGTGTGTGTGTGTTTGTGTGTGTGTTTGTGTGTGTGTGTGTTTGTATGTGTGTGTTTGTGTGTGTGTGCGTGTGTGTGTGTGTTTGTGTGTATGTGTGTGCGTGTGGGGGCGCTCAATGTCATCCAGTGCAGTGTTTTAATAATACATAGATATTTGAATGGTGTACGTTCAATACCGAACTAATATGTTAAAGTAAAAGATTATAAACAAATAGATGGATTAATAGGCCTATTAAGGGGTAGATAATTTGATATAGATAGGCTAAAAGATCTACGCACAGACAGATAGATATATTAAAAGTGTCAGATAAAGAAATTAAGGAAAAAAAAAAGAAAATAAAATTGATTGGTAGATAGATAGAAAGATTGATAATAATATAAAGGGAAATAAAAAAAAGAATGATGTTAAGGTATAATAAAAACATGATTTGGATTAATATATTTATACATATATATGTAGGCCTAGACATGGATATGCCCGGCTTCAAAGATTTATGTCAAAATTGGTAGATCATTGTGGATATTTTTTTTAAAATAGACCTACTAGTAATTAACTAAAGCGGAGAGTTCTTCAAGTTTTTGTACTAACACAAAAAGTCAATTTCCAAATAAAAAATGAATGAGTATATTATAGTAACTATTATAGTAACTACATGTACGGTAATTCATTAGCTGTTATTTTACTCATAATCAGTGCTCGATTTAAGAAAAAAACCAGTACCGGGGATGAAAAAAATTTCTGCAGAGCCGGGGATAAATGTCGATGGTTTCATCCCCAGCAGGGATATATTAGCTAAAGCAGAGCAGGGGATGACATTTCTCAGTGCTGGAGATATCTCCGGCGGTAAATCGAGCCCTGCTCATACGTGAATTATATAATATGGCCTTTGATACAAAAAAATATGCTTAAACTGTTCTAATATGGCTTACTATTCCCAGACAGTTTCTGTGAGTAAAGTCCCTGTAAGGATGAGATGAAATCTCTTAGATTCTATAAACGACTAATGGGCCGTTTTTTATTGTACCCTTCTTTCATCCCCACCATAGCCCACAGTGCAATGGTCATGGAGGCACCACGGGAGATATAACGGGGACTTAAGCCATGACCTGAAACATCCGTTGGTCCTCACCGGATATAGAACCAGGGACCCTCAGGTCGGCATTCGAGTGCTTTACCATACGACAATCCGTCATCTTAGACGGTTCTTGTAGAAATTATTGTTATTGAGTTATTTTATTTTACATGATACGTGTTTTTGAATGAATTAATTTCGTTGAAGATCACTAAATCAATAAAACAATAAACAAAACATACAAAACTTTACAAATGAAATGGCCAATGAGATGTACAAAATATAGGCTACCATGTTTTACAACATTCATAAAAAGGCATAAAACATTAGAGGCTGACTCGTCTTTTTGTCAAACTATACTCGGGTCGAAACATCCAGGATATATATATATATATATATATATATATATATATATATATATATTTATATATATATATATATATATAGGCTATATACCTAATATGTGAATGACCCCTTAGTTTTTCTTCTGCACCCGGGGCCTCAAAAAATCTAAATCCGCAGACTTTAATAAATATTGTTTTACGTCCTTTTTTTAATTAATGACTTAAAAAAATTGAATGTAAAATTATGCTTTTTGTTAGGCTTGATTACTGTTGGACTTAAATATTGGATACATGGAGAAAGATATATATACTTGGTTCACCAGACTTGAATATATCAGTTTTATAAAACATATTGTCTCATGTTTCCTTGGCATTCAAATTATGTATAACCCCAAAAAAAAAAACCTAGAGATGGTATTTAGCTTATATTGATAAAGGGTATTAGACTCGAATGTTACAAATTATATCTATATAAAGATGTCATTAATTTTAAATACCTGAGCATATTTCAATGATAAATAGGAAGAGAAATCATTACTTTGGGTGAGAGGTGGCTAAACAGGGCCAGCTTAACAGGGCCAGCTAAACAGGGCCAGCTAAACAGGGCCAGCTAAACAGGGCCGGCTAAACAGGGCCGGCTAAACTTGGGTAGTTTTCTTGTGTTTAGGGGCGCCATCTTTTTTTGTTTCATGTAAAATTGTAAAAAAAATTATGCTTAAAAGTTTTTGTCGAGGTTCAGAAGTGTAGAACTGATCAGCCACGGACTAGAGAGGGATTGTTGGGCCAGCACAATGCTGCACTGCCGAGCTTCACTTCCCAAATGGATGTCTCTTATCAACTTAAGTCTCAGTAGACATTGGAACTGAATCTGAACTAAACCTCTGTCTCTCAGCAAGTTTGGAACATAGGCCCCTCTGGTCAACAATAGAGTTGGTCTCTCTGGTCAACGATAGAGCGGGTCTTTCTGGTTGACAATAGAGTGGGTCTCTCTGGTCAACAATAGAGCGGGTCTCTCTGGTCAACAATAGATCTAGTCTCTCTGTTTGACAGTAGAGTGGGTCTCTCTGGTCAACAATAGAGTGGGTCTGTCTGGTTGACAATAGATCTAGTCTCTCTGGTCAACAATAGAGTGGGTCTCTCTGGTTGACAATAGATCTAGTCTCTCTGGTCAACAATAGAATGGGTCTCTCTGGTTGACAATAGAGTGGGCCTTTCTGGTTGACAATAGAGTGAGTCTCTCTGGTTGACAATAGAGTGGGTCTCTTTGGTTTACAATAGAGTGGGTCTCTCTGGTTGACAATAGAGTGAGTCTCTCTGGTTGACAATAGAGTGGGTTTCTCTGGTTGACAATAGAGCGGACCCCTCTGAATGACAATATAGAGTTCAACAAGACACAACCACTCTACCGAAGTCATTATTGTTGAATGATAAAAACAAATTCCATGAAGTTGAAATATACTCGACTTTTTCCCTTACATTAAAAAGGGTTTTGTTTTCTATATGTTGCTAGTTTAAGTTGACATTATATAGTTATACATTTATATATATCTGACATTATATAGATATACATTTATATATATCTGACATTAATTAAGTGAAATATGAAACAATAATTGCTATCTTAAACTGTACAGTATCTGCAGACATTACACAGTTTCCATATTCAGACGTCTCGTTCGGTAGTTTTCCCCTCAGGGTGCGAACATGATCATATGTCATACCAACATTCTGAGCTGATATTTTTTTCTTATCTTATTCAGAACAGTTTAACTAAATAAAGAATTAAGATAAGTTTCTCTCGGAGTTTCGGTCATTCTCTTGAACAACATATCTTTTCATATTACCGATCTTGAGAATAAATAAATAACTGATTATATCTAGTAAGGCGTTCTTGATTGTATATTTTAGAACGAGAAGGGAGATGTAAATAAATTTGCTAGAACAACAGACTATTAACAAGGTGTTTATTTATTTATATCTATCTATCTATCTATCTATCTATCTATCTATCTATCTATCTATCTATCTATCTATCTATCTCTTTTTCTTTCTTTCTTTCTTTCTTTCTTTCTTTCTTTCTTTCTTTCTTTCTCTCTCTCTCTCTCTCTCTCTCTCTCTTTTTTTTTTTTTTTTTTTTTTTTTCTTTCTTTCTTTCTTTCTTTTTTTTATCTATCTATCTATCTATCTATCTATCTATCTATCTATCTATCTATCTATCTATCTATCTATCTATCTATCTATCTATCTATCTATCTATCTATCTATCTATCTATCTATCTATAAATATATATATATATATATTTATATATATTTATATATATATATATATATATATATTAATCCAAAATCATATGGCCATGATATATATATATATATATATAAAAATAGTAGTAAAAAATGGACTTGGTTGACGGAAAATGAATTAAGAACAAAAAAGTAAACAAGTTTAATAACCACAACAAATAATCTTTTATTCGAACACACTTATTGGACAACTAAAATCCATGAAATATCTAACAGAATAATAGTGATTTGGGTTTTGCGTTAAATAGAAAGTAAAGAATTAATACAAAATTATTTCATTTTAAAATACAGTCATGAAAAAATCGGATCTGCCAGAAACCAAAAATAACCCAGCCTACCGATCAAGCCTAAGAGGATATCACTCTATGCAAAGGTTTTGCAGGGTACAGCTTAGTCTCGCAATAATAACTCAATGAAAAATAGTGTGCCGCCCGCACCAAAAATAAAAGCTTCGCGCATTACAAGTGAACGCGTTGGATACAAAGAAGTGTGGCGGCGTGCACACGATTTGAATGAAACAAAAGCATCGTTGCAGTGTGAAAGAAAAACAGCGAACATCAACGAATACAATATAGACGCGAATGAAAGAATTCAATCAAAGACCTCTAAAAATATTTTCTTTAACGTAGTTAAAGAGTCCACCTGACCCTTCAGACCTACCCAAGTGTCAGTTCAGTTGCTCATTTACCAATCGGTCAAGTTTCTTTACGTAAATTTAACAATCAGCGGTTGTCTTTGAGATCCAGTATACAATTAGAGCCGAAATAATTGTATCCGAAACTTGGGTTATTTCGTTGTTGTTTGGCATTACATTTCCAATTAGTAGTACGAAGTAAGGAACACTTCTCCCATTTACTGAAAGTAAGATACTTAAACAAAAACAAAACTTTCAGCATTATGATGAAATAATAAAACAATATTAAACAATGTAAAAAGGTGAAATAACAAAATAAATGCTCAGCTGTTAAACTTCCTTATTTCGCAAATATAGCATTTAAATAAGTGTTCATTCTAAATGATCCAATTAAATAAGTGTTCATTCTAAATGATCCAATTAAATAAGTGTTCATTCTAAATGATCCAATTAAATAAGTGTTCATTCTAAATGATCCAATTAAATATGAATAGAAATTTATTTAAAATATATAGGGCTTCAGGATAGAAACCTAGGGATAACATAGGATTCCATATTACTACATAAGTCTGCATTATCCTAGGGAAAACATAAGATTCAATATTGCTACATATGCCTGGGAAAACATAATTTTCTATATTGCTACATATGTCGGCATTATCCTGGAGAAAACATAAGATTCCATATTGCTACATATATCTGCATTATCCTTGGGAAAACAAGGTTTTATATTGCTACATAACTCTGTATTACCTGGTAGCAGACCCGTAGCGTGCGGGGGGGGCAGTGGACCGGGCCCTTCTGCGTTTTGTCTGGCCACCTGATGTAGAATTTTCACGCTACGGGGCTACCAGGTAGTGTTTGTGTGTGGGTGGGGGTTGGGAGCACCTTATTACTGTAACTTTTATTTTCTAATTTCCCCTCAATGTTTTTTATAAAGCCTGTCTGCCGAGAAAAAAATGACCTGTTCGCAAGTGTTAAAGTAAGTCTATTTTAGAGCGACAGCACATTCTAGTCTTACTAAGCGCAATTTTATGAGCAAAGCTAAGACTCCCAATGAACTACCATAAACTCCAATTCTCCCTACCATAAACTCAAATTCTCCCTACCATAAACTCAAATTCTCCCTACCACAAGAAGACTATTTTAAAAAGACAGAAAACATTATGGAGTTTCAGAGACTGTCTGTTTCGCAACATTTCATTTTTTTTTTACTTTTGTAGCAAAAAACGATTCTTTCAGACAAAGTCAGATTTATTTTTAACCATCCCATAATTCATGTGTAAAAAGACACTTAAAAAAAAATAGCAAACTAAATTAACTTTCATAAGCTGTCTTTCAGTCTGTGTTTCAATATTAACTTGTATAAGCTGTCTTTCAGTCTGTGTTTCAATATTAACTTTTATAAGCTATCTTAATCAATTCTAGTCCATGAATGAACATCTTTTAGAATTAAGAATATAATTACTTTTTATTAATGTTTCTAATGGGAAAAAATTCGCCTTGATGTCAAAATAAATACAAAGCATGGCACAAATTCAAAAGTGTCCAAAATAGAGAAACTTTTTAAAGCCTTTAATACAGAAGCCAAATGAATTAAACTAAGTAAAAATGTGCAACATAAATATCAGGTTTTATTCTAGTATAAAAGAAAAAGGACTTTAAAATTGCAGTAAAAAAATTCTTAGATCATGCAAATATTTAAATAAATCAGGATTGATGAAATAAAAAAATATGTCTTGACATTATGTGACAAAAAGAAATAAATAAAGAATGCACATCTAGAGGTCACCCACGCTTTCTTTATATTAATAATAAAAAATTATAAATATTAACTGATGTTTTTACTTCTGTCATGGTTCATATTTTATTTTAATAAAAAGATTATTTTTAAAATGTTTATTTATTTGTTTTTTATTTTTAAATTCTGACCGTGTCCTTCTTTTTATTACAAAAAACAAAGTAAAAGTGTGAGAGTTTTATATCAGCTCAGTGTGGAATGTCTATATCAGCTCAGTGTCGAATGTTTATATCAGCACAGTGTGGAATGTTTATATCAGCTCAGTGTGGAATGTTTATATCAGCTCAGTGTGGAATGTCTATATCAGCTCAGTGTGGAATGTCTATTTCAGCTCAGTGTGAAATGTCTATATCAGCTCAGTGTGGAAGGTTTATATCAGCTCAGTTTGGAATGTTTATATCATATCAGTGTGGAATGTTTATATCAGCTCAGTGTGGAATGTCTATATCAGCTCAGTGTGGAATGTTTATATATTTTGAAGATCACGAATTAAAAGACGCAGGTTAAAAATAAATTCATACCCAGGTGCAGACACGACATATATATGTGTGGGAGAGAAAGATTATGGAATTACATATTATATTTATAAGATGGATAGTTATAGATGAATGGATAAAGTGGTAGATTAACAGATTGGTAGGCATATAAAACGACAGAAAGACCAATTGAAAGTGATAGACAGACCGACAGGCACACAAACAGATAAAAAGACAGACATATAGATAGTTAGATCCGAACATTCTTCTATAGAAATGATTTTCATATTTCACAGAAATGAACAACATCAATACAAACAACATTGAAAACAAACAGTTCATTTGTTTGTGCGCTATCGGCGTTAAAGTTTTTCTAGAAAATAAATTCCGGCCAGACAAAGGTTGTATTAGGTTTCACGACTATGTTGACACTAGTTATATTCTGTATCAGCCAATGAAAATGTTATAAACTATGCACGAAGTAGCAAAGGATGGGAATATAAAATAATATTTTCTCCCCCCCCCCCTCTCTCTCTCTCTCTCTCTCTCTGACATTTCTCCCCATATATCTCTAGAGCACCTGAGTTTATTTCTAAAAATAAAAGTATTATGTGCATCTAATTTTAGATATTTATGTTAAAAGAAATTAATGCAAGATTCTTATTTTTTCAGAATTCTATTTTTATGACATGAACGCGACACAAAAAAAAATCTCAATACAATAAATCATTTCTTGTGTATCTCTACTTCCAGTAGTACGACAGATATCGTGAATAGAGTTGTTTGAAATCTCTTGAATGATTTAAAGTGGCCAAGGTTCAGCTGTTGGTGTCATGAACATAACATGTTCTGATTAGTGCCAGTAAAGTACACATGTTCTGATTAGTGCCAGTAAAGTACACATGTTCTGATTAGTGCCAGTAGAGTACACATGTTCTGATTAGTGCCAGTAAAGTACACATTTATGTTCTTTTTTTTAAACTACGGTTGGCAAGAAGCGGATTTATGGACTTTTGAGTGGGAACCACGGAGCCCAAATTTGTATGTTTCCTTTTTTTTTCGATGGGGGGGGGCAATTTTTTTTCTCCTGTGCCCGGGGCTTTAACTGACCCAAGTCCGTCTCTGGGGAACGTGGTACATCAAACAACAACAACAACAAAAATTGAAGATTGGTTTACAGAGAAACACAAATTATCAAAAGAAAAAGTCACTTAGGGCCGGTCCTAAGCAACATTTCTTTGCCATGAAGTATAGAACTATCATCTTTTGTAATGTACACATTGGAACAACACAACAACATATCTTTGTTATGACGTATAGAACTATTATCTTTTGTAATGTACATACTGGAACATTTTTGGGTACATCAAATTAAATTAATGCAAAAATATTTACAAAGTAATTTTATCTGAGATCACATTTTACCTATTCACTGGTTGTATTTATTATATTTAACATTTTAACTATTCACTGGTTGCTTTTATTATATTTAACATTTTACCTATTCACTGGTTGTATTTATTATATTTAACCTTTTACCTATTCACTGGTTGTATTTATTATATTTAACATTTTACCTATTCACTATTACAAAGTCATTTCTAATTTAAATTAATGCAAAAATATTTACAAAGTAATTTTATCTAAGATCACATTTTACCTATTCACTGGTTGTATTTATTATATTTAACATTTTACCTATTCACTGGTTGTATTTATTATATTTAACATTTTACCTATTCACTATTACAAAGTCATTTCTAATTTTAAGTTTGTTGTAGCTGTATTAATGGTACCCAGCGACACTGAAAATTCCGCTCTACAGCCTTGCCAAGAAGTACGTAAGTGACTGAAAACCCACCCTCTTACTTGAGACAATGTTTCGACCTAGTAGGACGTCACCCGCCTAGTTACGACAATTGTTTTTTTGTTTCTCTGGTTGTTTAGCATGGCGTGTTATTTGAGATCAACATGATTGTTAATTAAATAGATTTACATGACGCCACAGATGTCACAAAGAAGATTCGCGCAAAACATGAAAATCACTCGGAGTTGTACAAAACACCTGTAGATGAAGCTCATAACGCAGTCAATTTAAATACACCAGCACTTTTCAAACGGAAACAACACATATTAACAGGAAGGAGAAACAATATGCAAGTTTAGGAGATGTCAACGAATGTATTCAAGATCCAAAAGAAAAAAGTCAACTTTTGCTGAGCTGTTCTTTACTGGACAATATAATCGGTTGGAATAAGATTCACTCTGTTGGAAACATTAGTTCACTGTTTGGTTTGCTCTTTAATGTTTACAGAATAAAACGAACAGTGAAGGTATAAAGTATTTATTTAATCTTGAGAATGCTTTGCAGCATGGACGCTCCACAGGTATATAGATATAAATATATAGATATAAATATAAGCAATAAATACCGTTATAGCCCTGTGTCCCAAATACCGTTATAGCCCTGTGTCCCAAATACCGTTATAGCTCTGTGTCCCAAATACCGTTATAGCCCTGTGTCCCTAATACCGTTATAGCTCTTTGAAACTTTTAGACACTGCGAGTTTCCAAGGCTTCTCGGAGCTCAAACTAATTAAAACATTTGTAAACGTACATGCTACAAGAAATAATTGCACCTAAAGCTATAGGTATATGCTGGTTGCATTTGTCGCCAAATGTCAATGTCATTAAATGTTACTTGCTATACCCTGCAAAACACGGTTCAACTTTGAGGTTATCATGAATAGGTCAATGTAATTAAAAGGGTCTATTTTATATTATGTTATATTATTTTATATTATGTTATATTATTTTATATTATGTTATATTATTTTATATTATGTTATATTATTTTATATTATGTTATATTATTTTATATTATGTTATTTTATTTTATATTATGTTCTATTATTTTATATTATGTTCTATTATTTTATATTATGTCATGTACGAAACTGAAAAACCGATCAATCTTTTTTGTTTACTTTTGTACGACCTAAATGAAAAATTAAAAAAAAAAAATTAATTAACCTTGAATGGGATTCAAACTCCGGCCGCAAGATTCTCATGCATGTTACTTAACCATTCGGCCATTAAAACGACGTTTTTTAATATTATATTCAAAATTGCTCGATTATTTTGAGCTTACACTTAATAAAAGTAAAAGTCTTAGTAACATCGTCTTACAGTATTTAATTAAAATATTACATAATATTATAATTGAGAACTTTATATGTTGTCGTAAATTGGTGCAGTAATTTAAAAAAAAATGAGTACGACTTTTTAAAGGAATTTTATTAACAAAATTGTGTACGATGAGATCGGCCATGTTTTTTGTCAGAGAATTTCCGGTCATACGAATGTTTCTGTGGACAATTTGAAAATGTGTGTTGTAAAAAAAATGGCATGTTAATATTTAATATCAAAGAAACCATTAAAAAAAAACCTTTGATTTAATCGAGACGCAGCTATTGATATTTAAACAGGAAACAGTATTCTTACTTTCTATTTAAAGCAGACAGACGTTAGACAGAAAATATTTATGTACATTAAATAACTTTTACGTTAAATGATTTTTTTATATTGCAAGATATATTGAATTCATGGAACTACATTTGCTAAAGCAAATAATATACTTAGTTAATTTATATTTCGCCACTTTTTTTGCATTTTCAGAATGTTATTACTGCAATATCATTTCACGCATTAATTTTACTTTCTATGAAAATTAGCTCAAAGTCTGGGCTGTTTCATTGCAGATAATATTTTTGTTTCAGTTTAAAATTTTAGCGTTCATCTTCTTAATGTGTGCCGAAATAAAAGACATATCCTGAAAATAATACTGAATTTAGAAAAATTGCAGCCTGCCTATTGGTCGTCACCACAAAGGGGTGCAGTCTAACACATCCATGAGGGTGTGTGTGTGGAGGGGGGGGTGAGCAGCTGCTATGAATGAGTCAGCAATAGGTAGTTGGGTGAGGTAAGAGGGGCCCCTGTGAGAAGTTAGGGGCTCAAGATTTGATTGCAGCAGCCCTGTCTAATGTCTACCTCCAGCATAATATTTTCAAATACGCCTTTACCGTCATGAAACATTTTAAAGTAATAACTTCGAGGGATTTTCGTTGATTTGTATACTGGTTCTTTCACTTGACACATATAGGAAGAAGAAAGTCAAAATTTATTTAGAGGTCAAAGATTTGAAAGTTGCAGCCTTGACAACAATTTCGCCTAAGGCCTTCTTAAGAACGAGTTCACCTGTAAGTCTGTATTGACAATATCAATCTTTCACTTAAACTTGTCTGAGACAACATTTAGACGCCCTATACTCTATCAAACACAAATATGTATTAAAATAAACAACAACATAGCAGCTCGTTAAGTTGTGAATATCAAAATTAATGCAATAATTATTTACGTTACTCTCGGGTGTGGGTTGTGTGGAGGAGGGGGGATACAAGTGACACTGGTTCACCTAGGGCGGCAAATACTCTAGCGCCGGCCATGGGCAGGAGTAACCAAGCGTGAGTTATAAAAGATGCATTACGTTGTTGTTGTTGTTTTTTTTTTTTTTACATATTATTAGGTACATTACATAGCAGCACCATAGTCAACTAGACAGGATGTTGAACAATGCCCCAAAACTCAGTTAAGCTAAAAAATAACTGCCAATGATGGTATATGATTCATCGGCCAATGATGGTATATGATCAATTGGCCAATGATGGTATAATGCCTTAAAATGACTTAAAATGGACTTAAAAATGAATCATCTTCTAGTCAATAGGTTTACGTACAAATATTCGCACTTTTTGATAATTTTTGAAGCAGTTTTATTTACATTGATAAATAATTTTGAAAAAAAAATGTAAGCAATATAATTTATTATTTATTTATTTGATATAGAAAAGCAATAACAAGTTAACACTTACCTGATAAATTTATTCTTTTTTATCAGTTCTAAAAGAAAACGTCGAAAATGTATTACAGACTTCTACAGACAGAAAAATCTGGCAAGGATTATGTTTGTGTAGTCTTAGAATAACATAACAGAATTGGGGAAGATTTTCTGTCCAATAGCCCACTGGAACTCTTCTGTGCCTACTGGTACCTGCATCGAGTGACGCTTCTTTTATGTAGGAATTGAAAAGACATAAACACTCATCCAATTATTTAGGACTGAACTTTGTCTTTACTCCGCCCCCCCCCCCTCGTTATTCCGAAATCTCGCCCCTCACTCTCTTTCTGCAGTTCGTCTATCTCTCTTCTCTCTCCCTCTCTTATTTCTTTTATCTTTGAATGAAAAAAAAACAATGAAAACCAAAACTGAACACCGCCAACACGCTAACTTCATCTAAATCTATTCCCCGCAGTTTAAAACTGCGCGCTCATTTCGTGGTTCTATCGTTTCTCCCCTCTTGCGTTCGGTTCTTGCATTATTTTCGCAATGTTCATGAGATAATTAATGATTTTAGAGCACACCACGGTTAGATGTAAGATCGCCCAATCAAATGCTGAAAAAGTGGAGATTTCAGCCTTTACTGCAAGTTTAAATCCAATTTTTTGTTATTTTGCCAACTTCATTCTCATTATCTTAAAACACAATTTTTTTTCCAATTCTCTCATAGAAATGTAAATCGGCCAATCCTTTCTTTTAAAAACAACTCCCTTGTTCATGACTCTTTCCCCTTTATTTTGTAAAATGGACTTTCCCAACTGCATTGTATCAAATAATTTATTTTATCGACAATGCAGTGATGTAAGCGGCGGGGGGGGGGAGGGGGTACTAATAATGCCGCCCCCCAATCACAGTTCCAAAAAAAACAAAAAAACATCGACACCATATTGAAAATACCAGCCATAGATGTATACCAGGCACTACTTAAAGTAAGCCAGGGCCATATGTTGTAGTCTGTAACTGAATGTAACAATACAGGAGCACTATGACACACACAGAGTCGGTGTTTGTTAAGGTATATACGATCAGGGGAGAGCATCAGAGTGTAAATGGAGACCGAAAACATGTTGTCTGTGTGTCTGTGTATGTAGCTGGACTGTGTGAACGGTCATTTTTGAGAGAAGATTTTTACAGTAAAGTTGTGTTAAGGTCTTTGTGTGATTGATTTTAAAGGATTACTATACTCATAAAAGATAACTGTGCTATACTCATGAAGGAACAATTGTGGTTATTTTATATTGTGATATCTGGGGACCCGTAAAAAATTGTTCCACATTAAGCAGACAACTTTCACCTGAGCTTTGCTTATGCAGACACCTGTCACCTAGGCTGTGTTTAGGCAAAGGAGCGAGGAACTAGACATAGAAGGTGAGAAACTGAGACTGTACATTGAGAGAAGGGAGGGACAATTATAAAGAATTGAGAGAGAGAATATGGAAAGAGAAAAAATAGCCATGGAGAAAAAGTGAGATGCAGAGATTCCAAGGTATCATCAAACTATGATACTGGCCAGAAAAACTCGAAAAACACTTTGGCTACGCTTTAAAGATAATTTAAAAGGAAAAAGGATAAAGAACGCAGAAAGCCTTAGTGAAACTCGCACAGGCGAAGGAAGCTGAGGTTGTGAAAGTAAAGAGGTTCAACATTGAGGCAACACAGAACATTGAGGCAACACAGAACATTGAGGCAACACAGAACATTGAGGCAACACAGAACATTGAGGCAACACAGAACATTGAGGCAACACAGAACATTGAGGTAACGCAGAACATTGAGGTATCGCAGAACATTGAGGTAACGCAGAAATTGAGGTAACGCAGAACATTGAGGTATCGCAGAACATTGAGGTAACGCAGAAATTGAGGTAACGCAGAACATTGAGGTATCGCAGAACATTGAGGTATCGCAGAACATTGAGGTATCGCAGAACATTGAGGTTTCGCAGAACATTGAGGTAACATAGAAATTGAGGTAATGCAGAACATTGAGGTATCGCAGAACAATGAGGTAACGCAAAAAATTGACTAAGGAAGCAAAAATGAGAGAAGGGTTGAAATCGGCGTAGATATCGAGATGGTGGCGATGATAGAGTTTGTACAAAGTGAGAGAAGGGTTGAAGTTGGCGTAGATATCGAGATGGTGACGATGATAGAGTTAGCACAAAGTGAGAGAACGATTGAATATGGCAGAGATATTGAGATGGTGACGATGATAGAGTTCGTACAAAGTGAGAGAAGGGTTGAAGTTGGCGGAGATATCGAGATGGTGACGATGATAGAGTTAGCACAAAGTGAGAGAAGGGTTGAAGTTGGTGGAGATATCGAGATGGTGACGATGATAGAGTTTGTACAAAGTGAGAGAAGGGTTGAAGTTGGCGGAGATATCGAGATGGTGACGATGATAGAGTTAGCACAAAGTGAGAGAAGGGTTGAAGTTGGCGTAGATATCGAGATGGTGACGATGATAGAGTTAGCACAAAGTGAGAGAAGGGTTGAAGTTGGCGGTTATATCGAGATGGTGACGATGATAGAGTTAGCACAAAGTGAGAAAAGGGTTGAAGTTGGCGTAAATATCGAGATGGTGACGATGATAGAGTTAGCACAAAGTGAGAGAAGGGTTGAAGTTGGTGGAGATATCGAGATGGTGACGATGATAGAGATAGCACAAAGTGAGAGAAGTGTTGAAGTTGGCGTAGATATCGAGATGGTGACGATGATAGAGTTAGCACAAAGTGAGAGAAGGGTTGAAGTTGGCGTAGAAAATCGAGATGGTGACGATGATAGAGTTAGCACAAAGTGAGAGAAGGATTGAAGTTGGCGTAGATATCGAGTTGGTGACGATGATAGAGTTATTACAAAGTGAGAGAAGGATTGAAGTTGGTGGAGATATCGAGATGGTGACGATGATAGAGTTAGAAAAGTGAGAGAAGGATTGAAGTTGGCGTAGATATCGAGATGGTGACGATGATAGAGTTATTATAAAAAGAAAAAAGGATTGAAGTTGGCGTAGATATCGAGATGGTGACGATGATAGAGTTATTACAAAGTGAGAGAAGGATTGAAGTTGGTAGAGATATCGAGATGGTGACGATGATAGAGTTATTACAAAGTGAGAGAAGGGTTGATGTTGGTGGAGATATCGAGATGGTGACGATGATAGAGTTTCTACAAGGTGAGAGAAGGGTTGAAGTTAGCGGAGATGGTGATGATGATACAGTTAGCACAAAGTAAGAGAAGAATTGAAGTTGGCGTAGATATCGAGATGTTCACGATGATAGAGTTATGACAAAGTGAGAGAAGGATTGAAGTTGGTTGAGATATCGAGATGGTGACGATGATAGAGTTTGTACAAAGTGAGAGAAGGGTTGAAGTTGGCGGAGATATCGAGAATGTGACGATGATAGAGTTAGCACAAAGTGAGAGAAGGGTTAAAGTTGGCGTAGATATCGAGATGGTGACGATGATAGAGTTATTACAAAGTGCAAGAAGGATTG
Organism: Bulinus truncatus; assembly: GCA_021962125.1. NCBI lineage: Eukaryota > Metazoa > Mollusca > Gastropoda > Planorbidae > Bulinus > Bulinus truncatus. Next base: position 247,757 of record JAGDYQ010000189.1, read on the forward strand.
AAGTTGGTGGAGATATCGAGATGGTGACACGATGATAGAGTTAGTACAAAGTGAGAGAAGAGTTGATGTTGGTGGAGATATCGAGATGGTGACGATGATAGAGTTAGCACAAAGTGAGAGAAGTGTTAAAGTTGGCGTAGATATCGAGATGGTGACGATGATAGAGTTATCACAAAGTGAGAGAAGGGTTGAAGTTAGCGTAGATATCGAGATGGTGACGATGATAGAGTTAGCACAAAGTGAGAGAAGGGTTGAAGTTGGCGTAGATATCGAGATGGTGACGATGATAGAGTTAGCACAAAGTGAGAGAAGGGTTGACTTTTGCGGAGATGTTGACGATGATAGAGTTAGCACAAAGTGAGAGAAGGATTGAAGTTGCCGTAGATATCGAGATGGTGATGATGATAGAGTTATTACAATGTGAGAGAAGGATTGAAGTTAGTGGAGATATCGAGATGGTGACGATGATAAAGTTAGCACAAAGTGAGAGAAGGATTGAAGTTGGCGGAGATATCGAGATGGTGACGATGATAGAGTTAGCACAAAGTGAGAGAAGGGTTGAAGTTGGCGTAGATATCGAGATGGTGACGATGATAGAGTTAGCACAAAGTGAGAGAAGGGTTAAAGTTGGCGGTTATATCGAGATGGTGACGATGATAGAGTTAGCACAAAGTGAGAGAAGGGTTGAAGTTGGCGTAAATATCGAGATGGTGACGATGATAGAGTTAGCACAAAGTGAGAGAAGGGTTGAAGTTGGTGGAGATATCGAGATGGTGACGATGATAGAGATAGCACAAAGTGAGAGAAGTGTTGAAGTTGGCGTAGATATCGAGATGGTGACGATGATAGAGTTAGCACAAAGTGAGAGAAGGGTTGAAGTTGGCGTAGAAAATTGAGATGGTGACGATGATAGAGTTAGCACAAAGTGAGAGAAGGATTGAAGTTGGCGTAGATATCGAGTTGGTGACGATGATAGAGTTATTACAAAGTGCGAGAAGGATTGAAGTTGGTGGAGATATCGAGATGGTGACGATGATAGAGTTAGAAAAGTGAGAGAAAGATTGAAGTTGGCGTAGATATCGAGATGGTGACGATGATAGAGTTATTATAAAAAGAAAAAAGGATTGAAGTTGGCGTAGATATCGAGATGGTGACGATGATAGAGTTAGCACAAAGTGAAAGAAGGATTGAAGTTGGCGTAGATATCGAGATGGTGGCGATGATAGAGTTTGTACAAGGTGTGAGAAGGGTTGAAGTTTGCGGAGATGAAGATGATGATAGAGTTAGCACAATGTGAGAGAAGGATTGAAGTTGGCGTAGATATCGAGATGTTGACGATGATAGAGTTATTACAAAGTGAGAGAAGGATTGAAGTTGGTGGAAATATCCAGATGGTGACGATGACAGAGTTAGCACAAAGTGAGAGAAGGGTTGAAATTGGCGTAGATATCGAGATGGTGACGATGATAGAGTTATTACAAAGTGAGAGAAGGGTTGATGTTGGTGGAGATATCGAGATGGTGACGATGATAGAGTTTCTACAAGGTGAGAGAAGGGTTGAAGTTAGCGGAGATGGTGATGATGATAGAGTTAGCACAAAGTAAGAGAAGAATTGAAGTTGGCGTAGATATCGAGATGTTCACGATGATAGAGTTAGTACAAAGTGAGAGAAGGATTGAAGTTGGTTGAGATATCGAGATGGTGACGATGATAGAGTTAGCACAAAGTGAGAGAAGGATTGAAGGTGGCGTAGATATCGAGTTGGTGACGATGATAGAGTTATTACAAAGTGCGAGAAGGATTGAAGTTGGTGGAGATATCGAGATGGTGACGATGATAGAGTTTGTACAAAGTGAGAGAAGGGTTGAAGTTGGCGGAGATATCGAGAATGTGACGATGATAGAGTTAGCACAAAGTGAGAGAAGGGTTAAAGTTGGCGTAGATATCGAGATGGTGACGATGATAGAGTTATGCACAAAGTGAGAGAAGGGTTGAAGTTGGCGTAGATATCGAGATGGTGACGATGATAGAAAGTTAGTACAAAGTGAGAAGGGTTGACTTTTGCGGAGATGTTGACGATGATAAAGTTAGCACAAAGTGAGAGAAGGATTGAAGTTGGCGTAGATATCCAGATGGTGATGATGATAGAGTTATTACAATGTGAGAGAAGGATTGAAGTTAGTGGAGATATCGAGATATTGACGATGATAAAGTTAGCACAAAGTGAGAGAAGAATTGAAGTTGGCGTAGAGTTCGAGATGGTGACGATGATAGAGTTAGCACAAAGTGATAGAAGGATTGAAGTTGGCGTAGATATCGAGATGGTGACGATGATAGAGTTAGCACAAAGTGAGAGAAGGATTGAAGTTAACGTAGATATCGAGATGGTGACGATGATGGAGTTATTACAAAGTGAGAGAAGGATTGAAGTTGGTGGAGATATCGAGATGGTGGCGATGGTATAGTTTGTACAAGGTGAGAGAAGGGTTGAAGTTTGCGGAGATGGTGATGATGATAGAGTTTGTACAAAGTGAGAAAAGAGTTGAAGTTGGTGGAGATATCGAGATTGTGACGATGAGAGAGTTTGTATAAAGTGAGAGAAGGTTTGAAGTTGATGGAGATATCGAGATGGTGACGATGATAAAATTTGTACAAAGTGAGAGAAGGGTTGATTTTAGCGGATGTGGTGACGATGATAGAGTTAGCACAAAGTGAGAGAAGGGTTGAAGTTGGTGGAGATATCGAGATGGTGACGATGATAGAGTTAGTACAAAGTGAGAGAAGGATTGAAGTTGGCGTAGATATCGAGATGGTGACGATGATAGAGTTAGCACAAAGTGAGAGTAGGGTTGAAGATGGTGGATATATCGAGTGTGGCGATGATAGAGTTTGTACAAGTTGAGAGAAGGGTTGAAGTTTGCGGAGATGGTGATAATGATAGAGTTAGCACAAAGTGAGAGAAGAATTGAAGTTGGCGTAGATATCGAGATGGTGACGATGATAGAGTTAGCACAAAGTGAGAGAAGGATTGAAGTTGGTGGAGATATCGAGATGGTGACGATGATAGAGTTAGTACAAAGTGAGAGAAGGATTGAAGTTGGCGTAGATATCGAGATGGTGACGATGATAGAGTTATTACAAAGTGCGAGAAGGATTGAAGTTGGTGGAGATATCGAGATGGTGACACGATGATAGAGTTAGTACAAAGTGAGAGAAGAGTTGATGTTGGTGGAGATATCGAGATGGTGACGATGATAGAGTTAGCACAAAGTGAGAGAAGTGTTAAAGTTGGCGTAGATATCGAGATGGTGACGATGATAGAGTTATCACAAAGTGAGAGAAGGGTTGAAGTTAGCGTAGATATCGAGATGGTGACGATGATAGAGTTAGCACAAAGTGAGAGAAGGGTTGACTTTTGCGGAGATGTTGACGATGATAGAGTTAGCACAAAGTGAGAGAAGGATTGAAGTTGGCGTAGATATCCAGATGGTGATGATGATAGAGTTATTACAATGTGAGAGAAGGATTGAAGTTAAGTGGAGATATCGAGATATTGACGATGATAAAGTTAGCACAAAGTGAGAGAAGGATTGAAGTTGGCGTAGATTTCGAGATGGTGACGATGATAGAGTTAGCACAAAGTGATAGAAGGATTGAAGTTGGCGTAGATATCGAGATGGTGACGATGATAGAGTTAGCACAAAGTGAGAGAAGGATTGAAGTTAACGTAGATATCGAGATGGTGACGATGATGGAGTTATTACAAAGTGAGAGAAGGATTGAAGTTGGTGGAGATATCGAGATGGTGGCGATGGTATAGTTTGTACAAGGTGAGAGAAGGGTTGAAGTTTGCGGAGATGGTGATGATGATAGAGTTTGTACAAAGTGAGAAAAGAGTTGAAGTTGGTGGAGATATCGAGATTGTGACGATGAGAGAGTTTGTATAAAGTGAGAGAAGGTTTGAAGTTGATGGAGATATCGAGATGGTGACGATGATAAAATTTGTACAAAGTGAGAGAAGGGTTGATTTTAGCGGATGTGGTGACGATGATAGAGTTAGCACAAAGTGAGAGAAGGGTTGAAGTTGGTGGAGATATCGAGATGGTGACGATGATAGAGTTAGTACAAAGTGAGAGAAGGATTGAAGTTGGCGTAGATATCGAGATGGTGACGATGATAGAGTTAGCACAAAGTGAGAGAAGGGTTGAAGATGGTGGATATATCGAGTGTGGCGATGATAGAGTTTGTACAAGTTGAGAGAAGGGTTGAAGTTTGCGGAGATGGTGATAATGATAGAGTTAGCACAAAGTGAGAGAAGAATTGAAGTTGGCGTAGATATCGAGATGGTGACGATGATAGAGTTAGCACAAAGTGAGAGAAGGATTGAAGTTGGTGGAGATATCGAGATGGTGACGATGATAGAGTTAGTACAAAGTGAGAGAAGGATTGAAGTTGGCGTAGATATCGAGATGGTGACGATGATAGAGTTAGCACAATGTGAGAGAATGGTTGAAGATGGTGGAGATATCGAGATGGTGGCGATGATAGAGTTTGTACAAGTCGAGAGAAGGGTTGAAGTTTTCGGAGATGGTGACGATGATAGAGTTAGCACAAAGTGAGAGAAGAATTGAAGTTGGCGTAGATATCGAGATGGTGACGATGATAGAGTTAGCACAAAGTGAGAGAAGGGTTGAAGTTGGCGGAGATATCGAGATGGTGACGATGATAGAGTTATTACAAAGTGAGAGAAGGGTTGATGTTGGTGGAGATATCGAGATGGTGACGATGATAGAGTTTCTACAAGGTGAGAGAAGGGTTGAAGTTAGCGGAGATGGTGATGATGATAGAGTTAGCACAAAGTAAGAGAAGAATTGAAGTTGGCGTAGATATCGAGATGTTCACGATGATAGAGTTATTACAAAGTGAGAGAAGGATTGAAGTTGGTTGAGATATCGAGATGGTGACGATGATAGAGTTAGCACAAAGTGAGAGAAGGATTGAAGTTGGCGTAGATATCGAGTTGGTGACGATGATAGAGTTAATACAAAGTGCGAGAAGGATTGAAGTTGGTGGAGATATCGAGATGGTGACGATGATAGAGTTTGTACAAAGTGAGAGAAGGGTTGAAGTTGGCGGAGATATCGAGAATGTGACGATGATAGAGTTAGCACAAAGTGAGAGAAGGGTTGAAGTTGGAGTAGATATCGAGATGGTGACAATGATAGAGTTATTACAAAGTGCGAGAAGGATTGAAGTTGGTGGAGATATCGAGATGGTGACACGATGATAGAGTTAGTACAAAGTGAGAGAAGAGTTGATGTTGGTGGAGATATCGAGATGGTGACGATGATAGAGTTAGCACAAAGTGAGAGAAGTGTTAAAGTTGGCGTAGATATCGAGATGGTGACGATGATAGAGTTATCACAAAGTCAGAGAAGGGTTGAAGTTAGCGTAGATATCGAGATGGTGACGATGATAGAGTTAGCACAAAGTGAGAGAAGGATTGAAGTTGGCGTAGATATCGAGATGGTGACGATGATAGAGTTAGCACAAAGTGAGAGAAGGGTTGACTTTTGCGGAGATGTTGACGATGATAGAGTTAGCACAAAGTGAGAGAAGGATTGAAGTTGGCGTAGATATCGAGATGGTGATGATGATAGAGTTATTACAATGTGAGAGAAGGATTGAAGTTAGTGGAGATATCGAGATATTGACGATGATAAAGTTAGCACAAAGTGAGAGAAGGATTGAAGTTGGCGTAGATTTCGAGATGGTGACGATGATAGAGTTAGCACAAAGTGATAGAAGGATTGAAGTTGGCGTAGATATCGAGATGGTGACGATGATAGAGTTAGCACAAAGTGAGAGAAGGATTGAAGTTAGTGGAGATATCGAGATATTGACGATGATAAAGTTAGCACAAAGTGAGAGAAGGATTGAAGTTGGCGTAGATTTCGAGATGGTGACGATGATAAAGTTAGCACAAAGTAAGAGAAGGATTGAAGTTGGTGGAGATATCGAGATGGTGACGATGATAGAGTTTCTACAAGGTGAGAGAAGGGTTGAAGTAAGCGGAGATGGTGATGATGATAAAATTAGCACAAAGTGAGAGAAGGATTGAAGTTGGCGTAGATATCGAGATGTTGACGATGATAGAGTTATTACAAAGTGAGAGAAGGATTGAAGTTGGCGAAAATATCGAGATGGTGACGATGATAGAGTTATTACAAAAAGAAAGAAGGATTGAAGTTGGCGTAGATATCGAGATGGTGACGATGATAGAGTTATTACAAAGTGAAAGAAGGATTGAAGTTGGCGTAGATATCGAGATGGTGACGGTGATAGAGTTAGCACAAAGTGAGAGAAGGATTGAAGTTAACGTAGATATCGAGATGGTGACGATGATGGAGTTATTACAAAGTGAGAGAAGGATTGAAGTTGGTGGAGATATCGAGATGGTGGCGATGGTATAGTTTGTACAAGGTGAGAGAAGGGTTGAAGTTTGCGGAGATGGTGATGATGATAGAGTTTGTACAAAGTGAGAAAAGAGTTGAAGTTGGTGGAGATATCGAGATTGTGACGATGAGAGAGTTTGTATAAAGTGAGAGAAGGTTTGAAGTTGATGGAGATATCGAGATGGTGAGGATGATAAAATTTGTACAAAGTGAGAGAAGGGTTGATTTTAGCGGATGTGGAGACGATGATAGAGTTAGCACAAAGTGAGAGAATGATTGAAGTTGGTGGAGATATCGAGATGGTGACGATGATAGAGTTAGTACAAAGTGAGAGAAGGATTGAAGTTGGCGTAGATATCGAGATGGTGACGATGATAGAGTTAGCACAAAGTGAGAGAAGGGTTGAAGATGGTTGAGATATCGAGATGGTGGCGATGATAGAGTTTGTACAAGTTGAGAGAAGGGTTGAAGTTTGCGGAGATGGTGATAATGATAGAGTTAGCACAAAGTGAGAGAAGAATTGAAGTTGGCGTAGATATCGAGATGGTGACGATGATAGAGTTAGCACAAAGTGAGAGAAGGGTTGAAGTTGGCGGAGATATCGAGATGGTGACGATGATATAGTTAGCACAAAGTGAGAGAAGGGTTGAAGTTGGCGTAAATATCGAGATGGTGACGATGATAGAGTTAGCACAAAGTGAGAGAAGGGTTGAAGTTGGTGGAGATATCGAGATGTTGACGATGATAGAGATAGCACAAAGTGAGAGAAGTGTTGAAGTTGGCGTAGATATCGAGATGGTGACGTTGATAGAGTTAGCACAAAGTGAGAGAAGGGTTGAAGTTGGCGTAGATATCGAGATGGTGACGATGATAGAGTTAGCACAAAGTGAGCAAAGGATTGAAGTTGGCGTAAATATCGAGATGGTGACGATGATAGAGTTAGCACAAAGTGAGAGAAGTGTTGAAGTTGGCGTAGATATCGAGATGGTGATGATGATAGAGTTAGCACAAAGTGAGAGAAGGGTTGAAGTTGGCGTAGATATCGAGATGGTGACGATGATAGAGTTAGCACAAAGTGAGAGAAGGGTTGAAGATGGTGGAGATATCGAGATGGTGGCGATGATAGAGTTTGTACAAGGTGAGAGAAGGGTTGAAGTTTGCGGAGATTGTGATAATAATAGAGTTAGCACAAAGTGAGAGAAGAATTGAAGTTGGCGTAGATATCGAGATGGTGACGATGATAGAGTTAGCACAAAGTGAGAGAAGGGTTGAAGTTGGCGGAAATATCGAGATGTTGACGATGATAGAGTTATTACAAAGTGAGAGAAGGGTTGAAGTTGGCGTAAATATCGAGATGGTGACGTGGATAGAGTTAGCACAAAGTGAGAGAAGGGTTGAAGTTGGTGGAGATATCGAGATGGTGACGATGATAGAGTTAGCACAAAGTGAGAGAAGGGTTGAAGTTGGCGTAGATATCGAGATGGTGACGATGATAGAGTCAGCACAAAGTGAGCAAAGGATTGAAGTTGGCGTAAATATCGAGATGGTGACGATGATAGAGTTAGCACAAAGTGAGAGAAGGGTTGAAGTCGGTGGAGATATCGAGATGGTGGCGATGATAGAGTTAGCACAAAGTGAGAGAAGGATTGAAGTAGCGTAGATATCGAGATGGTGACGATGATAGAGTTATTACAAAGTGAGAGAAGGATTGAAGTTGGTGGAGATATCGAGATGGTGACGATGATAAAGTTAGCACAAAGTGAGAGAAGGATTGAAGTTGGCGTAGATATCGAGATGGTGACGATGATAGAGTTAGCACAAAGTGAGAGAAGGGTTGAAGATGGTGGAGATATCGAGATGGTGGCGATGATAGAGTTTGTACAAGGTGAGAGAAGGGTTGAAGTTTGCGGAGATTGTGATAATAATAGAGTTAGCACAAAGTGAGAGAAGAATTGAAGTTGGCGTAGATATCGAGATGGTGACGATGATAGAGTTAGCACAAAGTGAGAGAAGTGTTGAAGTTGGCGTAGATATCGAGATGGTGACGATGATAGAGTTAGCACAAAGTGAGCACAGGATTGAAGTTGGCGTAAATATCGAGATGGTGACGATGATAGAGTTAGCACAAAGTGAGAGAAGTGTTGAAGTTGGCGTAGATATCGAGATGGTGGCGAAGATAGAGTTTGTACAAGGTGAGAGAAGGGTTGAAGTTTGCGGAGATGATGATAATGATAGAGTTAGCACAAAGTGAGAGAAGAATTGAAGTTGGCGTAGATATCGAGATGGTGACGATGATAGAGTTAGCACAAAGTGAGAGAAGGGTTGAAGTTGGCGGAAATATCGAGATGGTGACGATGATAGAGTTATTACAAAGTGAGAGAAGGGTTGAAGTTGGCGTAAATATCGAGATGGTGACGTGGATAGAGTTAGCACAAAGTGAGAGAAGGGTTGAAGCTGGTGGAGATATCGAGATGGTGGCGATGATAGAGTTAGCACAAAGTGAGAGAAGTGTTGAAGTTGGCGTAGATATCGAGATGGTGACGATGATAGAGTTAGCACAAAGTGAGAGAAGGGTTGAAGTTGGCGTAGATATCGAGATGGTGACGATGATAGAGTTAGCACAAAGTGAGAGAAGGATTGAAGTTGGCGTAAATATCGAGATGGTGACGATGATAGAGTTAGCACAAAAAGAGAGAAGGGTTGAAGTTGGTGGAGATATCGAGATGGTGACGATGATAGAGTTGGCACAAAGTGAGAGAAGTGTTGAAGTTGGCGTAGATATCGAGATGGTGATGATGATAGAGTTAGCACAAAGTGAGAGAAGGGTTGAAGTTGGCGTAGATATCGAGATGGTGACGATGATAGAGTTAGCACAAAGTGAGAGAAGGGTTGAATATGGCGTAGATATCGAGATGATTACGATGATAGAGTTAGCACAAAGTGAGAGAAGGGTTGAAGTTTGCGGAGATGGTGGCGATGATAGAGTTAGCACAAAGTGAGAGAAGGATTGAAGTAGCGTAGATATCGAGATGGTGACGATGATAGAGTTATTACAAAGTGAGAGAAGGATTGAAGTTGGTGGAGATATCGAGATGGTGACGATGATAAAGTTAGCACAAAGTGAGAGAAGGATTGAAGTTGGCGTAGATATCGAGATGGTGACGATGATAGAGTTAGCACAAAGTGAGAGAAGGGTTGAAGATGGTGGAGATATCGAGATGGTGGCGATGATAGAGTTTGTACAAGGTGAGAGAAGGGTTGAAGTTTGCGGAGATTGTGATAATAATAGAGTTAGCACAAAGTGAGAGAAGAATTGAAGTTGGCGTAGATATCGAGATGGTGACGATGATAGAGTTAGCACAAAGTGAGAGAAGGGTTGAACTTGGCGTAGATATCGAGATGGTGACGATGATAGAGTTAGCACAAAGTGAGCAAAGGATTGAAGTTGGCGTAAATATCGAGATGGTGACGATGATAGAGTTAGCACAAAGTGAGAGAAGTGTTGAAGTTGGCGTAGATATCGAGATGGTGATGATGATAGAGTTAGCACAAAGTGAGAGAAGGGTTGAAGTTGGCGTAGATATCGAGATGGTGACGATGATAGAGTTAGCACAAAGTGAGAGAAGGGTTGAAGATGGTGGAGATATCGAGATGGTGGCGATGATAGAGTTTGTACAAGGTGAGAGAAGGGTTGAAGTTTGCGGAGATTGTGATAATAATAGAGTTAGCACAAAGTGAGAGAAGAATTGAAGTTGGCGTAGATATCGAGATGGTGACGATGATAGAGTTAGCACAAAGTGAGAGAAGGGTTGAAGTTGGCGGAAATATCGAGATGTTGACGATGATAGAGTTATTACAAAGTGAGAGAAGGGTTGAAGTTGGCGTAAATATCGAGATGGTGACGATGATAGAGTTAGCACAAAGTGAGAGAAGGGTTGAAGTCGGTGGAGATATCGAGATGGTGGCGATGATAGAGTTAGCACAAAGTGAGAGAAGGATTGAAGTAGCGTAGATATCGAGATGGTGACGATGATAGAGTTATTACAAAGTGAGAGAAGGATTGAAGTTGGTGGAGATATCGAGATGGTGACGATGATAAAGTTAGCACAAAGTGAGAGAAGGATTGAAGTTGGCGTAGATATCGAGATGGTGACGATGATAGAGTTAGCACAAAGTGAGAGAAGGGTTGAAGATGGTGGAGATATCGAGATGGTGGCGATGATAGAGTTTGTACAAGGTGAGAGAAGGGTTGAAGTTTGCGGAGATTGTGATAATAATAGAGTTAGCACAAAGTGAGAGAAGAATTGAAGTTGGCGTAGATATCGAGATGGTGACGATGATAGAGTTAGCACAAAGTGAGAGAAGGGTTGAAGTTGGCGTAGATATCGAGATGGTGACGATGATAGAGTTAGCACAAAGTGAGCAAAGGATTGAAGTTGGCGTAAATATCGAGATGGTGACGATGATAGAGTTAGCACAAAGTGAGAGAAGTGTTGAAGTTGGCGTAGATATCGAGATGGTGATGATGATAGAGTTAGCACAAAGTGAGAGAAGGGTTGAAGTTGGCGTAGATATCGAGATGGTGACGATGATAGAGTTAGCACAAAGTGAGAGAAGGGTTGAAGATGGTGGAGATATCGAGATGGTGGCGATGATAGAGTTTGTACAAGGTGAGAGAAGGGTTGAAGTTTGCGGAGATTGTGATAATAATAGAGTTAGCACAAAGTGGAGAGAAGAATTGAAGTTGGCGTAGATATCGAGATGGTGACGATGATAGAGTTAGCACAAAGTGAGAGAAGGGTTGAAGTTGGCGTAGATATCGAGATGGTGACGATGATAGAGTTAGCACAAAGTGAGCAAAGGATTGAAGTTGGCGTAAATATCGAGATGGTGACGATGATAGAGTTAGCACAAAGTGAGAGAAGTGTTGAAGTTGGCGTAGATATCGAGATGGTGATGATGATAGAGTTAGCACAAAGTGAGAGAAGGGTTGAAGTTGGCGTAGATATCGAGATGGTGACGATGATAGAGTTAGCACAAAGTGAGAGAAGGGTTGAAGATGGTGGAGATATCGAGATGGTGGCGATGATAGAGTTTGTACAAGGTGAGAGAAGGGTTGAAGTTTGCGGAGATTGTGATAATAATAGAGTTAGCACAAAGTGAGAGAAGAATTGAAGTTGGCGTAGATATCGAGATGGTGACGATGATAGAGTTAGCACAAAGTGAGAGAAGGGTTGAAGTTGGCGGAAATATCGAGATGTTGACGATGATAGAGTTATTACAAAGTGAGAGAAGGGTTGAAGTTGGCGTAAATATCGAGATGGTGACGTGGATAGAGTTAGCACAAAGTGAGAGAAGGGTTGAAGTTGGTGGAGATATCGAGATGGTGACGATGATAGAGTTAGCACAAAGTGAGAGAAGGGTTGAAGTTGGCGTAGATATCGAGATGGTGACGATGATAGAGTTAGCACAAAGTGAGCAAAGGATTGAAGTTGGCGTAAATATCGAGATGGTGACGATGATAGAGTTAGCACAAAGTGAGAGAAGGGTTGAAGTCGGTGGAGATATCGAGATGGTGGCGATGATAGAGTTAGCACAAAGTGAGAGAAGTGTTGAAGTTGGCGTAGATATCGAGATGGTGACGATGATAGAGTTAGCACAAAGTGAGAGAAGGGTTGAAGTTGGCGTAGATATCGAGATGGTGACGATGATAGAGTTAGCACAAAGTGAGCAAAGGATTGAAGTTGGCGTAAATATCGAGATGGTGACGATGATAGAGTTAGCACAAAGTGAGAGAAGTGTTGAAGTTGGCGTAGATATCGAGATGGTGATGATGATAGAGTTAGCACAAAGTGAGAGAAGGGTTGAAGTTGGCGTAGATATCGAGATGGTGACGATGATAGAGTTAGCACAAAGTGAGAGAAGGGTTGAAGATGGTGGAGATATCGAGATGGTGGCGATGATAGAGTTTGTACAAGGTGAGAGAAGGGTTGAAGTTTGCGGAGATTGTGATAATAATAGAGTTAGCACAAAGTGAGAGAAGAATTGAAGTTGGCGTAGATATCGAGATGGTGACGATGATAGAGTTAGCACAAAGTGAGAGAAGGGTTGAAGTTGGCGGAAATATCGAGATGTTGATACGATGATAGAGTTATTACAAAGTGAGAGAAGGGTTGAAGTTGGCGTAAATATCGAGATGGTGACGTGGATAGAGTTAGCACAAAGTGAGAGAAGGGTTGAAGTTGGTGGAGATATCGAGATGGTGACGATGATAGAGTTAGCACAAAGTGAGAGAAGGGTTGAAGTTGGCGTAGATATCGAGATGGTGACGATGATAGAGTTAGCACAAAGTGAGCAAAGGATTGAAGTTGGCGTAAATATCGAGATGGTGACGATGATAAAGTTAGCACAAAGTGAGAGAAGGGTTGAAGTCGGTGGAGATATCGAGATGGTGGCGATGATAGAGTTAGCACAAAGTGAGAGAAGGATTGAAGTAGCGTAGATATCGAGATGGTGACGATGATAGAGTTATTACAAAGTGAGAGAAGGATTGAAGTTGGTGGAGATATCGAGATGGTGACGATGATAAAGTTAGCACAAAGTGAGAGAAGGATTGAAGTTGGCGTAGATATCGAGATGGTGACGATGATAGAGTTAGCACAAAGTGAGAGAAGGGTTGAAGATGGTGGAGATATCGAGATGGTGGCGATGATAGAGTTTGTACAAGGTGAGAGAAGGGTTGAAGTTTGCGGAGATTGTGATAATAATAGAGTTAGCACAAAGTGAGAGAAGAATTGAAGTTGGCGTAGATATCGAGATGGTGACGATGATAGAGTTAGCACAAAGTGAGAGAAGGGTTGAAGTTGGCGTAGATATCGAGATGGTGACGATGATAGAGTTAGCACAAAGTGAGCAAAGGATTGAAGTTGGCGTAAATATCGAGATGGTGACGATGATAGAGTTAGCACAAAGTGAGAGAAGTGTTGAAGTTGGCGTAGATATCGAGATGGTGATGATGATAGAGTTAGCACAAAGTGAGAGAAGGGTTGAAGTTGGCGTAGATATCGAGATGGTGACGATGATAGAGTTAGCACAAAGTGAGAGAAGGGTTGAAGATGGTGGAGATATCGAGATGGTGGCGATGATAGAGTTTGTACAAGGTGAGAGAAGGGTTGAAGCTTGCGGAGATTGTGATAATAATAGAGTTAGCACAAAGTGAGAGAAGAATTGAAGTTGGCGTAGATATCGAGATGGTGACGATGATAGAGTTAGCACAAAGTGAGAGAAGGGTTGAAGTTGGCGGAAATATCGAGATGTTGACGATGATAGAGTTATTACAAAGTGAGAGAAGGGTTGAAGTTGGCGTAAATATCGAGATGGTGACGTGGATAGAGTTAGCACAAAGTGAGAGAAGGGTTGAAGTTGGTGGAGATATCGAGATGGTGACGATGATAGAGTTAGCACAAAGTGAGAGAAGGGTTGAAGTTGGCGTAGATATCGAGATGGTGACGATGATAGAGTTAGCACAAAGTGAGCAAAGGATTGAAGTTGGCGTAAATATCGAGATGGTGACGATGATAGAGTTAGCACAAAGTGAGAGAAGGGTTGAAGTCGGTGGAGATATCGAGATGGTGGCGATGATAGAGTTAGCACAAAGTGAGAGAAGTGTTGAAGTTGGCGTAGATATCGAGATGGTGACGATGATAGAGTTAGCACAAAGTGAGAGAAGGGTTGAAGTTGGCGTAGATATCGAGATGGTGACGATGATAGAGTTAGCACAAAGTGAGCAAAGGATTGAAGTTGGCGTAAATATCGAGATGGTGACGATGATAGAGTTAGCACAAAGTGAGCAAAGGATTGAAGTTGGCGTAAATATCAAGATGGTGACGATGATAGAGTTAGCACAAATTGAGAGAAGTGTTGAAGTTGGCGTAGATATCGAGATGGTGGCGATGATAGAGTTTGTACAAGGTGAGAGAAGGGTTGAAGTTTGCGGAGATGATGATAATGATAGAGTTAGCACAAAGTGAGAGAAGAATTGAAGTTGGCGTAGATATCGAGATGGTGACGATGATAGAGTTAGCACAAAGTGAGAGAAGGGTTGAAGTTGGCGGAAATATCGAGATGGTGACGATGATAGAGTTATTACAAAGTGAGAGAAGGGTTGAAGTTGGCGTAAATATCGAGATGGTGACGTGGATAGAGTTAGCACAAAGTGAGAGAAGGGTTGAAGCTGGTGGAGATATCGAGATGGTGGCGATGATAGAGTTAGCACAAAGTGAGAGAAGTGTTGAAGTTGGCGTAGATATCGAGATGGTGACGATGATAGAGTTAGCACAAAGTGAGAGAAGGGTTGAAGTTGGCGTAGATATCGAGATGGTGACGATGATAGAGTTAGCACAAAGTGAGAGAAGGATTGAAGTTGGCGTAAATATCGAGATGGTGACGATGATAGAGTTAGCACAAAAAGAGAGAAGGGTTGAAGTTGGTGGAGATATCGAGATGGTGTTGATGATAGAGTTAGCACAAAGTGAGAGAAGTGTTGAAGTTGGCGTAGATATCGAGATGGTGATGATGATAGAGTTAGCACAAAGTGAGAGAAGGGTTGAAGTTGGCGTAGATATCGAGATGGTGACGATGATAGAGTTAGCACAAAGTGAGAGAAGGGTTGAATATGGCGTAGATATCGAGATGATTACGATGATAGAGTTAGCACAAAGTGAGAGAAGGGTTGAAGTTTGCGGAGATGGTGGCGATGATAGAGTTAGCACAAAGTGAGAGAAGGATTGAAGTAGCGTAGATATCGAGATGGTGACGATGATAGAGTTATTACAAAGTGAGAGAAGGATTGAAGTTGGTGGAGATATCGAGATGGTGACGATGATAGAGTTAGTACAAAGTGAGAGAAGGGTTGATGTTGGTGGAGATATCGAGATGGTGACGATGATAGAGTTAGCACAAAGTGAGAGAAGGATTGATGTTGGTGGAGATATCGAAATGGTGACGATGATAGAGTTAGCACAAAGTGAGAGAAGGGTTGAAGTTGGTGGAGATATCGAGATGGTGACGATAGTAGAGTTAGCACAAAGTGATAGAAGGATTGAAGTTGGCGTAGATATCGAGATGGTGACGATGATAGAGTTATCACAAAGTGAGAGAAGGATTGAAGTTAACGTAGATATCGACATGGTGACGATGATAGAGTTTTTACAAAGTGAGAGAAGGATTGAAGTTGGTGGAGATATCGAGATGGTGACGATGGTATAGTTTGTACAAGGTGAGAGAAGGGTTGAAGTTTGCGGAGATGGTGATGATGATAGAGTTTGTACAAAGTGAGAAAAGGGTTGAAGTTGGTGGAGAAATCGAGATTGTGACGATGATAGAGTTTGTATAAAGTGAGAGAAGGGTTGAAGTTGGTGGATATATCGAGATGGTGACGATGATAGAGTTATTAAAAAGTGAGAGAAGGTTTGAAGTTGGTGGAGATATTGAGATGGTGACGATGATAAAGTTTGTACAAAGTGAGAGAAGGGTTGATATTGGCGGATGTGGTGACGATGATAGAGTTAGCACAAAGTGAGAGAAGGGTTGAAGTTGGTGGAGATATCGAGATGGTGACGATGATAGAGTTAGCACAAAGTGAGAGAAGGATTGATGTTGGTGGAGATATCGAGATGGTGACGATGATAAGTTAGCACAAAGTGATAGAAGGATTGAAGTTGGCGTAGATATCGAGATGGTGACGATGATAGAGTTAGCACAAAGTGAGAGAAGGATTGAAGTTAACGTAGATATCGAGATGGTGACGATGATAGAGTTAGCACAAAGTGAGAGAAGGATTGATGTTAACGTAGATATCGAGATGGTGACGATGATAGAGTTATTACAAAGTGAGAGAAGGATTGAAGTTGGTGGAGATATCGAGATGGTGGCGATGGTATAGTTTGTACAAGGTGAGAGAAGGGTTGAAGTTTGCGGAGATGGTGATGATGATAGAGTTTGTACAAAGTGAGAAAAGGGTTGAAGTTGGTGGAGATATCGAGATTGTGACGATGATAGAGTTTGTATAAAGTGAGAGAAGGGTTGAAGTTGGTGGAGATATCGAGATGGTGACGATGATAGAGTTATTAAAAAGTGAGAGAAGGATTGAAGTTGGTGGAGATATCGAGATGGTGACGATGATAAAGTTTGTACAAAGTGAGAGAAGGGTTGATTTTGGCGGATGTGGTGACGATGATAGAGTTAGCACAAAGTGAGAGAATGATTGAAGTTGGTGGAGATATCGAGATGGTGACGATGATAGAGTTAGTACAAAGTGAGAGAAGGATTGAAGTTGGCGTAGATATCGAGATGGTGACGATGATAGAGTTAGCAAAAAGTGAGAGAAGGGTTGAAGATGGTGGAGATATCGAGATGGTGGCGATGATAGAGTTTGTACAAGGTGAGAGAAGGGTTGAAGTTTGCGGAGATTGTGTTAATGATAGAGTTAGCACAAAGTGAGAGAAGAATTGAAGAAGGCGTAGATATCGAGATGGTGACGATGATAGAGTTAGCACAAAGTGAGAGAAGGGTTGAAGTTGTCGGAAATATCGAGATGTTGACGATGATAGAGTTATTACAAAGTGAGAGAAGGGTTGAAGTTGGCGTAAATATCGAGATGGAGACGTGGATAGAGTTAGCACAAAGTGAGAGAAGGGTTGAAGTTGGTGGAGATATCGAGATGGTGACGATGATAGAGTTAGCACAAAGTGAGAGAAGTGTTGACGTTGGCGTAGATATCGAGATGGTGACGATGATAGAGTTAGCACAAAGTGAGAGAAGGGTTGAAGTTGGCGTAGATATCGAGATGGTGACGATGATAGAGTTAGCACAAAGTGAGCAAAGGATTGAAGTTGGCGTAAATATCGAGATGGTGACGATGATAGAGTTAGCACAAAGTGAGAGAAGTGTTGAAGTTGGCGTAGATATCGAGATGTTGATGATGATAGAGTTAGCACAAAGTGAGAGAAGGGTTGAAGTTGGCGTAGATATCGAGATGGTGACGATGATAGAGTTAGCACAAAGTGAGAGAAGGGTTGAAGTTGGTGGAGATATCGAGATGGTGACGATGATAGAGTTAGTACAAAGTGAGAGAAGGATTGAAGTTGGCGTAGATATCGAGATGGTGACGATGATAGAGTTAGCACAAAGTGAGAGAAGGGTTGAAGATGGTGGAGATTTCGAGATGGTGGCGATGATAGAGTTTGTACAAGGTGAGAGAAGGGTTGAAGTTTGCGGAGATTGTGATAATGATAGAGTTAGCACAAAGTGAGAAAAGGGTTTAAGTTGGTGGAGATATCGAGATTGTGACGATGATAGAGTTAGCACAAATTGAGCAAAGGATTGAAGTTGGCGTAAATATCGAGATGGTGACGATGATAGAGTTAGCACAAAGTGAGAGAAGTGTTGAAGTTGGCGTAGATATCGAGATGGTGACGATGATAGAGTTAGCACAAAGTGAGAGAAGGGTTGAAGTTGGCGTAGATATCGAGATGGTGACGATGATAGAGTTAGCACAAAGTGAGCAAAGGATTGAAGTTGGCGTAAATATCGAGATGGTGACGATGATAGAGTTAGCACAAATTGAGAGAAGTGTTGAAGTTGGCGTAGATATCGAGATGGTGGAGATGATAGAGTTTGTACAAGGTGAGAGAAGGGTTGAAGTTTGCGGAGATGATGATAATGATAGAGTTAGCACAAAGTGAGAGAAGAATTGAAGTTGGCGTAGATATCGAGATGGTGACGATGATAGAGTTAGCACAAAGTGAGAGAAGGGTTGAAGTTGGCGGAAATATCGAGATGGTGACGATGATAGAGTTATTACAAAGTGAGAGAAGGGTTGAAGTTGGCGTAAATATCGAGATGGTGACGTGGATAGAGTTAGCACAAAGTGAGAGAAGGGTTGAAGCTGGTGGAGATATCGAGATGGTGGCGATGATAGAGTTAGCACAAAGTGAGAGAAGTGTTGAAGTTGGCGTAGATATCGAGATGGTGACGATGATAGAGTTAGCACAAAGTGAGAGAAGGGTTGAAGTTGGCGTAGATATCGAGATGGTGACGATGATAGAGTTAGCACAAAGTGAGAGAAGGATTGAAGTTGGCGTAAATATTGAGATGGTGACGATGATAGAGTTAGCACAAAAAGAGAGAAGGGTTGAAGTTGGTGGAGATATCGAGATGGTGACGATGATAGAGTTAGCACAAAGTGAGAGAAGTGTTGAAGTTGGCGTAGATATCGAGATGGTGATGATGATAGAGTTAGCACAAAGTGAGAGAAGGGTTGAAGTTGGCGTAGATATCGAGATGGTGACGATGATAGAGTTAGCACAAAGTGAGAGAAGGGTTGAATATGGCGTAGATATCGAGATGATTACGATGATAGAGTTAGCACAAAGTGAGAGAAGGGTTGAAGTTTGCGGAGATGGTGGCGATGATAGAGTTAGCACAAAGTGAGAGAAGGATTGAAGTAGCGTAGATATCGTGATGGTGACGATGATAGAGTTTGTACAAAGTGAGAGAAGGATTGAAGTTGGTGGAGATATCGAGATGGTGACGATGATAAAGTTAGCACAAAGTGAGAGAAGGATTGAAGTTGGCGTAGATATCGAGATGGTGACGATGATAGAGTTATTGCAAAGTGAGAGAAGGATTGAAGTTGGTGGAGATATCGAGATGGTGACGATGATAGAGTTGGTATAAAGTGAGAGAAGGGTTGATGTTGGTGGAGATATCGAGATGGTGACGATGATAGAGTTAGCACAAAGTGAGAGAAGGATTGATGTTGGTGGAGATATCGAGATGGTGACGATGATAGAGTTAGCACAAAGTGAGAGAAGGGTTGAAGTTGGTGGAGATATCGAGATGGTGACGATAGTAGAGTTAGCACAAAGTGATAGAAGGATTGAAGTTGGCGTAGATATCGAGATGGTGACGATGATAGAGTTATCACAAAGTGAGAGAAGGATTGAAGTTAACGTAGATATCGACATGGTGACGATGATAGAGTTATTACAAAGTGAGAGAAGGATTGAAGTTGGTGGAGATATCGAGATGGTGACGATGGTATAGTTTGTACAAGGTGAGAGAAGGGTTGAAGTTTGCGGAGATGGTGATGATGATAGAGTTTGTACAAAGTGAGAAAAGGGTTGAAGTTGGTGGAGATATCGAGATTGTGAGGATGATAGAGTTTGTATAAAGTGAGAGAAGGGTTGAAGTTGGTGGATATATCGAGATGGTGACGATGATAGAGTTATTAAAAAGTGAGAGAAGGTTTGAAGTTGGTGGAGATATTGAGATGGTGACGATGATAAAGTTTGTACAAAGTGAGAGAAGGGTTGATATTGGCGGATGTGATGACGATGATAGAGTTAGCACAAAGTGAGAGAAGGGTTGAAGTTGGTGGAGATATCGAGATGGTGACGATGATAGAGTTAGCACAAAGTGAGAGAAGGATTGATGTTGGTGGAGATATCGAGATGGTGACGATGATAAGTTAGCACAAAGTGATAGACGGATTGAAGTTGGCGTAGATATCGAGATGGTGACGATGATAGAGTTAGCACAAAGTGAGAGAAGGATTGAAGTTAACGTAGATATCGAGATGGTGACGATGATAGAGTTAGCACAAAGTGAGAGAAGGATTGATGTTAACGTAGATATCGAGATGGTGACGATGATAGAGTTATTACAAAGTGAGAGAAGGATTGAAGTTGGTGGAGATATCGAGATGGTGGCGATGGTAAAGTTTGTACAAGGTGAGAGAAGGGTTGAAGTTTGCGGAGATGGTGATGATGATAGAGTTTGTACAAAGTGAGAAAAGGGTTGAAGTTGGTGGAGATATCGAGATTGTGACGATGATAGAGTTTGTATAAAGTGAGAGAAGGGTTGAAGTTGGTGGAGATATCGAGATGGAGACGATGATAGAGTTATTAAAAAGTGAGAGAAGGATTGAAGTTGGTGGAGATATCGAGATGGTGACGATGATAAAGTTTGTACAAAGTGAGAGAAGAGTTGATTTTGGCGGATGTGGTGACGATGATAGAGTTAGCACAAAGTGAGAGAAGGATTGAAGTTGGTGGAGATATCGAGATGGTGACGATGATAGAGTTAGTACAAAGTGAGAGAAGGATTGAAGTTGGCGTAGATATCGAGATGGTGACGATGATAGAGTTAGCAAAAAGTGAG
This sequence comes from Bulinus truncatus, assembly GCA_021962125.1. Taxonomy (NCBI): domain Eukaryota; kingdom Metazoa; phylum Mollusca; class Gastropoda; family Planorbidae; genus Bulinus; species Bulinus truncatus. The sequence continues at coordinate 268,435 of JAGDYQ010000189.1, forward strand.
AGAAGGGTTGAAGATGGTGGAGATATCGAGATGGTGGCGATGATAGAGTTTGTACAAGGTGAGAGAAGGGTTGAAGTTTGCGGAGATTGTGATAATGATAGAGTTAGCACAAAGTGAGAGAAGAATTGAAGAAGGCGTAGATATCGAGATGGTGACGATGATAGAGTTAGCATAAAGTGAGAGAAGGGTTGAAGTTGGCGGAAATATCGAGATGTTGACGATGATAGAGTTATTACAAAGTGAGAGAAGGGTTGAAGTTGGCGTAAATATCGAGATGGAGACGTGGATAGAGTTAGCACAAAGTGAGAGAAGGGTTGAAGATGCTGGAGATATCGAGATGGTGACGATGATAGAGTTAGCACAAAGTGAGAGAAGTGTTGACGTTGGCGTAGATATCGAGATGGTGACGATGATAGAGTTAGCACAAAGTGAGAGAAGGGTTGAAGTTGGCGTAGATATCGAGATGGTGACGATGATAGAGTTAGCACAAAGTGAGAGAAGGATTGAAGTTGGTGGAGATATCGAGATGGTGACGATGATAGAGTTAGTACAAAGTGAGAGAAGGATTGAAGTTGGCGTAGATATCGAGATGGTGACGATGATAGAGTTATTACAAAGTGCGAGAAGGATTGAAGTTGGTGGAGATATCGAGATGGTGACACGATGATAGAGTTAGCACAAAGTGAGAGAAGGATTGAAGTTGGTGGAGATATCGAGATGGTGACGATGATAGAGTTAGTACAAAGTGAGAGAAGGATTGAAGTTGGCGTAGATATCGAGATGGTGACGATGATAGAGTTATCACAAAGTGAGAGAAGGGTTGAAGTTAGCGTAGATATCGAGATGGTGACGATGATAGAGTTAGCACAAAGTGAGAGAAGGGTTGACTTTTGCGGAGATGTTGACGATGATAGAGTTAGCACAAAGTGAGAGAAGGATTGAAGTTGGCGTAGATATCCAGATGGTGATGATGATAGAGTTATTACAATGTGAGAGAAGGATTGAAGTTAGTGGAGATATCGAGATATTGACGATGATAAAGTTAGCACAAAGTGAGAGAAGGATTGAAGTTGGCGTAGATTTCGAGATGGTGACGATGATAGAGTTAGCACAAAGTGATAGAAGGATTGAAGTTGGCGTAGATATCGAGATGGTGACGATGATAGAGTTAGCACAAAGTGAGAGAAGGATTGAAGTTAACGTAGATATCGAGATGGTGACGATGATGGAGTTATTACAAAGTGAGAGAAGGATTGAAGTTGGTGGAGATATCGAGATGGTGGCGATGGTATAGTTTGTACAAGGTGAGAGAAGGGTTGAAGTTTGCGGAGATGGTGATGATGATAGAGTTTGTACAAAGTGAGAAAAGAGTTGAAGTTGGTGGAGATATCGAGATTGTGACGATGAGAGAGTTTGTATAAAGTGAGAGAAGGTTTGAAGTTGATGGAGATATCGAGATGGTGACGATGATAAAATTTGTACAAAGTGAGAGAAGGGTTGATTTTAGCGGATGTGGTGACGATGATAGAGTTAGCACAAAGTGAGAGAAGGGTTGAAGTTGGTGGAGATATCGAGATGGTGACGATGATAGAGTTAGTACAAAGTGAGAGAAGGATTGAAGTTGGCGTAGATATCGAGATGGTGACGATGATAGAGTTAGCACAAAGTGAGAGAAGGGTTGAAGATGGTGGATATATCGAGTGTGGCGATGATAGAGTTTGTACAAGTTGAGAGAAGGGTTGAAGTTTGCGGAGATGGTGATAATGATAGAGTTAGCACAAAGTGAGAGAAGAATTGAAGTTGGCGTAGATATCGAGATGGTGACGATGATAGAGTTAGCACAAAGTGAGAGAAGGATTGAAGTTGGTGGAGATATCGAGATGGTGACGATGATAGAGTTAGCACAAAGTGAGAGAAGGGTTGAAGATGGTGGAGATATCGAGATGGTGGCGATGATAGAGTTTGTACAAGGTGAGAGAAGGGTTGAAGTTGGTGGAGATATCGAGATTGTGACGATGATAGAGTTTGTATAAAGTGAGAGAAGGGTTGAAGTTGGTGGAGATATCGAGATGGTGACGATGATAGAGTTATTAAAAAGTGAGAGAAGGATTGAAGTTGGTGGAGATATCGAGATGGTGACGATGATAAAGTTTGTACAAAGTGAGAGAAGGGTTGATTTTGGCGGATGTGGTGACGATGATAGAGTTAGCACAAAGTGAGAGAATGATTGAAGTTGGTGGAGATATCGAGATGGTGACGATGATAGAGTTAGTACAAAGTGAGAGAAGGATTGAAGTTGGCGTAGATATCGAGATGGTGACGATGATAGAGTTAGCAAAAAGTGAGAGAAGGGTTGAAGATGGTGGAGATATCGAGATGGTGGCGATGATAGAGTTTGTACAAGGTGAGAGAAGGGTTGAAGTTTGCGGAGATTGTGTTAATGATAGAGTTAGCACAAAGTGAGAGAAGAATTGAAGAAGGCGTAGATATCGAGATGGTGACGATGATAGAGTTAGCACAAAGTGAGAGAAGGGTTGAAGTTGTCGGAAATATCGAGATGTTGACGATGATAGAGTTATTACAAAGTGAGAGAAGGGTTGAAGTTGGCGTAAATATCGAGATGGAGACGTGGATAGAGTTAGCACAAAGTGAGAGAAGGGTTGAAGTTGGTGGAGATATCGAGATGGTGACGATGATAGAGTTAGCACAAAGTGAGAGAAGTGTTGACGTTGGCGTAGATATCGAGATGGTGACGATGATAGAGTTAGCACAAAGTGAGAGAAGGGTTGAAGTTGGCGTAGATATCGAGATGGTGACGATGATAGAGTTAGCACAAAGTGAGCAAAGGATTGAAGTTGGCGTAAATATCGAGATGGTGACGATGATAGAGTTAGCACAAAGTGAGAGAAGTGTTGAAGTTGGCGTAGATATCGAGATGTTGATGATGATAGAGTTAGCACAAAGTGAGAGAAGGGTTGAAGTTGGCGTAGATATCGAGATGGTGACGATGATAGAGTTAGCACAAAGTGAGAGAAGGGTTGAAGTTGGTGGAGATATCGAGATGGTGACGATGATAGAGTTAGTACAAAGTGAGAGAAGGATTGAAGTTGGCGTAGATATCGAGATGGTGACGATGATAGAGTTAGCACAAAGTGAGAGAAGGGTTGAAGATGGTGGAGATTTCGAGATGGTGGCGATGATAGAGTTTGTACAAGGTGAGAGAAGGGTTGAAGTTTGCGGAGATTGTGATAATGATAGAGTTAGCACAAAGTGAGAAAAGGGTTTAAGTTGGTGGAGATATCGAGATTGTGACGATGATAGAGTTAGCACAAATTGAGCAAAGGATTGAAGTTGGCGTAAATATCGAGATGGTGACGATGATAGAGTTAGCACAAAGTGAGAGAAGTGTTGAAGTTGGCGTAGATATCGAGATGGTGACGATGATAGAGTTAGCACAAAGTGAGAGAAGGGTTGAAGTTGGCGTAGATATCGAGATGGTGACGATGATAGAGTTAGCACAAAGTGAGCAAAGGATTGAAGTTGGCGTAAATATCGAGATGGTGACGATGATAGAGTTAGCACAAATTGAAAGAAGTGTTGAAGTTGGCGTAGATATCGAGATGGTGGAGATGATAGAGTTTGTACAAGGTGAGAGAAGGGTTGAAGTTTGCGGAGATGATGATAATGATAGAGTTAGCACAAAGTGAGAGAAGAATTGAAGTTGGCGTAGATATCGAGATGGTGACGATGATAGAGTTAGCACAAAGTGAGAGAAGGGTTGAAGTTGGCGGAAATATCGAGATGGTGACGATGATAGAGTTATTACAAAGTGAGAGAAGGGTTGAAGTTGGCGTAAATATCGAGATGGTGACGTGGATAGAGTTAGCACAAAGTGAGAGAAGGGTTGAAGCTGGTGGAGATATCGAGATGGTGGCGATGATAGAGTTAGCACAAAGTGAGAGAAGTGTTGAAGTTGGCGTAGATATCGAGATGGTGACGATGATAGAGTTAGCACAAAGTGAGAGAAGGGTTGAAGTTGGCGTAGATATCGAGATGGTGACGATGATAGAGTTAGCACAAAGTGAGAGAAGGATTGAAGTTGGCGTAAATATTGAGATGGTGACGATGATAGAGTTAGCACAAAAAGAGAGAAGGGTTGAAGTTGGTGGAGATATCGAGATGGTGACGATGATAGAGTTAGCACAAAGTGAGAGAAGTGTTGAAGTTGGCGTAGATATCGAGATGGTGATGATGATAGAGTTAGCACAAAGTGAGAGAAGGGTTGAAGTTGGCGTAGATATCGAGATGGTGACGATGATAGAGTTAGCACAAAGTGAGAGAAGGGTTGAATATGGCGTAGATATCGAGATGATTACGATGATAGAGTTAGCACAAAGTGAGAGAAGGGTTGAAGTTTGCGGAGATGGTGGCGATGATAGAGTTAGCACAAAGTGAGAGAAGGATTGAAGTAGCGTAGATATCGTGATGGTGACGATGATAGAGTTTGTACAAAGTGAGAGAAGGATTGAAGTTGGTGGAGATATCGAGATGGTGACGATGATAAAGTTAGCACAAAGTGAGAGAAGGATTGAAGTTGGCGTAGATATCGAGATGGTGACGATGATAGAGTTATTGCAAAGTGAGAGAAGGATTGAAGTTGGTGGAGATATCGAGATGGTGACGATGATAGAGTTAGTATAAAGTGAGAGAAGGGTTGATGTTGGTGGAGATATCGAGATGGTGACGATGATAGAGTTAGCACAAAGTGAGAGAAGGATTGATGTTGGTGGAGATATCGAGATGGTGACGATGATAGAGTTAGCACAAAGTGAGAGAAGGGTTGAAGTTGGTGGAGATATCGAGATGGTGACGATAGTAGAGTTAGCACAAAGTGATAGAAGGATTGAAGTTGGCGTAGATATCGAGATGGTGACGATGATAGAGTTATCACAAAGTGAGAGAAGGATTGAAGTTAACGTAGATATCGACATGGTGACGATGATAGAGTTATTACAAAGTGAGAGAAGGATTGAAGTTGGTGGAGATATCGAGATGGTGACGATGGTATAGTTTGTACAAGGTGAGAGAAGGGTTGAAGTTTGCGGAGATGGTGATGATGATAGAGTTTGTACAAAGTGAGAAAAGGGTTGAAGTTGGTGGAGATATCGAGATTGTGAGGATGATAGAGTTTGTATAAAGTGAGAGAAGGGTTGAAGTTGGTGGATATATCGAGATGGTGACGATGATAGAGTTATTAAAAAGTGAGAGAAGGTTTGAAGTTGGTGGAGATATTGAGATGGTGACGATGATAAAGTTTGTACAAAGTGAGAGAAGGGTTGATATTGGCGGATGTGATGACGATGATAGAGTTAGCACAAAGTGAGAGAAGGGTTGAAGTTGGTGGAGATATCGAGATGGTGACGATGATAGAGTTAGCACAAAGTGAGAGAAGGATTGATGTTGGTGGAGATATCGAGATGGTGACGATGATAAGTTAGCACAAAGTGATAGACGGATTGAAGTTGGCGTAGATATCGAGATGGTGACGATGATAGAGTTAGCACAAAGTGAGAGAAGGATTGAAGTTAACGTAGATATCGAGATGGTGACGATGATAGAGTTAGCACAAAGTGAGAGAAGGATTGATGTTAACGTAGATATCGAGATGGTGACGATGATAGAGTTATTACAAAGTGAGAGAAGGATTGAAGTTGGTGGAGATATCGAGATGGTGGCGATGGTAAAGTTTGTACAAGGTGAGAGAAGGGTTGAAGTTTGCGGAGATGGTGATGATGATAGAGTTTGTACAAAGTGAGAAAAGGGTTGAAGTTGGTGGAGATATCGAGATTGTGACGATGATAGAGTTTGTATAAAGTGAGAGAAGGGTTGAAGTTGGTGGAGATATCGAGATGGAGACGATGATAGAGTTATTAAAAAGTGAGAGAAGGATTGAAGTTGGTGGAGATATCGAGATGGTGACGATGATAAAGTTTGTACAAAGTAAGAGAAGAGTTGATTTTGGCGGATGTGGTGACGATGATAGAGTTAGCACAAAGTGAGAGAAGGATTGAAGTTGGTGGAGATATCGAGATGGTGACGATGATAGAGTTAGTACAAAGTGAGAGAAGGATTGAAGTTGGCGTAGATATCGAGATGGTGACGATGATAGAGTTAGCAAAAAGTGAGAGAAGGGTTGAAGATGGTGGAGATATCGAGATGGTGGCGATGATAGAGTTTGTACAAGGTGAGAGAAGGGTTGAAGTTTGCGGAGATTGTGATAATGATAGAGTTAGCACAAAGTGAGAGAAGAATTGAAGAAGGCGTAGATATCGAGATGGTGACGATGATAGAGTTAGCATAAAGTGAGAGAAGGGTTGAAGTTGGCGGAAATATCGAGATGTTGACGATGATAGAGTTATTACAAAGTGAGAGAAGGGTTGAAGTTGGCGTAAATATCGAGATGGAGACGTGGATAGAGTTAGCACAAAGTGAGAGAAGGGTTGAAGATGCTGGAGATATCGAGATGGTGACGATGATAGAGTTAGCACAAAGTGAGAGAAGTGTTGACGTTGGCGTAGATATCGAGATGGTGACGATGATAGAGTTAGCACAAAGTGAGAGAAGGGTTGAAGTTGGCGTAGATATCGAGATGGTGACGATGATAGAGTTAGCACAAAGTGAGAGAAGGATTGAAGTTGGTGGAGATATCGAGATGGTGACGATGATAGAGTTAGTACAAAGTGAGAGAAGGATTGAAGTTGGCGTAGATATCGAGATGGTGACGATGATAGAGTTATTACAAAGTGCGAGAAGGATTGAAGTTGGTGGAGATATCGAGATGGTGACACGATGATAGAGTTAGTACAAAGTGAGAGAAGAGTTGATGTTGGTGGAGATATCGAGATGGTGACGATGATAGAGTTAGCACAATGTGAGAGAAGTGTTAAAGTTGGCGTAGATATCGAGATGGTGACGATGATAGAGTTATCACAAAGTGAGAGAAGGGTTGAAGTTAGCGTAGATATCGAGATGGTGACGATGATAGAGTTAGCACAAAGTGAGAGAAGGGTTGACTTTTGCGGAGATGTTGACGATGATAGAGTTAGCACAAAGTGAGAGAAGGATTGAAGTTGGCGTAGATATCCAGATGGTGATGATGATAGAGTTATTACAATGTGAGAGAAGGATTGAAGTTAGTGGAGATATCGAGATATTGACGATGATAAAGTTAGCACAAAGTGAGAGAAGGATTGAAGTTGGCGTAGATTTCGAGATGGTGACGATGATAGAGTTAGCACAAAGTGATAGAAGGATTGAAGTTGGCGTAGATATCGAGATGGTGACGATGATAGAGTTAGCACAAAGTGAGAGAAGGATTGAAGTTAACGTAGATATCGAGATGGTGACGATGATGGAGTTATTACAAAGTGAGAGAAGGATTGAAGTTGGTGGAGATATCGAGATGGTGGCGATGGTATAGTTTGTACAAGGTGAGAGAAGGGTTGAAGTTTGCGGAGATGGTGATGATGATAGAGTTTGTACAAAGTGAGAAAAGAGTTGAAGTTGGTGGAGATATCGAGATTGTGACGATGAGAGAGTTTGTATAAAGTGAGAGAAGGTTTGAAGTTGATGGAGATATCGAGATGGTGACGATGATAAAATTTGTACAAAGTGAGAGAAGGGTTGATTTTAGCGGATGTGGTGACGATGATAGAGTTAGCACAAAGTGAGAGAAGGGTTGAAGTTGGTGGAGATATCGAGATGGTGACGATGATAGAGTTAGTACAAAGTGAGAGAAGGATTGAAGTTGGCGTAGATATCGAGATGGTGACGATGATAGAGTTAGCACAAAGTGAGAGAAGGGTTGAAGATGGTGGATATATCGAGTGTGGCGATGATAGAGTTTGTACAAGTTGAGAGAAGGGTTGAAGTTTGCGGAGATGGTGATAATGATAGAGTTAGCACAAAGTGAGAGAAGAATTGAAGTTGGCGTAGATATCGAGATGGTGACGATGATAGAGTTAGCACAAAGTGAGAGAAGGATTGAAGTTGGTGGAGATATCGATATGGTGACGATGATAGAGTTAGCACAAAGTGAGAGAAGGGTTGAAGATGGTGGAGATATCGAGATGGTGGCGATGATAGAGTTTGTACAAGGTGAGAGAAGGGTTGAAGTTTGCGGAGATTGTGATAATGATAGAGTTAGCACAAAGTGAGAAAAAGGGTTGAAGTTGGTGGAGATATCGAGATTGTGACGATGATAGAGTTAGCACAAAGTGAGCAAAGGATTGAAGTTGGCGTAAATATCGAGATGGTGACGATGATAGAGTTAGCACAAAGTGAGAGAAGTGTTGAAGTTGGCGTAGATATCGAGATGGTGACGATGATAGAGTTAGCACAAAGTGAGAGAAGGGTTGAAGTTGGCGTAGATATCGAGATGGTGACGATGATAGAGTTAGCACAAAGTGAGCAAAGGATTGAAGTTGGCGTAAATATCGAGATGGTGACGATGATAGAGTTAGCACAAATTGAGAGAAGTGTTGAAGTTGGCGTAGATATCGAGATGGTGGCGATGATAGAGTTTGTACAAGGTGAGAGAAGGGTTGAAGTTTGCGGAGATGATGATAATGATAGAGTTAGCACAAAGTGAGAGAAGAATTGAAGTTGGCGTAGATATCGAGATGGTGACGATGATAGAGTTAGCACAAAGTGAGAGAAGGGTTGAAGTTGGCGGAAATATCGAGATGGTGACGATGATAGAGTTATTACAAAGTGAGAGAAGGGTTGAAGTTGGCGTAAATATCGAGATGGTGACGTGGATAGAGTTAGTACAAAGTGAGAGAAGAGTTGATGTTGGTGGAGATATCGAGATGGTGACGATGATAGAGTTAGCACAATGTGAGAGAAGTGTTAAAGTTGGCGTAGATATCGAGATGGTGACGATGATAGAGTTATCACAAAGTGAGAGAAGGGTTGAAGTTAGCGTAGATATCGAGATGGTGACGATGATAGAGTTAGCACAAAGTGAGAGAAGGGTTGACTTTTGCGGAGATGTTGACGATGATAGAGTTAGCACAAAGTGAGAGAAGGATTGAAGTTGGCGTAGATATCCAGATGGTGATGATGATAGAGTTATTACAATGTGAGAGAAGGATTGAAGTTAGTGGAGATATCGAGATATTGACGATGATAAAGTTAGCACAAAGTGAGAGAAGGATTGAAGTTGGCGTAGATTTCGAGATGGTGACGATGATAGAGTTAGCACAAAGTGATAGAAGGATTGAAGTTGGCGTAGATATCGAGATGGTGACGATGATAGAGTTAGCACAAAGTGAGAGAAGGATTGAAGTTAACGTAGATATCGAGATGGTGACGATGATGGAGTTATTACAAAGTGAGAGAAGGATTGAAGTTGGTGGAGATATCGAGATGGTGGCGATGGTATAGTTTGTACAAGGTGAGAGAAGGGTTGAAGTTTGCGGAGATGGTGATGATGATAGAGTTTGTACAAAGTGAGAAAAGAGTTGAAGTTGGTGGAGATATCGAGATTGTGACGATGAGAGAGTTTGTATAAAGTGAGAGAAGGTTTGAAGTTGATGGAGATATCGAGATGGTGACGATGATAAAATTTGTACAAAGTGAGAGAAGGGTTGATTTTAGCGGATGTGGTGACGATGATAGAGTTAGCACAAAGTGAGAGAAGGGTTGAAGTTGGTGGAGATATCGAGATGGTGACGATGATAGAGTTAGTACAAAGTGAGAGAAGGATTGAAGTTGGCGTAGATATCGAGATGGTGACGATGATAGAGTTAGCACAAAGTGAGAGAAGGGTTGAAGATGGTGGATATATCGAGTGTGGCGATGATAGAGTTTGTACAAGTTGAGAGAAGGGTTGAAGTTTGCGGAGATGGTGATAATGATAGAGTTAGCACAAAGTGAGAGAAGAATTGAAGTTGGCGTAGATATCGAGATGGTGACGATGATAGAGTTAGCACAAAGTGAGAGAAGGATTGAAGTTGGTGGAGATATCGAGATGGTGACGATGATAGAGTTAGCACAAAGTGAGAGAAGGTTGAAGATGGTGGAGATATCGAGATGGTGGCGATGATAGAGTTTGTACAAGGTGAGAGAAGGGTTGAAGTTTGCGGAGATTGTGATAATGATAGAGTTAGCACAAAGTGAGAAAAGGGTTGAAGTTGGTGGAGATATCGAGATTGTGACGATGATAGAGTTAGCACAAAGTGAGCAAAGGATTGAAGTTGGCGTAAATATCGAGATGGTGACGATGATAGAGTTAGCACAAAGTGAGAGAAGTGTTGAAGTTGGCGTAGATATCGAGATGGTGACGATGATAGAGTTAGCACAAAGTGAGAGAAGGGTTGAAGTTGGCGTAGATATCGAGATGGTGACGATGATAGAGTTAGCACAAAGTGAGCAAAGGATTGAAGTTGGCGTAAATATCGAGATGGTGACGATGATAGAGTTAGCACAAATTGAGAGAAGTGTTGAAGTTGGCGTAGATATCGAGATGGTGGCGATGATAGAGTTTGTACAAGGTGAGAGAAGGGTTGAAGTTTGCGGAGATGATGATAATGATAGAGTTAGCACAAAGTGAGAGAAGAATTGAAGTTGGCGTAGATATCGAGATGGTGACGATGATAGAGTTAGCACAAAGTGAGAGAAGGGTTGAAGTTGGCGGAAATATCGAGATGGTGACGATGATAGAGTTATTACAAAGTGAGAGAAGGGTTGAAGTTGGCGTAAATATCGAGATGGTGACGTGGATAGAGTTAGCACAAAGTGAGAGAAGGGTTGAAGCTGGTGGAGATATCCAGATGGTGGCGATGATAGAGTTAGCACAAAGTGAGAGAAGTGTTGAAGTTGGCGTAGATATCGAGATGGTGACGATGATAGAGTTAGCACAAAGTGAGAGAAGGGTTGAAGTTGGCGTAGATTTCGAGATGGTGACGATGATAGAGTTAGCACAAAGTGATAGAAGGATTGAAGTTGGCGTAGATATCGAGATGGTGACGATGATAGAGTTAGCACAAAGTGAGAGAAGGATTGAAGTTAACGTAGATATCGAGATGGTGACGATGATGGAGTTATTACAAAGTGAGAGAAGGATTGAAGTTGGTGGAGATATCGAGATGGTGGCGATGGTATAGTTTGTACAAGGTGAGAGAAGGGTTGAAGTTTGCGGAGATGGTGATGATGATAGAGTTTGTACAAAGTGAGAAAAGAGTTGAAGTTGGTGGAGATATCGAGATTGTGACGATGAGAGAGTTTGTATAAAGTGAGAGAAGGTTTGAAGTTGATGGAGATATCGAGATGGTGACGATGATAAAATTTGTACAAAGTGAGAGAAGGGTTGATTTTAGCGGATGTGGTGACGATGATAGAGTTAGCACAAAGTGAGAGAAGGGTTGAAGTTGGTGGAGATATCGAGATGGTGACGATGATAGAGTTAGTACAAAGTGAGAGAAGGATTGAAGTTGGCGTAGATATCGAGATGGTGACGATGATAGAGTTAGCACAAAGTGAGAGAAGGGTTGAAGATGGTGGATATATCGAGTGTGGCGATGATAGAGTTTGTACAAGTTGAGAGAAGGGTTGAAGTTTGCGGAGATGGTGATAATGATAGAGTTAGCACAAAGTGAGAGAAGAATTGAAGTTGGCGTAGATATCGAGATGGTGACGATGATAGAGTTAGCACAAAGTGAGAGAAGGATTGAAGTTGGTGGAGATATCGAGATGGTGACGATGATAGAGTTAGCACAAAGTGAGAGAAGGGTTGAAGATGGTGGAGATATCGAGATGGTGGCGATGATAGAGTTTGTACAAGGTGAGAGAAGGGTTGAAGTTTGCGGAGATTGTGATAATGATAGAGTTAGCACAAAGTGAGAAAAGGGTTGAAGTTGGTGGAGATATCGAGATTGTGACGATGATAGAGTTAGCACAAAGTGAGCAAAGGATTGAAGTTGGCGTAAATATCGAGATGGTGACGATGATAGAGTTAGCACAAAGTGAGAGAAGTGTTGAAGTTGGCGTAGATATCGAGATGGTGACGATGATAGAGTTAGCACAAAGTGAGAGAAGGGTTGAAGTTGGCGTAGATATCGAGATGGTGACGATGATAGAGTTAGCACAAAGTGAGCAAAGGATTGAAGTTGGCGTAAATATCGAGATGGTGACGATGATAGAGTTAGCACAAAGTGAGAGAAGTGTTGAAGTTGGCGTAGATATCGAGATGGTGGCGATGATAGAGTTTGTACAAGGTGAGAGAAGGGTTGAAGTTTGCGGAGATGATGATAATGATAGAGTTAGCACAAAGTGAGAGAAGAATTGAAGTTGGCGTAGATATCGAGATGGTGACGATGATAGAGTTAGCACAAAGTGAGAGAAGGGTTGAAGTTGGCGGAAATATCGAGATGGTGACGATGATAGAGTTATTACAAAGTGAGAGAAGGGTTGAAGTTGGCGTAAATATCGAGATGGTGACGTGGATAGAGTTAGCACAAAGTGAGAGAAGGGTTGAAGTTGGTGGAGATATCGAGATGGTGACGATGATAGAGTTAGCACAAAGTGAGAGAAGGGTTGAAGTTGGCGTAGATATCGAGATGGTGACGATGATAGAGTTAGCACAAAGTGAGCAAAGGATTGAAGTTGGCGTAAATATCGAGATGGTGACGATGATAGAGTTAGCACAAAGTGAGAGAAGGGTTGAAGTCGGTGGAGATATCGAGATGGTGGCGATGATAGAGTTAGCACAAAGTGAGAGAAGTGTTGAAGTTGGCGTAGATATCGAGATGGTGACGATGATAGAGTTAGCACAAAGTGAGAGAAGGGTTGAAGTTGGCGTAGATATCGAGATGGTGACGATGATAGAGTTAGCACAAAGTGAGAGAAGGATTGAAGTTGGCGTAAATATTGAGATGGTGACGATGATAGAGTTAGCACAAAAAGAGAGAAGGGTTGAAGTTGGTGGAGATATCGAGATGGTGACGATGATAGAGTTAGCACAAAGTGAGAGAAGTGTTGAAGTTGGCGTAGATATCGAGATGGTGATGATGATATAGTTAGCACAAAGTGACAGAAGGGTTGAAGTTGGCGTAGATATCGAGATGGTGACGATGATAGAGTTAGCACAAAGTGAGAGAAGGGTTGAATATGGCGTAGATATCGAGATGATTACGATGATAGAGTTAGCACAAAGTGAGAAGGGTTGAAGTTTGCGGAGATGGTGGCGATGATAGAGTTAGCACAAAGTGAGAGAAGGATTGAAGTAAGCGTAGATATCGAGATGGTGACGATGATAGAGTTTGTACAAAGTGAGAGAAGGATTGAAGTTGGTGGAGATATCGAGATGGTGACGATGATAAAGTTAGCACAAAGTGAGAGAAGGATTGAAGTTGGCGTAGATATCGAGATGGTGACGATGATAGAGTTATTGCAAAGTGAGAGAAGGATTGAAGTTGGTGGAGATATCGAGATGGTGACGATGATAGAGTTAGTATAAAGTGAGAGAAGGGTTGATGTTGGTGGAGATATCGAGATGGTGACGATGATAGAGTTAACACAAAGTGAGAGAAGGATTGATGTTGGTGGAGATATCGAGATGGTGACGATGATAGAGTTAGCACAAAGTGAGAGAAGGGTTGAAGTTGGTGGAGATATCGAGATGGTGACGATAGTAGAGTTAGCACAAAGTGATAGAAGGATTGAAGTTGGCGTAGATATCGAGATAGTGACGATGATAGAGTTATCACAAAGTGAGAGAAGGATTGAAGTTAACGTAGATATCGACATGGTGACGATGATAGAGTTATTACAAAGTGAGAGAAGGATTGAAGTTGGTGGAGATATCGAGATGGTGACGATGGTATAGTTTGTACAAGGTGAGAGAAGGGTTGAAGTTTGCGGAGATGGTGATGATGATAGAGTTTGTACAAAGTGAGAAAAGGGTTGAAGTTGGTGGAGATATCGAGATTGTGAGGATGATAGAGTTTGTATAAAGTGAGAGAAGGGTTGAAGTTGGTGGATATATCGAGATGGTGACGATGATAGAGTTATTAAAAAGTGAGAGAAGGTTTGAAGTTGGTGGAGATATTGAGATGGTGACGATGATAAAGTTTGTACAAAGTGAGAGAAGGGTTGATATTGGCGGATGTGATGACGATGATAGAGTTAGCACAAAGTGAGAGAAGGGGTTGAAGTTGGTGGAGATATCGAGATGGTGACGATGATAGAGTTAGCACAAAGTGAGAGAAGGATTGATGTTGGTGGAGATATCGAGATGGTGACGATGATAAGTTAGCACAAAGTGATAGAAGGATTGAAGTTGGCGTAGATATCGAGATGGTGACGATGATAGAGTTAGCACAAAGTGAGAGAAGGATTGAAGTTAACGTAGATATCGAGATGGTGACGATGATAGAGTTAGCACAAAGTGAGAGAAGGATTGATGTTAACGTAGATATCGAGATGGTGACGATGATAGAGTTATTACAAAGTGAGAGAAGGATTGAAGTTGGTGGAGATATCGAGATGGTGGCGATGGTATAGTTTGTACAAGGTGAGAGAAGGGTTGAAGTTTGCGGAGATGGTGATGATGATAGAGTTTGTACAAAGTGAGAAAAGGGTTGAAGTTGGTGGAGATATCGAGATTGTGACGATGATAGAGTTTGTATAAAGTGAGAGAAGGGTTGAAGTTGGTGGAGATATCGAGATGGTGACGATGATAGAGTTATTAAAAAGTGAGAGAAGGATTGAAGTTGGTGGAGATATCGAGATGGTGACGATGATAAAGTTTGTACAAAGTGAGAGAAGGGTTGATTTTGGCGGATGTGGTGACGATGATAGAGTTAGCACAAAGTGAGAGAAGGATTGAAGTTGGTGGAGATATCGAGATGGTGACGATGATAGAGTAAGTACAAAGTGAGAGAAGGATTGAAGTTGGCGTAGATATCGAGATGGTGACGATGATAGAGTTAGCAAAAAGTGAGAGAAGGGTTGAAGATGGTGGAGATATCGAGATGGTGGCGATGATAGAGTTTGTACAATGTGAGAGAAGGGTTGAAGTTTGCGGAGATTGTGATAATGATAGAGTTAGCACAAAGTGAGAGAAGAATTGAAGAAGGCGTAGATATCGAGATGGTGACGATGATAGAGTTAGCATAAAGTGAGAGAAGGGTTGAAGTTGGCGGAAATATCGAGATGTTGACTATGATATAGTTATTACAAAGTGAGAGAAGGGTTGAAGTTGGCGTAAATATCGAGATGGAGACGTGGATAGAGTTAGCACAAAGTGAGAGAAGGGTTGAAGATGGTGGAGATATCGAGATGGTGACGATGATAGAGTTAGCACAAAGTGAGAGAAGGATTGATGTTGGTGGAGATATCGAGATGGTGACGATGATAAGTTAGCACAAAGTGATAGAAGGATTGAAGTTGGCGTAGATATCGAGATGGTGACGATGATAGAGTTAGCACAAAGTGAGAGAAGGATTGAAGTTAACGTAGATATCGAGATGGTGACGATGATAGAGTTAGCACAAAGTGAGAGAAGGATTGATGTTAACGTAGATATCGAGATGGTGACGATGATAGAGTTATTACAAAGTGAGAGAAGGATTGAAGTTGGTGGAGATATCGAGATGGTGGCGATGGTATAGTTTGTACAAGGTGAGAGAAGGGTTGAAGTTTGCGGAGATGGTGATGATGATAGAGTTTGTACAAAGTGAGAAAAGGGTTGAAGTTGGTGGAGATATCGAGATTGTGACGATGATAGAGTTTGTATAAAGTGAGAGAAGGGTTGAAGTTGGTGGAGATATCGAGATGGTGACGATGATAGAGTTATTAAAAAGTGAGAGAAGGATTGAAGTTGGTGGAGATATCGAGATGGTGACGATGATAAAGTTTGTACAAAGTGAGAGAAGGGTTGATTTTGGCGGATGTGGTGACGATGATAGAGTTAGCACAAAGTGAGAGAAGGATTGAAGTTGGTGGAGATATCGAGATGGTGACGATGATAGAGTTAGTACAAAGTGAGAGAAGGATTGAAGTTGGCGTAGATATCGAGATGGTGACGATGATAGAGTTAGCAAAAAGTGAGAGAAGGGTTGAAGATGGTGGAGATATCGAGATGGTGGCGATGATAGAGTTTGTACAATGTGAGAGAAGGGTTGAAGTTTGCGGAGATTGTGATAATGATAGAGTTAGCACAAAGTGAGAGAAGAATTGAAGAAGGCGTAGATATCGAGATGGTGACGATGATAGAGTTAGCATAAAGTGAGAGAAGGGTTGAAGTTGGCGGAAATATCGAGATGTTGACTATGATAGAGTTATTACAAAGTGAGAGAAGGGTTGAAGTTGGCGTAAATATCGAGATGGAGACGTGGATAGAGTTAGCACAAAGTGAGAGAAGGGTTGAAGATGGTGGAGATATCGAGATGGTGACGATGATAGAGTTAGCACAAAGTGAGAGAAGTGTTGACGTTGGCGTAGATATCGAGATGGTGACGATGATAGAGTTAGCACAAAGTGAGAGAAGGGTTGAAGTTGGCGTAGATATCGAGATGGTGACGATGATAGAGTTAGCACAAAGTGAGCAAAGGATTGAAGTTGGCGTAAATATCGAGATGGTGACGATGATAGAGTTAGCACAAAGTGAGAGAAGTGTTGAAGTTGGCGTAGATATCGAGATATTGATGATGATAGAGTTAGCACAAAGTGAGAGAAGGGTTGAAGTTGGCGTAGATATCGAGATGGTGACGATGATAGAGTTAGCACAAAGTGAGAGAAGGGTTGAAGTTGGTGGAGATATCGAGATGGTGACGATGATAGAGTTAGTACAAAGTGAGAGAAGGATTGAAGTTGGCGTAGATATCGAGATGGTGACGATGATAGAGTTAGCACAAAGTGAGAGAAGGGTTGAAGATGGTGGAGATATCGAGATGGTGGCGATGATAGAGTTTGTACAAGGTGAGAGAAGGGTTGAAGTTTGCGGAGATTGTGATAATGATAGAGTTAGCACAAAGTGAGAAAAGGGTTGAAGTTGGTGGAGATATCGAGATTGTGACGATGATAGAGTTTGTATAAAGTGAGAGAAGGGTTGAAGTTGGTGGAGATATCGAGATGGTGACGATGATAGAGTTATTAAAAAGTGAGAGAAGGATTGAAGTTGGTGGAGATATCGAGATGGTGACGATGATAAAGTTTGTACAAAGTGAGAGAAGGGTTGATTTTGGCGGATGTGGTGACGATGATAGAGTTAGCACAAAGTGAGAGAAGGATTGAAGTTGGTGGAGATATCGAGATAGTTACGATGATAGAGTTAGTACAAAGTGAGAGAAGGATTGAAGTTGGCGTAGATATCGAGATGGTGACGATGATAGAGTTAGCACAAAGTGAGAGAAGGGTTGATGATGGTGGAGATATCGAGATGGTGGCGATGATAGATTTTGTACAAGGTGAGAGACGGGTTGAAGTTTGCGGAGATTGTGATAATGATAGAGTTAGCACAAAGTGAGAGAAGAATTGAAGTTGGCGTAGATATCGAGATGGTGACGATGATAGAGTTAGCACAAAGTGAGAGAAGGGTTGAAGTTGGCGGAAATATCGAGATGTTGACGATGATAGAGTTATTACAAAGTGAAAGAAGGGTTGAAGTTGGCGTAAATATCGAGATGGAGACGTGGATAGAGTTAGCACAAAGTGAGAGAAGGGTTGAAGTTGGTGGAGATATCGAGATGGTGACGATGATAGAGTTAGCACAAAGTGAGAGAAGTGTTGACGTTGGCGTAGATATCGAGATGGTGACGATGATAGAGTTAGCACAAAGTGAGAGAAGGGTTGAAGTTGGCGTAGATATCGAGATGGTGACGATGATAGAGTTAGCACAAAGTGAGCAAAGGATTGAAGTTGGCGTAAATATCGAGATGGTGACGATGATAGAGTTAGCACAAAGTGAGAGAAGTGTTAAAGTTGGCGTAGATATCGAGATGGTGATGATGATAGAGTTAAAACAAAGTGAGAGAAGGGTTTAAGTTGGCGTAGATATCGAGATGGTGACGATAATAGAGTTAGCACAAAGTGAGAGAAGGGTTGAAGTTGGTGGAGATATCGAGATGGTGACGATGATAGAGTTAGTACAAAGTGAGAGAAGGATTGAAGTTGGCGTAGATATCGAGATGGTGACGATGATAGAGTTAGCACAAAGTGAGAGAAGGGTTGAAGATGATGGAGATATCGAGATGGTGGCGATGATAGAGTTTGTACAAGGTGAGAGAAGGGTTGAAGTTTGCGGAGATTGTGATAATGATAGAGTTAGCACAAAGTGAGAGAAGAATTGAAGTTGGCGTAGATATCGAGATGGTGACGATGATAGAGTTAGCACAAAGTGAGAGAAGGGTTGAAGTTGGCGGAAATATCGAGATGGTGACGATGATAGAGTTATTACAAAGTGAGAGAAGGGTTGAAGTTGGCGTAAATATTGAGATGGTGACGTGGATAGAGTTAGCACAAAGTGAGAGAAGGGTTGAAGTTGGTGGAGATATCGAGATGGTGACGATGATAGAGTTAGCACAAAGTGAGAGAAGTGTTGACGTTGGCGTAGATATCGAGATGGTGACGATGATAGAGTTAGCACAAAGTGAGAGAAGGGTTGAAGTTGGCGTAGATATCGAGATGGTGACGATGATAGAGTTAGCACAAAGTGAGAGAAGGGTTGAAGTTGGCGGAAATATCGAGATGGTGACGATGATAGAGTTATTACAAAGTGAGAGAAGGGTTGAAGTTGGCGTAAATATCGAGATGGTGACGATGATAGAGTTAGCACAAAGTGAGAGAAGGGTTGAAGCTGGTGGAGATATCGAGATGGTGGCGATGATAGAGTTAGCACAAAGTGAGAGAAGTGTTGAAGTTGGCGTAGATATCGAGATGGTGACGATGATAGAGTTAGCACAAAGTGAGAGAAGGGTTGAAGTTGGCGTAGATATCGAGATGGTGACGATGATAGAGTTAGCACAAAGTGAGAGAAGGATTGAAGTTGGCGTAAATATCGAGATGGTGACGATGATAGAGTTAGCACAAAAAGAGAGAAGGGTTGAAGTTGGTGGAGATATCGAGATGGTGACGATGATAGAGTTAGCACAAAGTGAGAGAAGTGTTGAAGATGGCGTAGATATCGAGATGGTGATGATGATAGAGTTAGCACAAAGTGAGAGAAGGGTTAAAGTTGGCGTAGATATCGAGATGGTGACGATGATAGAGTTAGCACAAAGTGAGAGAAGGGTTGAAGTTGGCGTAGATATCGAGATGGTGACGATGATAGAGTTATTACAAAGTGAGAGAAGGATTGAAGTTGGTGGAGATATCGAGATGGTGACGATGATAAAGTTAGCATAAAGTGAGAGAAGGATTGAAGTTGGCGTAGATATCGAAATGGTGACGATGATAGAGTTATTGCAAAGTGAGAGAAGGATTGAAGTTGGTGGAGATATCGAGATGGTGACGATGATAGAGTTAGTACAAAGTGAGAGAAGGGTTGATGTTGGTGGAGATATCGAGATGGTGACGATGATAGAGTTAGCACAAAGTGAGAGAAGGATTGATGTTGGTGGAGATATCGAGATGGTGACGATGATAGAGTTAGCACAAAGTGAGAGAAGGGTTGAAGTTGGTGGAGATATCGAGATGGTGACGATGATAGAGTTAGCACAAAGTGATAGAAGGATTGAAGTTGGCGTAGATATCGAGATGGTGACGATGATAGAGTTAGCACAAAGTGAGAGAAGGATTGAAGTTGGTGGAGATATCGAGATGGTGGCGATGGTATAGTTTGTACAAGGTGAGAGAAGGGTTGAAGTTTGCGGAGATGGTGATGATGATAGAGTTTGTACAAAGTGAGAAAAGGGTTGAAGTTGGTGGAGATATCGAGATGGTGACGATGATAGACTTATTAAAAAGTGAGAGAAGGATTGAAGTTGGTGGAGATATCGAGATGGTGACGATGATAGAGTTAGTACAAAGTGAGAGAAGGGTTGAAGTTGGCGGAAATATCGAGATGGTGACGTGGATAGAGTTAGTACAAATTGAGAGAAGGGTTGATGTTGGTGGAGATATCGAGATTGTGACGATGATAGAGTTATTGCAAAGTGAGAGAAGGATTGAAATTGGTGGAGATATCGAGATGGTGACGATGATAGAGTTAGCACAAAGTGAGAGAAGGGTTGAAGTTGGCGGAAATATCGAGATGTTGACGATGATAGAGTTATTACAAAGTGAGAGAAGGGTTGAAGTTGGCGTAAATATCGAGATGGTGACGTGAATAGAGTTAGCACAAAGTGAGAGAAGGGTTGAAGTTGGTGGAGATATCGAGATGGTGACGATGATAGATTTAGCACAAAGTGAGAGAAGGGTTGAAGTTGGCGTAGATATCGAGATGGTGACGATGATAGAGTTAGCACAATGTGAGCAAAGGATTGAAGTTGGCGTAAATATCGAGATGGTGACGATGATAGAGTTAGCACAAAGTGAGAGAAGTGTTGAAGTTGGCGTAGATATCGAGATGGTGATGATGATAGAGTTAGCACAAAGTGAGAGAAGGGTTGAAGTTGGCGTAGATATCGAGATGGTGACGATGATAGAGTTAGCACAAAGTGAGAGAAGGGTTGAAGTTGGTGGAGATATCGAGATGGTGACGATGATTGAGTTAGAACAAAGTGAGAGAAGGATTGAAGTTGGCGTAGATATCGAGATGGTGACGATGATAGAGTTAGCACAAAGTGAGAGAAGGGTTGAAGATGGTGGAGATATCGAGATGGTGGCGATGATAGAGTTTGTACAAGGTGAGAGAAGGGTTGAAGTTTGCGGAGATGATGATAATGATAAAGTTAGCACAAAGTGAGAGAAGAATTGAAGTTGGCGTAGATATCGAGATGGTGACGATGATAGAGTTAGCACAAAGTGAGAGAAGGGTTGAAGTTGGCGGAAATATCGAGATGGTGACGATGATAGAGTCATTACAGAGTGAGAGAAGGGTTGAAGTTGGCGTAAATATCGAGATGGTGACGTGGATAGAGTTAGCACAAAGTGAGAGAAGGGTTGAAGCTGGTGGAGATATCGAGATGGTGGCGATGATAGAGTTAGCACAAAGTGAGAGAAGTGTTGAAGTTGGCGTAGATATCGAGATGGTGACGATGATAGAGTTAGCACAAAGTGAGAGAAGGGTTGAAGTTGGCGTAGATATCGAGATGGTGACGATGATAGAGTTAGCACAAAGTGAGAGAAGGGTTGAAGTTGGCGTAGATATCGAGATGGTGACGATGATAGAGTTATTACAAAGTGAGAGAAGGGTTGAAGTTGGCGTAAATATCGAGATGGTGATGATGATAGTGTTAGCACAAAGTGAGAGAAGGGTTGAAGTTGGCGTAGATATCGAGATGGTGACGATGATAGAGTTAGCACAAAGTGAGAGAAGGGTTGAAGTTGGTGGAGATATCGAGATGGTGACGATGATAGAGTTAGTACAAAGTGAGAGAATGATTGAAGTTGGCGTAGATATCGAGATGGTGACGATGATAGAGTTAGCACAAAGTGAGAGAAGGGTTGAAGATGGTGGAGATATCGAGATGGTGGCGATGATAGAGTTTGTACAAGGTGAGAGAAGGGTTGAAGTTTGCGGAGATTGTGATAATAATAGAGTTAGCACAAAGTGAGAGAAGAATTGAAGTTGGCGTGGATATCGAGATGGTGACGATGATAGAGTTAGCACAAAGTGAGCAAAGGATTGAAGTTGGCGTAAATATCGAGATGGTGACGATGATAGAGTTAGCACAAAGTGAGAGAAGGGTTAAAGTCGGTGGAGATATCGAGATGGTGACAATGATAGAGTTAGCACAAAGTGAGAGAAGTGTTGAAGTTGGCGTAGATATCGAGATGGTGGCGATGATAGAGTTTGTACAAGGTGAGAGAATGGTTGAAGTTTGAGGAGATGATGATAATGATAAAGTTAGCACAAAGTGAGAGAAGAATTGAAGTTGGCGTAGATATCGAGATGGTGACGATGATAGAGTTAGCACAAAGTGAGAGAAGGGTTGAAGTTGGTGGAAATATCGAGATGGTGACGATGATAGAGTTATTACAGAGTGAGAGAAGGGTTGAAGTTGGCGTAAATATCGAGATGGTGACGTGGATAGAGTTAGCACAAAGTGAGAGATAGGTTGAAGCTGGTGGAGATATCGAGATGGTGGCGATGATAGAGTTAGCACAAAGTGAGAGAAGTGTTGAAGTTGGCGTAGATATCGAGATGGTGACGATGATAGAGTTAGCACAAAGTGAGAGAAGGGTTGAAGTTGGTGGAGATATCGAGATGGTGACGATGATAGAGTTAGTACAAAGTGAGAGAAGGATTGAAGTTGGCGTAGATATCGAGATGGTGACGATGAAAGAGTTAGCACAAAGTGAGAGAAGGGTTGAAGATGGTGGAGATATCGAGATGGTGGCGATGATAGAGTTTGTACAAGGTGAGAGAAGGGTTGAAGTTTGCGGAGATTGTGATAATAATAGAGTTAGCACAAAGTGAGAGAAGAATTGAAGTTGGCGTGGATATCGAGATGGTGACGATGATAGAGTTAGCACAAAGTGAGAGAAGGGTTGAAGTTGGCGGAAATATCGAGATGTTGACGATGATAGAGTTATTACAAAGTGAGAGAAGGGTTGAAGTTGGCGTAAATATCGAGATGGTGACGTGCATAGAGTTAGCACAAAGTGAGAGAAGGGTTGAAGTTGGTGGAGATATCGAGATGGTGACGATGATAGAGTTAGCACAAAGTGAGCAAAGGATTGAAGTTGGCGTAAATATCGAGATGGTGACGATGATAGAGTTAGCACAAAGTGAGAGAAGGGTTGAAGTCGGTGGAGATATCGAGATGGTGACGATGATAGAGTTAGCACAAAGTGAGAGAAGGGTTGAAGATGGTGGAGATATCGAGATGGTGGCGATGATAGAGTTTGTACAAGATGAGAGAAGGGTTGAAGTTGGCGGAGATTGTGATAATAATAGAGTTAGCACAAAGTGAGAGAAGAATTGAAGTTGGCGTGGATATCGAGATGGTGACGATGATAGAGTTAGCACAAAGTGAGCAAAGGATTGAAGTTGGCGTAAATATCGAGATGGTGACGATGATAGAGTTAGCACAAAGTGAGAGAAGGGTTGAAGTCGGTAGAGATATCGAGATGGTGACAATGATAGAGTTAGCACAAAGTGAGAGAAGTGTTGAAGTTGGCGTAGATATCGAGATGGTGGCGATGATAGAGTTTGTACAAGGTGAGAGAAGGGTTGAAGTTTGAGGAGATGATGATAATGATAAAGTTAGCACAAAGTGAGAGAAGAATTGAAGTTGGCGTAGATATCGAGATGGTGACGATGATAGAGTTAGCACAAAGTGAGAGAAGGGTTGAAGTTGGTGGAAATATCGAGATGGTGACGATGATAGAGTTATTACAGAGTGAGAGAAGGGTTGAAGTTGGCGTAAATATCGAGATGGTGACGTGGATAGAGTTAGCACAAAGTGAGAGATAGGTTGAAGCTGGTGGAGATATCGAGATGGTGGCGATGATAGAGTTAGCACAAAGTGAGAGAAGTGTTGAAGTTGGCGTAGATATCGAGATGGTGACGATGATAGAGTTAGCACAAAGTGAGAGAAGGGTTGAAGTTGGTGGAGATATCGAGATGGTGACGATGATAGAGTTAGTACAAAGTGAGAGAAGGATTGAAGTTGGCGTAGATATCGAGATGGTGACGATGATAGAGTTAGCACAAAGTGAGAGAAGGGTTGAAGATGGTGGAGATATCGAGATGGTGGCGATGATAGAGTTTGTACAAGGTGAGAGAAGGGTTGAAGTTTGCGGAGATTGTGATAATAATAGAGTTAGCACAAAGTGAGAGAAGAATTGAAGTTGGCGTGGATATCGAGATGGTGACGATGATAGAGTTAGCACAAAGTGAGAGAAGGGTTGAAGTTGGCGGAAATATCGAGATGTTGACGATGATAGAGTTATTACAAAGTGAGAGAAGGGTTGAAGTTGGCGTAAATATCGAGATGGTGACGTGCATAGAGTTAGCACAAAGTGAGAGAAGGGTTGAAGTTGGTGGAGATATCGAGATGGTGACGATGATAGAGTTAGCACAAAGTGAGCAAAGGATTGAAGTTGGCGTAAATATCGAGATGGTGACGATGATAGAGTTAGCACAAAGTGAGAGAAGGGTTGAAGTCGGTGGAGATATCGAGATGGTGACGATGATAGAGTTATTACAGAGTGAGAGAAGGATTGAAGTTGGCGTAGATATCGAGATGGTGACGATGATAGAGTTAGCACAAAGTGAGAGAAGGGTTGAAGTTGGTGGAGATATCGAGATGGTGACGATGATAGAAATAGTACAAAGTGAGAGAAGGATTGAAGTTGGCGTAGATATCGAGATGGTGACGATGATAGAGTTAGCACAAAGTGAGAGAAGGGTTGAAGTTGGCGGAAATATCGAGATGGTGACGTGGATAGAGTTTGTACAAGGTGAGAGAAGGGTTGAAGATGGTGGAGATATCGAGATGGTGGCGATGATAGAGTTTGTACAAGATGAGAGAAGGGTTGAAGTTTGCGGAGATTGTGATAATAATAGAGTTAGCACAAAGTGAGAGAAGAATTGAAGTTGGCGTAGATATCGAGATGGTGACGATGAAAGAGTTAGCACAAAGTGAGAGAAGGGTTGAAGTTGGCGGAAATATCGAGATGGTGACGTGGATAGAGTTAGTACAAAGTGAGAGAAGGGTTGATGTTGGTGGAGATATCGAGATTGTGACGATGATAGAGTTATAGCAAAGTGAGAGAAGGATTGAAATTGGTGGAGATATCGAGATGGTGACGATGATAGAGTTAGTACAAAGTGAGAGAAGGGTTGATGTTGGTGGAGATATCGAGATGGTGACGATGATAGAGTTAGCACAAAGTGAGAGAAGGATTGATGTTGGTGGAGATATCGAGATGGTGACGATGATAGAGTTAGCACAAAGTGAGAGAAGGGTTGAAGTTGGTGGAGATATCGAGATGGTGACGATGATAGAGTTAGCACAAAGTGATAGAAGGATTGAAGTTGGCGTAGATATCGAGATGGTGACGATGATAGAGTTAGCACAAAGTGAGAGAAGGGTTGAAGTTGGCGGAAATATCGAGATGTTGACGATGATAGAATTATTACAAAGTGAGAGAAGGGTTGAAGTTGGCGTAAATATCGAGATGGTGACGTGGATAGAGTTAGCACAAAGTGAGAGAAGGGTTGAAGTTGGTGGAGATATCGAGATAGTGACGATGATAGAGTTAGCACAAAGTGAGAGAAGTGTTGACGTTGGCGTAGATATCGAGATGGTGACGATGATAGAGTTAGCACAAAGTGAGAGAAGGGTTGAAGTTGGCGTAGATATCGAGATGGTGACGATGATAGAGTTAGCACAAAGTGAGCAAAGGATTGAAGTTGATGTAAATATCGAGATGGTGACGATGATAGAGTTAGCACAAAGTGAGAGAAGTGTTGAAGTTGGCGTAGATATCGAGATGGTGATGATGATAGAGTTAGCACAAAGTGAGAGAAGGGTTGAAGTTGGCGTAGATATCGAGATGGTGACGATGATAGAGTTAGCACAAAGTGAGAGAAGGGTTGAAGTTGGTGGAGATATCGAGATGGTGACGATGATAGAGTTAGTACAAAGTGAGAGAAGGATTGAAGTTGGCGTAGATATCGAGATGGTGACGATGATAGAGTTAGCACAAAGTGAGAGAAGGGTTGAAGATGGTGGAGATATCGAGATGGTGGCGATGATAGAGTTTGTACAAGGTGAGAGAAGGGTTGAAGTTTGCGGAGATTGTGATAATAATAGAGTTAGCACAAAGTGGAGAGAAGAATTGAAGTTGGCGTAGATATCGAGATGGTGACGATGATAGAGTTAGCACAAAGTGAGAGAAGGGTTGAAGTTGGCGGAAATATCGAGATGTTGACGATGATAGAGTTATTACAAAGTGAGAGAAGGGTTGAAGTTGGCGTAAATATCGAGATGGTGTCGTGGATAGAGTTAGCACAAAGTGAGAGAAGGGTTGAAGTTGGTGGAGATATCGAGATGGTGACGATGATAGAGTTAGCACAAAGTGAGAGAAGTGTTGACGTTGGCGTAGATATCGAGATGGTGACGATGATAGAGTTAGCACAAAGTGAGAGAAGGGTTGAAGTTGGCGTAGATATCGAGATGGTGACGATGATAGAGTTAGCACAAAGTGAGCAAAGGATTGAAGTTGGCGTAGATATCGAGATGGTGACGATGATAGAGTTAGCACAAAGTGAGAGAAGGGTTGAAGTTGGCGGAAATATCGAGATGTTGACGATGATAGAGTTATTACAAAGTGAGAGAAGGGTTGAAGTTGGCGTAAATATCGAGATGGTGACGTGCATAGAGTTAGCACAAAGTGAGAGAAGGGTTGAAGTTGGTGGAGATATCGAGATGGTGACGATGATAGAGTTAGCACAAAGTGAGCAAAGGATTGAAGTTGGCGTAAATATCGAGATGGTGACGATGATAGAGTTAGCACAAAGTGAGAGAAGGGTTGAAGTCGGTGGAGATATCGAGATGGTGACGATGATAGAGTTATTACAGAGTGAGAGAAGGATTGAAGTTGGCGTAGATATCGAGATGGTGACGATGATAGAGTTAGCACAAAGTGAGAGAAGGGTTGAAGTTGGTGGAGATATCGAGATGGTGACGATGATAGAAATAGTACAAAGTGAGAGAAGGATTGAAGTTGGCGTAGATATCGAGATGGTGACGATGATAGAGTTAGCACAAAGTGAGAGAAGGGTTAGAAGTTGGCGGAAATATCGAGATGGTGACGTGGATAGAGTTTGTACAAGGTGAGAGAAGGGTTGAAGATGGTGGAGATATCGAGATGGTGGCGATGATAGAGTTTGTACAAGATGAGAGAAGGGTTGAAGTTTGCGGAGATTGTGATAATAATAGAGAGTTAGCACAAAGTGAGAGAAGAATTGAAGTTGGCGTAGATATCGAGATGGTGACGATGAAAGAGTTAGCACAAAGTGAGAGAAGGGTTGAAGTTGGCTGAAATATCGAGATGGTGACGTGGATAGAGTTAGTACAAAGTGAGAGAAGGGTTGATGTTGGTGGAGATATCGAGATTGTGACGATGATAGAGTTATAGCAAAGTGAGAGAAGGATTGAAATTGGTGGAGATATCGAGATGGTGACGATGATAGAGTTAGTACAAAGTGAGAGAAGGGTTGATGTTGGTGGAGATATCGAGATGGTGACGATGATAGAGTTAGCACAAAGTGAGAGAAGGATTGATGTTGGTGGAGATATCGAGATGGTGACGATGATAGAGTTAGCACAAAGTGAGAGAAGGGTTGAAGTTGGTGGAGATATCGAGATGGTGACGATGATAGAGTTAGCACAAAGTGATAGAAGGATTGAAGTTGGCGTAGATATCGAGATGGTGACGATGATAGAGTTAGCACAAAGTGAGAGAAGGGTTGAAGTTGGCGGAAATATCGAGATGTTGACGATGATAGAATTATTACAAAGTGAGAGAAGGGTTGAAGTTGGCGTAAATATCGAGATGGTGACGTGGATAGAGTTAGCACAAAGTGAGAGAAGGGTTGAAGTTGGTGGAGATATCGAGATAGTGACGATGATAGAGTTAGCACAAAGTGAGAGAAGTGTTGACGTTGGCGTAGATATCGAGATGGTGACGATGATAGAGTTAGCACAAAGTGAGAGAAGGGTTGAAGTTGGCGTAGATATCGAGATGGTGACGATGATAGAGTTAGCACAAAGTGAGCAAAGGATTGAAGTTGATGTAAATATCGAGATGGTGACGATGATAGAGTTAGCACAAAGTGAGAGAAGTGTTGAAGTTGGCGTAGATATCGAGATGGTGATGATGATAGAGTTAGCACAAAGTGAGAGAAGGGTTGAAGTTGGCGTAGATATCGAGATGGTGACGATGATAGAGTTAGCACAAAGTGAGAGAAGGGTTGAAGTTGGTGGAGATATCGAGATGGTGACGATGATAGAGTTAGTACAAAGTGAGAGAAGGATTGAAGTTGGCGTAGATATCGAGATGGTGACGATGATAGAGTTAGCACAAAGTGAGAGAAGGGTTGAAGATGGTGGAGATATCGAGAAGGTGGCGATGATAGAGTTTGTACAAGGTGAGAGAAGGGTTGAAGTTTGCGGAGATTGTGATAATAATAGAGTTAGCACAAAGTGAGAGAAGAATTGAAGTTGGCGTAGATATCGAGATGGTGACGATGATAGAGTTAGCACAAAGTGAGAGAAGGGTTGAAGTTGGCGGAAATATCGAGATGTTGACGATGATAGAGTTATTACAAAGTGAGAGAAGGGTTGAAGTTGGCGTAAATATCGAGATGGTGTCGTGGATAGAGTTAGCACAAAGTGAGAGAAGGGTTGAAGTTGGTGGAGATATCGAGATGGTGACGATGATAGAGTTAGCACAAAGTGAGAGAAGTGTTGACGTTGGCGTAGATATCGAGATGGTGACGATGATAGAGTTAGCACAAAGTGAGAGAAGGGTTGAAGTTGGCGTAGATATCGAGATGGTGACGATGATAGAGTTAGCACAAAGTGAGCAAAGGATTGAAGTTGGCGTAGATATCGAGATGGTGACGATGATAGAGTTAGCACAAAGTGAGAGAAGGGTTGAAGTTGGCGGAAATATCGAGATTGTGATAATAATAGAGTTAGCACAAAGTGAGAGAAGAATTGAAGTTGGCGTAGATATCGAGATGGTGACGATGATAGAGTTAGCACAAAGTGAGAGAAGGGTTGAAGTTGGCGGAAATATCGAGATGGTGACGTGGATAGAGTTAGTACAAAGTGAGAGAAGGGTTGATGTTGGTGGAGATATCGAGATTGTGACGATGATAGAGTTATAGCAAAGTGAGAGAAGGATTGAAATTGGTGGAGATATCGAGATGGTGACGATGATAGAGTTAGTACAAAGTGAGAGAAGGGTTGATGTTGGTGGAGATATCGAGATGGTGACGATGATAGAGTTAGCACAAAGTGAGAGAAGGATTGATGTTGGTGGAGATATCGAGATGGTGACGATGATAGAGTTAGCACAAAGTGAGAGAAGGGTTGAAGTTGGTGGAGATATCGAGATGGTGACGATGATAGAGTTAGCACAAAGTGATAGAAGGATTGAAGTTGGCGTAGATATCGAGATGGTGACGATGATAGAGTTAGCACAAAGTGAGAGAAGGGTTGAAGATGGTGGAGATATCGAGATGGTGGCGATGATAGAGTTTGTACAAGGTGAGAGAAGGGTTGAAGTTTGCGGAGATTGTGATAATGATAGAGTTAGCACAAAGTGAGAGAAGAATTGAAGTTGGCGTAGATATCGAGATGGTGACGATGATAGAATTATTACAAAGTGAGAGAAGGGTTGAAGTTGGCGTAAATATCGAGATGGTGACGTGGATAGAGTTAGCACAAAGTGAGAGAAGGGTTGAAGTTGGTGGAGATATCGAGATGGTGACGATGATAGAGTTAGCACAAAGTGAGAGAAGTGTTGACGTTGGCGTAGATATCGAGATGGTGACGATGATAGAGTTAGCACAAAGTGAGAGAAGGGTTGAAGTTGGCGTAGATATCGAGATGGTGACGATGATAGAGTTAGCACAAAGTGAGCAAAGGATTGAAGTTGATGTAAATATCGAGATGGTGACGATGATAGAGTTAGCACAAAGTGAGAGAAGTGTTGAAGTTGGCGTAGATATCGAGATGGTGATGATGATAGAGTTAGCAAAAAGTGAGAGAAGGGTTGAAGTTGGCGTAGATATCGAGATGGTGACGATGATAGAGTTAGCACAAAGTGAGAGAAGGGTTGAAGTTGGTGGAGATATCGAGATGGTGACGATGATAGAGTTAGTACAAAGTGAGAGAAGGATTGAAGTTGGCGTAGATATCGAGATGGTGACGATGATAGAGTTAGCACAAAGTGAGAGAAGGGTTGAAGTTGGCGGAAATATCGAGATGTTGACGATGATAGAGTTATTACAAAGTGAGAGAAGGGTTGAAGTTGGCGTAAATATCGAGATGGTGACGTGGATAGAGTTAGCACAAAGTGAGAGAAGGGTTGAAGTTGGTGGAGATATCGAGATGGTGACGATGATAGAGTTAGCACAAAGTGAGAGAAGTGTTGACGTTGGCGTAGATATCGAGATGGTGACGATGATAGAGTTAGCACAAAGTGAGAGAAGGGTTGAAGTTGGCGTAGATATCGAGATGGTGACGATGATAGAGTTAGCACAAAGTGAGCAAAGGATTGAAGTTGGCGTAGATATCGAGATGGTGACGATGATAGAGTTAGCACAAAGTGAGAGAAGGGTTAAAGTTGGCGGAAATATCGAGATGGTGACGATGATAGAGTTATTACAGAGTGAGAAAAGGGTTGAAGTTGGCGTAAATATCGAGATGGTGACGTGGATAGAGTTTGTTCAAGGTGAGAGAAGGGTTGAAGATGGTGGAGATATCGAGATGGTGGCGATGATAGAGTTTGTACAAGGTGAGAGAAGGGTTGAAGTTTGCGGAGATTGTGATAATAATAGAGTTAGCACAAAGTGAGAGAAGAATTGAAGTTGGCGTAGATATCGAGATGGTGACGATGATAGAGTTAGCACAAAGTGAGAGAAGGGTTGAAGTTGGCGGAAATATCGAGATGGTGACGTGGATAGAGTTAGTACAAAGTGAGAGAAGGGTTGATGTTGGTGGAGATATCGAGATTGTGACGATGAAAGAGTTATAGCATAGTGAGAGAAGGATTGAAATTGGTGGAGATATCGAGATGGTGACGATGATAGAGTTAGTACAAAGTGAGAGAAGGGTTGATGTTGGTGGAGATATCGAGATGGTGACGATGATAGAGTTAGCACAAAGTGAGAGAAGGATTGATGTTGGTGGAGATATCGAGATGGTGACGATGATAGAGTTAGCACAATGTGAGAGAAGGGTTGAAGTTGGTGGAGATATCGAGATGGTGACGATGATAGAGTTAGCACAAAGTGATAGAAGGATTGAAGTTGGCGTAGATATCGAGATGGTGACGATGATAGAGTTAGCACAAAGTGAGAGAAGGGTTGAAGATGGTGGAGATATCGAGATGGTGGCGATGATAGAGTTTGTACAAGGTGAGAGAAGGGTTGAAGTTTGCGGAGATTGTGATAATGATAGAGTTAGCACAAAGTGAGAGAAGAATTGAAGTTGGCGTAGATATCGAGATGGTGACGATGATAGAGTTAGCACAAAGTGAGAGAAGGGTTGATGTTGGTGGAGATATCGAGATGGTGACGATGATAGAGTTAGCACAAAGTGAGAGAAGGATTGATGTTGGTGGAGATATCGAGATGGTGACGATGATAGAGTTAGCACAAAGTGAGAGAAGGGTTGAAGTTGGTGGAGATATCGAGATGGTGACGATGATAGAGTTAGCACAAAGTGATAGAAGGATTGAAGTTGGCGTAGATATCGAGATGGTGACGATGATAGAGTTAGCACTAAGTGAGAGAAGGGTTGAAGATGGTGGAGATATCGAGATGGTGGCGATGATAGAGTTTGTACAAGGTGAGAGAAGGGTTGAAGTTTGCGGAGATTGTGATAATGATAGAGTTAGCACAAAGTGAGAGAAGAATTGAAGTTGGCGTAGATATCGAGATGGTGACGATGATAGAGTTAGCACAAAGTGAGAGAAGGGTTGAAGTTGGCGGAAATATCGAGATGTTGACGATGATAGAATTATTACAAAGTGACAGAAGGGTTGAAGTTGGCGTAAATATCGAGATGGTGACGTGGATAGAGTTAGCACAAAGTGAGAGAAGGGTTGAAGTTGGTGGAGATATCGAGATGGTGACGATGATAGAGTTAGCACAAAGTGAGAGAAGTGTTGACGTTGGCGTAGATATCGAGATGGTGACGATGATAGAGTTAGCACAAAGTGAGAGAAGGGTTGAAGTTGGCGTAGATATCGAGATGGTGACGATGATAGAGTTAGCACAAAGTGAGCAAAGGATTGAAGTTGGCGTAAATATCGAGATGGTGACGATGATAGAGTTAGCACAAAGTGAGAGAAGTGTTGAAGTTGGCGTAGATATCGAAATGGTGATTATGATAGAGTTAGAACAAAGTGAGAGAAGGGTTGAAGTTGGCGTAGATATCGAGATGGTGACGATGATAGAGTTAGCACAAAGTGAGAGAAGGGTTGAAGTTGGTGGAGATATCGAGATGGTGACGATGATAGAAATAGTACAAAGTGAGAGAAGGATTGAAGTTGGCGTAGATATCGAGATGGTGACGATGATAGAGTTAGCACAAAGTGAGAGAAGGGTTGAAGTTGGTGGAGATATCGAGATGGTGACGATGATAGAAATAGTACAAAGTGAGAGAAGGATTGAAGTTGGCGTAGATATCGAGATGGTGACGATGATAGAGTTAGCACAAAGTGAGAGAAGGGTTGAAGTTGGCGTAGATATCGAGATGGTGACGATGAAAGAGTTAGCACAAAGTGAGAGAATGATTGAAGTTGGCTTAAATATCGAGATGGTGACGATGATAGAGTTAGCACAAAAAGAGAGAAGGGTTGAAGTTGGTGGAGATATCGAGATGGTGACGATGATAGAGTTAGCACAAAGTGAGAGAAGGGTTGAAGTTGGCGTAGATATCGAGATGGTGACGATGATAGAGTTAGCACAAAGTGAGCAAAGGATTGAAGTTGGCGTAAATATCAAGATGGTGACGATGATAGAGTTAGCACAAAGTGAGAGAAGGGTTTAAGTCGGTGGAGATATCGAGATGGTGACGATGATAGAGTTAGCACAAAGTGAGAGAAGTGTTGAAGTTGGCGTAGATATCGAGATGGTGACAATGATAGAGTTAGCACAAAGTGAGAGAAGGGTTGAAGTTGGCGTAGATATCGAGATGGTGACGATGATAGAGTTAGCACAAAGTGAGCAAAGGATTGAAGTTGGCGTAAATATCGAGATGGTGACTATGATAGAGTTAGCACAAAGTGAGAGAAGGGTTGAAGTCGGTGGAGATATCGAGATGGTGACGATGATAGAGTTAGCACAAAGTGAGAGAAGTGTTGAAGTTGGCGTAGATATCGAGATGGTGGCGATGATAGAGTTTGTACAAGGTGAGAGAAGGGTTGAAGTTTGCGGAGATGATGATAATGATAGAGTTAGCACAAAGTGAGAGAAGAATTGAAGTTGGCGTAGATATCGAGATGGTGACGATGATAGAGTTAGCACAAAGTGAGAGAAGGGTTGAAGTTGGCGGAAATATCGAGATGGTGACGATGATAGAGTTATTACAGAGTGAGAGAAGGGTTGAAGTTGGCGTAGATATCGAGATGGTGACGATGATAGAGTTAGCACAAAGTGAGAGAAGGGTTGAAGTTGGCGTAGATATCGAGATGGTGACGATGAAAGAGTTAGCAAAAAGTGAGAGAATGATTGAAGTTGGCTTAAATATCGAGATGGTGACGATGATAGAGTTAGCACAAAAAGAGAGAAGGGTTGAAGTTGGTGGAGATATCGAGAGGGTGACGATGATAGAGTTAGCACAAAGTGAGAGAAGTGTTGAAGTTGGCGTAGATATCGAGATGGTGACGATGATAGAGTTAGCACAAAGTGAGAGAAGGGTTGAAGTTGGCGTAGATATCGAGATGGTGACGATGATAGAGTTAGCACAAAGTGAGAGAAGGGTTGAAGTTGGCGTAGATATCGAGATGGTGACGATGATAGAGTTAGCACAAAGTGAGAGAAGGGTTGAAGTTTGCGGAGATGGTGGCGATGATAGAGTTAGCACAAAGTGAGAGAAGGATTGAAGTAGCGTAGATATCGAGATGGTGACGATGATAGAGTTATTACAAAGTGAGAGAAGGATTGAAGTTGGTGGAGATATCGAGATGGTGACGATGATAAAGTTAGCACAAAGTGAGAGAAGGATTGAAGTTGGCGTAGATATCGAGATGGTGACGATGATAGAGTTATTGCAAAGTGAGAGAAGGATTGAAGTTGGTGGAGATATCGAGATGGTGACGATGATAGAGTTAGTACAAAGTGAGAGAAGGGTTGATGTTGGTGGAGATATCGAGATGGTGACGATGATAGAGTTAGCACAAAGTGAGAGAAGGATTGATGTTGGTGGAGATATCGAGATGGTGACGATGATAGAGTTAGCACAAAGTGAGAGAAGGGTTGAAGTTGGTGGAGATATCGAGATGGTGACGATGATAGAGTTAGCACAAAATGATAGAAGGATTGAAGTTGGCGTAGATATCGAGATGGTGACGATGATAGAGTTAGCACAAAGTGAGAGAAGGATTGAAGTTAACGTAGATATCGACATGGTGACGATGATAGAGTTATTACAAAGTAAGAGAAGGATTGAAGTTGGTGGAGATATCGAGATGGTGACGATGGTATAGTTTGTACAAGGTGAGAGAAGGGTTGAAGTTTGCGGAGATGGTGATGATGATAGAGTTTGTACAAAGTGAGAAAAAGGTTGAAGTTGGTGGAGATATCGAGATTGTGACGATGATAGAGTTTGTATAAAGTGAGAGAAGGGTTGAAGTTGGTGGAGATATCGAGATGGTGACGATGATAGAGTTATTAAAAAGTGAGAGAAGGATTGAAGTTGGTGGAGATATTGAGATGGTGACGATGATAAAGTTTGTACAAAGTGAGAGAAGGGTTGATATTGGCGGATGTGCTGACGATGATAGAGTTAGCACAAAGTGAGAGAAAGGTTGAAGTTGGTGGAGATATCGAGATGGTGACGATGATAGAGTTAGCACAAAGTGAGAGAAGGATTGAAGTTGGCGTAAATATCCAGATGGTGACGATGATAGAATTAGCACAAAGTGAGAGAAGGGTTGAAGTTGGTGGAGATATCGAGATGGTGACGATGATAGAGTTAGCACAAAGTGAGAGAAGTGTTGAAGTTGGCGTAGATATCGAGATGGTGACGATGATAGAGATAGCACAAAGTGAGAGAAGGGTTGAAGATGGTGGAGATATCGAGATGGTGGCGATGATAGAGTTTGTACAAGGTGAGAGAAGGGTTGAAGTTTTCGGAGATGGTGATAATGATAGAATTAGCACAAAGTGAGAGAAGAATTGAAGTTGGCGTAGATATCGAGATGGTGACGATGATAGAGTTAGCACAAAGTGAGAGAAGAGTTGAAGTTGGCGGAAATATCGAGATGGTGACTATGATAGAGTTATTACAAAGTGAGAAAAGGGTTGAAGTTGGCGTAAATATCGAGATGGTGACGTGGATAGAGTTAGCACAAAGTGAGAGAAGGGTTGAAGTTGGTGGAGATATCGAGATGGTGACGATGATTGAGTTAGCACAAAGTGAGAGAAGTGTTGAAGTTGGCGTAGATATAGAGATGGTGACGATGATAGAGTTAGCATAAAGTGAGAGAAGGGTTGAAGTTGGCGTAGATATCGAGATGGTGACGATGATAGAGTTAGCACAAATTGAGAGAAGGATTGAAGTTGGCGTAAATATCGAGATGGTGACGATGATAGAGTTAGCACAAAGTGAGAGAAGGGTTGAAGTTGGTGGAGATATCGAGATGGTGACGATGATACAGTTAGCACAAAATGAGAGAAGTGTTGAAGTTGGCGTAGATATCGAGATGGTGACGATGATAGAGTTAGCACAAAGTGAGAAAAGGGTTGAAGTTGGCGTAGATATCGAGATGGTGACGATGATAGAGTTAGCACAAAGTGAGAGAAGGTTTGAAGTTGGCGTAGATATCGAGATGGTGACGATGATAGAGTTATTGCAAAGTGAGAGAAGGATTGAAGTTTGCGGAGATGGTAATAATGATAGAGTTAGCATAAAGTGAGAGAAGAATTGAAGTTGGCGTAGATATCGAGATGGTGACGATGATAGAGTTAGCACAAAGTGAGAGAAGGTTTGAATTTGGCGTAGATATCGAGATGATGACGATGATAAAGTTATTACAAAGTGAGAGAAGGATTGAAGTTTGCGGAGATGGTAATAATGATAGAGTTAGCATAAAGTGAGAGAAGAATTGAAGTTGGCGTAGATATCGAGATGGTGACGATGATAAAGTTAGCACAAAGTGAGAGAAGGATTGAAGTTGGCGTAGATATCGAGATGGTGACGATGATAGAGTTATTGCAAAGTGAGAGAAGGGTTGAAGTTGGTGGAGATATCGAGATGCAGACGATGATAGAGTTAGTACAAAGTGAAAGAAGGGTTGATGTTGGAGGAGATATCGAGATGGTGACGATGATAGAGTTAGCACAAAGTGAGAGAAGAATTGAAATTGGCGTAGATATCGAGATGGTGACGATGATAGAGTTATTACAAAGTGAGAGAAGTATTGAAGTTGGCGTAGATATCGAGATGGTGACGATGATAGATTTCGCACAAAGTGAGATAAGGATTGAAATTGGCGTAGATATCGAGATTGTGACGATGATAGAGTTATTACAAAATGAGAGATGGATTGAAGTTGTTGGAGATATCGAGATGGTGACGATGATAGAGTTAGCACAAAGTGAGAGAAAGGAATAAGATGGTGGAGATATCGAGATGGTGGCGATGATAGAGTTTTTAAAAAGTGAGAGAACGATTTAAGTTGGTGGAGATATCGAGATGGTGACGATGATAAAGTTTGTACAAAGTGAGAGAATTGTTTCTGTTGGCGGAGATGGTGACGATGATAGAGTTAGCACAAAGTGAGAGAAGGATTGAAGTTGGTGGATATATCGAGATGGTGACGATGATACAGTTTGTACAAAGTGAGAGAAGGGTTGATGTTGGCGGAAATATCGAGATGGTGACGATGATAGAGTTAGTACAAAGTGAGAGAAGGATTGAAGTTGGCGTAGATATCGAGATGGTTACGATGATAGAGTTAGCACAAAGTGAGAGAAGGATTGAAGTTAACGTAGATATCGAGATGTTGACGATGATAGAGTTATTACAAAGTGAGAGAAGGATTGACGTTGGTGGAGATATTGAGATGGTGACGATGATAGTGTTATTAAAAAGTGAGAGAAGGATTGAAGTTGTTGGAGATATCGAGATGGTGACGATGATAGAGTTAGTACAAAGTGAGAGAAGGATTGAAGTTGGCGTAGATATCGAGATGGTTACGATGATAGAGTTAGCACACAGTGAGAGAAGGATTGAAGTTAACGTAGATATCGAGATGGTGACGATGATAGAGTTAGCACAAAGTGAGAGAAGGATTGATGTTGGTGGAGATATCGAGATTGTGACGATGATATAGCTAGCACTAAGTGAGAGAAGGATTGAAGTTGGCGGAGATATCGAGATTGTGACGATGATAGAGCTAGCACAAAGTGAGAGAAGGATTGAAGTTGGTGGAGATATCGAGATGGTGACGTTGATAGAGTTAGTACAAAGTGAGAGAAGGATTGAAGTTGGCGTAGATATCGAGATGGTGACGATGATAGAGTTAGCACAAAGTGAGAGAACGGTTGAAGTTGTTGGAGAAATCGAGATGGTGACGACGATAGTGTTTGTACAAGGTGAGAGAAGGGTTGAAGTTTGCGTAGATGGTGATGATGATAGAGTTAGCACAAAGTGAGAGAAGGATTATAGTTGGCGTAGATATCGAGATGGTGACGATGATAGAGTTAGCACAAAGTGAGAGAAGGATTGAAGTTGGGGAAGATATCGAGATTGTGACGTTGATATAGCTAGCACTAAGTGAGAGAAGGATTGAAGTTGGCGGAGATATCGAGATTGTGACGATAATAGAGCTAGCACAAAGTTAGAGAAGGATTGAAGTTGGTGGAGATATCGAGATGGTGACGTTGATAGAGTTTGTACAAAGTGAAAGAAGGATTGAAGTTGGCGTAGATATCGAGATGGTGACGATGATAGAGTTAGCACAAAGTGAGAGAAGGGTTGAAGTTGTTGGAGATATCGAGATGGTGACGATGATAGAGTTTGTACAAAGTGAGAGAAGGGTTGAAGTTGGTGGAGATATCGAGATGGTGACGATGATAGAGTTTGTACAAGGTGAGAGAAGGGTTGAAGTTTGCGTAGATGGTGATGATGATATAGCTAGCACTAAGTGAGAGAAGGATTGAAGTTGGCGGAGCTATCGAGATGGTGACGTTGATAGAGTTTGTACAAAGTGAAAGAAGGATTGAAGTTGGCGTAGATATCGAGATGGTGACGATGATAGAGCTAGCACAAATTGAGAGAAGGATTGAAGTTGGTGGAGATATCGAGATGGTGACGTTGATAGAGTTTGTACAAAGTGAGAGAATGATTGAAGTTTACGTAGATATCGAGATGGTGACGATGATATAGTTTGTGCAATGTGAGAGCAGGGTTGAAGTTTGCGGAGATGGTGATGATGATAGAGTTAGCACAAAGTGAGAGAAGGATTGAAGTTGGCGTAGATATCGAAATGGTGACGATGATAGAGTTATTACAAAAAGAAAGAAGGATTGAAGTTGGTGGAGATATCGAGATGGTGACGATGATAGAGTTAGTACAAAGTGAGAGAAGGGTTGATGTTTGTGGAGATATCGATATGTTGACGATGATAGAGTTAG
Organism: Bulinus truncatus; assembly: GCA_021962125.1. Taxonomy (NCBI): domain Eukaryota; kingdom Metazoa; phylum Mollusca; class Gastropoda; family Planorbidae; genus Bulinus; species Bulinus truncatus. Next base: position 307,154 of record JAGDYQ010000189.1, read on the forward strand.
CACAAAGTGAGAGAAGGATTGAAGTTGGCGTAGATATCAAGATGGTGACGATGATAGAGTTATTACAAAGTGAGAAAAGGATTTAAGTTGGTGGAGATATCGAGATGGTGACGATGATAGAGTTAGCACAAAGTGAAAGAAGGATTGAAGTTGGCGTAGATATCGAGATGGTGGCGATGATAGAGTTTGTACAAGGTGAGAGAAGGGTTGAAGTTTGCGGAGATGAAGATGATGATAGAGTTAGCACAAAGTGAGAGAAGGGTTGAAATTGGCGTAGATATCGAGATGGTGACGATGATAGAGTTATTACAAAAAGAAAGAAGGATTGAAGTTGGTGGAGATATCGAGATGGTGACGATGATAGAGTTAGTACAAAGTGAGAGAAGGATTGAAGTTGGCGTAGATATCGAGATGGTGACGATGATAGAGTTATTACAAAGTGAGAGAAGGATTGAAGTTGGCGTAGATATCGAGATGGTGACGATGATAGAGTTATTACAAAGTGAGAGAAGGATTGAAGTTGGTGGTGATATCGAGATGGTGGCGATGATAGTGTTTGTACAAGGTGAGAGAAGGGTTGAAGTTTGCGGAGATGAAGATGATGATAGAGTTAGCACAAAGTGAGAGAAGGATTGAAGTTAGTGGAGATATCGAGATGGTGACGATGATAGTGTTATTAAAAAGTGAGAGAAGGATTTAAGTTGTTGGAGATATCGAGATGGTGACGATGATAGAGTTTGTACAAAGTGAGAGAAGGGTTGAAATTGGTGGAAATATTGAGATGGTGACGATGATAGAGTTAGCACAAAGTGAGAGAAGGATTGAAGTTGGTGGAGATATCGAGAAGGTGACGATGATAGTGTTTGTACAAAGTGAGAGAAGGGTTGAAGTTGGTGGAGATATCGAGATGGTTGCGATGATAGAGTTTGTGCAATGAGAGAGAAGGGTTGAAGTTTGCGGAGATGGTGATGATGATAGAGTTAGCACAAAGTGAGAGAAGGATTGAAGTTGGCGTAGATATCGAAATGGTGACGATGATAGAGTTATTACAAACAGAAAGAAGGATTGAAGTTGGTGGAGATATCGAGATGGTGACGATGATAGAGTTAGTACAAAGTGAGAGAAGGGTTGATGTTGGTGGAGATATCGAGATGTTGATGATGATAGAGTTAGCACAAAGTGAGAGAAGGATTGAAGTTGGCGTAGATATCGAGATGGTGACGATGATAGAGTTAGCACAAAGTGAGAGAAGGATTGAAGTTGGTGGATATATCGAGATGGTGACGATGATAGAGTTAGTACAAAGTGAGAGAAGGATTGAAGTTGGCGTAGATATCGAGATGGTTACGATGATAGAGTTAGCACAAAGTGAGAGAAGGATTGAAGTTAACGTAGATATCGAGATGTTGACGATGATAGAGTTATTACAAAGTGAGAGAAGGATTGACGTTGGTGGAGATATTGAGATGGTGACGATGATAGTGTTATTAAAAAGTGAGAGAAGGATTGAAGTTGTTGGAGATATCGAGATGGTGACGATGATAGAGTTAGTACAAAGTGAGAGAAGGATTGAAGTTGGCGTAGATATCGAGATGGTTACGATGATAGAGTTAGCACACAGTGAGAGAAGGATTGAAGTTAACGTAGATATCGAGATGGTGACGATGATAGAGTTAGAATAAAGTGAGAGAAGGATTGATGTTGGTGGAGATATCGAGATTGTGACGATGATATAGCTAGCACTAAGTGAGAGAAGGATTGAAGTTGGCGGAGATATCGAGATTGTGACGATGATAGAGCTAGCACAAAGTGAGAGAAGGATTGAAGTTGGTGGAGATATCGAGATGGTGACGATGATAGAGTTAGCACAAAGTGAGAGAAGGGTTGAAGTTGTTGGAGATATCGAGATGGTGACGATGATAGAGTTTGTACAAAGTGAGAGAAGGGTTGAAGTTGGTGGAGATATCGAGATGGTGACGATGATAGAGTTTGTACAAGGTGAGAGAAGGGTTGAAGTTTGCGTAGATGGTGATGATGATATAGCTAGCACTAAGTGAGAGAAGGATTGAAGTTGGCGGAGATATCGAGATGGTGACGTTGATAGAGTTTGTACAAAGTGAAAGAAGGATTGAAGTTGGCGTAGATATCGAGATGGTGACGATGATAGAGCTAGTACAAAGTGAGAGAAGGATTGAAGTTGGCGTAGATATCGAGATGGTGACGATGATAGAGTTATTACAAAGTGAGAGAAGGATTGAAGTTGGCGTAGATATCGAGATGGTGACGATGATAGAGTTATTACAAAGTGAGAGAAGGATTGAAGTTGGTGGGGATATCGAGATGGTGGCGATGATAGTGTTTGTACAAGGTGAGAGAAGGGTTGAAGTTTGCGGAGATGAAGATGATGATAGAGTTAGCACAAAGTGAGAGAAGGATTGAAGTTAGTGGAGATATCGAGATGGTGACGATGATAGTGTTATTAAAAAGTGAGAGAAGGATTTAAGTTGTTGGAGATATCGAGATGGTGACGATGATATAGTTTGTACAAAGTGAGAGAAGGGTTGAAATTGGTGGAAATATTGAGATGGTGACGATGATAGAGTTAGCACAAAGTGAGAGAAGGATTGAAGTTGGTGGAGATATCGAGATGGTGACGATGATAGTGTTTGTACAAAGTGAGAGAAGGGTTGAAGTTGGTGGAGATATCAAGATGGTTGCGATGATAGAGTTTGTGCAATGAGAGAGAAGGGTTGAAGTTTGCGGAGATGGTGATGATGATAGAGTTAGCACAAAGTGAGAGAAGGATTGAAGTTGGCGTAGATATCGAAATGGTGACGATGATAGAGTTATTACAAACAGAAAGAAGGATTGAAGTTGGTGGAGATATCGAGATGGTGACGATGATAGAGTTAGTACAAAGTGAGAGAAGGGTTGATGTTGGTGGAGATATCGAGATGTTGATGATGATAGAGTTAGCACAAAGTGAGAGAAGGATTGAAGTTGGCGTAGATATCGAGATGGTGACGATGATAGAGTTAGCACAAAGTGAGAGAAGGATTGAAGTTGGTGGATATATCGAGATGGTGACGATGATACAGTTTGTACAAAGTGAGAGAAGGGTTGATGTTGGCGGAGATATCGAGATGGTGACGATGATAGAGTTAGTACAAAGTGAGAGAAGGATTGAAGTTGGCGTAGATATCGAGATGGTTACGATGATAGAGTTAGCACAAAGTGAGAGAAGGATTGAAGTTAACGTAGATATCGAGATGTTGACGATGATAGAGTTATTACAAAGTGAGAGAAGGATTGACGTTGGTGGAGATATTGAGATGGTGACGATGATAGTGTTATTAAAAAGTGAGAGAAGGATTGAAGTTGTTGGAGATATCGAGATGGTGACCATGATAGAGTTAGTACAAAGTGAGAGAAGGATTGAAGTTGGCGTAGATATCGAGATGGTTACGATGATAGAGTTAGCACACAGTGAGAGAAGGATTGAAGTTAACGTAGATATCGAGATGGTGACGATGATAGAGTTAGCACAAAGTGAGAGAAGGATTGATGTTGGTGGAGATATCGAGATTGTGACGATGATATAGCTAGCACTAAGTGAGAGAAGGATTGAAGTTGGCGGAGATATCGAGATTGTGACGATGATAGAGCTAGCACAAAGTGAGAGAAGGATTGAAGTTGGTGGAGATATCGAGATGGTGACGATGATAGAGTTATTACAAAGTGAGAGAAGGATTGAAGTTGGCGTAGATATCGAGATGGTGACGATGATAGAGTTATTACAAAGTGAGAGAAGGATTGAAGTTGGCGTAGATATCGAAATGGTGACGATGATAGAGTTTGCACAAAGTGAGAGAAGGATTGAAGTTGGCGTAGATATCGAGATGGTGACTATAATATAGTTTGCACAAAGTGAGAGAACGTTTGAAATTGGCGTAGATATCGAGATGGTGACGATGATAGTGTTATTAAAAAGTGAGAGAAGGATTTAAGTTGTTGGAGATATCGAGATAGTGACGATGATAGAGTTTGTACAAAGTGAGAGAAGGGTTGAAGTTGGTGGAAATATTGAGATGGTGACGATGATAGAGTTAGCACAAAGTGAGAGAAGGATTGAAGTTGGTGGAGATATCGAGATGGTGACGATGATAGTGTTTGTACAAAGTGAGAGAAGGGTTGAAGTTGGTGGAGATATCGAGATGGTTGCGATGAAAGAGTTTGTGCAATGAGAGAGAAGGGTTGAAGTTTGCGGAGATGGTGATGATGATAGAGTTAGCACAAAGTGAGAGAAGGATTGAAGTTGGCGTAGATATCGAAATGGTGACGATGATAGAGTTATTACAAACAGAAAGAAGGATTGAAGTTGGTGGAGATATCGAGATGGTGACGATGATAGAGTTAGTACAAAGTGAGAGAAGTGTTGAAGTTGGTGGAGATATCGAGATGTTGATGATGATAGAGTTAGCACAAAGTGAGAGAAGGATTGAAGTTGGCGTAGATATCGAGATGGTGACGATGATAGAGTTATTACAAAGTGAGAGAAGGATTGAAGTTGGTGGAGATATCGAGATGGTGACGATGATAGAGTTAGCACAAAGTAAAAGAAGGATTGAAGTTGGCGTAGATATCGAGATGTTCACGATGATAGAGTTAGTACAAAGTAAAAGAAGGATTGAAGTTGGCGTAGATATCGAGATGTTCACGATGATAGAGTTAGTACAAAGTGAGAGAAGGGTTGATGTTGGTGGAGATATCGAGATGGTGATGATGATAGAGTTAGCACAAAGTGAAAGAAGGATTGAAGTTGGCGTAGATATCGAAATGGTGACGATGCTAGAGTTATTACAAAAAGAAAGAAGGATTGAAGTTGGTGGAGATATCAAGATGGTGACGATGATAGAGTTATTACAAAGTGAGAGAAGGATTGAAGTTGGCGTAGATATCGAGATGGTGACGATGATAGAGTTTGCACAAAGTGAGAGAAGGATTGAAGTTGGCGTAGATATCGAGATGGTGACGATGATAGAGTTAGCACAAAGTGAGAGAAGGGTTGAAGTTGTTGGAGATATCGAGATGGTGACGATGATAGAGTTATTACAAAGTGAGAGAAGGATTGAAGTTGGCGTAGATATCGAGATGCAGACGATGATAGAGTTAGTACAAAGTGAGAGAAGGGTTGATGTTGGTGGAGATATCGAGATGGTGACGATGATATAGTTAGCACAAAGTGAGAGAAGAATTGAAATTGGCGTAGATATCGAGATTGTGACGATGATAGAGTTATTACAAAGTGAGAGAAGTATTGAAGTTGCCGTAGATATCGAGATGGTGACGATGATAGATTTCGCACAAAGTGAGATAAGGATTGAAATTGGCGTAGATATCGAGATTGTGACGATGATAGAGTTATTACAAAGTGAGAGAAGGATTGAAGTTGTTGGAGATATCGAGATTGTGACGATGATAGAGTTAGCACAAAGTGAGAGAAAGGAATAAGTTGGTGGAGATATCGAGATGGTGGCGATGATAGAGTTTTTAAAAAGTGAGAGAACGATTTAAGTTGGTGGAGATATCGAGATGTTGACGATGATAAAGTTTGTACAAAGTGAGAGAATTGTTTCTGTTGGCGGAGATGGTGACGATGATAGAGTTAGCACAAAGTGAGAGAAGGATTGACGTTGGTGGAGATATTTAGATGGTGACGATGATAGTGTTATTAAAAAGTGAGAGAAGGATTGAAGTTGTTGGAGATATCGAGATGGTGACGATGATAGAGTTAGTACAAAGTGAGAGAAGGATTGAAGTTGGCGTAGATATCGAGATGGTTACGATGATAGAGTTAGCACACAGTGAGAGAAGGATTGAAGTTAACGTAGATATCGAGATGGTGACGATGATAGAGTTAGCACAAAGTGAGAGAAGGATTGATGTTGGTGGAGATATCGAGATTGTGACGATGATATAGCTAGCACTAAGTGAGAGAAGGATTGAAGTTGGTGGAGATATCGAGATGGTGACGTTGATAGAGTTAGTACAAAGTGAGAGAAGGATTGAAGTTGGCGTAGATATCGAGATGGTGACGATGATAGAGTTAGCACAAAGTGAGAGAACGGTTGAAGTTGTTGGAGATATCGAGATGGTGACGACGATAGAGTTTGTACAAGGTGAGAGAAGGGTTGAAGTTTGCGTAGATGGTGATGATGATAGAGTTAGCACAAAGTGAGAGAAGGATTATAGTTGGCGTAGATATCGAGATGGTTACGATGATAGAGTTAGCACAAAGTGAGAGAAGGATTGAAGTTAACGTAGATATCGAGATGTTGACGATGATAGAGTTATTACAAAGTGAGAGAAGGATTGACGTTGGTGGAGATATTGAGATGGTGACGATGATAGTGTTATTAAAAAGTGAGAGAAGGATTGAAGTTGTTGGAGATATCGAGATGGTGACCATGATAGAGTTAGTACAAAGTGAGAGAAGGATTGAAGTTGGCGTAGATATCGAGATGGTTACGATGATAGAGTTATTACAAAGTGAGAGAAGGATTGAAGTTGGCGTAGATATCGAGATGCAGACGATGATAGAGTTAGTACAAAGTGAGAGAAGGGTTGATGTTGGTGGAGATATCGAGATGGTGACGATGATATAGTTAGCACAAAGTGAGAGAAGAATTGAAATTGGCGTAGATATCGAGATTGTGACGATGATAGAGTTATTACAAAGTGAGAGAAGTATTGAAGTTGCCGTAGATATCGAGATGGTGACGATGATAGATTTCGCACAAAGTGAGATAAGGATTGAAATTGGCGTAGATATCGAGATTGTGACGATGATAGAGTTATTACAAAGTGAGAGAAGGATTGAAGTTGTTGGAGATATCGAGATTGTGACGATGATAGAGTTAGCACAAAGTGAGAGAAAGGAATAAGTTGGTGGAGATATCGAGATGGTGGCGATGATAGAGTTTTTAAAAAGTGAGAGAACGATTTAAGTTGGTGGAGATATCGAGATGTTGACGATGATAAAGTTTGTACAAAGTGAGAGAATTGTTTCTGTTGGCGGAGATGGTGACGATGATAGAGTTAGCACAAAGTGAGAGAAGGATTGACGTTGGTGGAGATATTTAGATGGTGACGATGATAGTGTTATTAAAAAGTGAGAGAAGGATTGAAGTTGTTGGAGATATCGAGATGGTGACGATGATAGAGTTAGTACAAAGTGAGAGAAGGATTGAAGTTGGCGTAGATATCGAGATGGTTACGATGATAGAGTTAGCACACAGTGAGAGAAGGATTGAAGTTAACGTAGATATCGAGATGGTGACGATGATAGAGTTAGCACAAAGTGAGAGAAGGATTGATGTTGGTGGAGATATCGAGATTGTGACGATGATATAGCTAGCACTAAGTGAGAGAAGGATTGAAGTTGGTGGAGATATCGAGATGGTGACGTTGATAGAGTTAGTACAAAGTGAGAGAAGGATTGAAGTTGGCGTAGATATCGAGATGGTGACGATGATAGAGTTAGCACAAAGTGAGAGAACGGTTGAAGTTGTTGGAGATATCGAGATGGTGACGACGATAGAGTTTGTACAAGGTGAGAGAAGGGTTGAAGTTTGCGTAGATGGTGATGATGATAGAGTTAGCACAAAGTGAGAGAAGGATTATAGTTGGCGTAGATATCGAGATGGTGACGATGATAGAGTTATTACAAAGTGAGAGAAGGATTGAAGTTGGTGGAGTTATCGAGATGGTGACGATGATAGAGTTAGCACAAAGTGAGAGAAGGATTGAAGTTGGTGAAGATATCGAGATTGTGACGATGATATAGCTAGCACTAAGTGAGAGAAGGATTGAAGTTGGCGGAGATATCGAGATTGTGACGATGATAGAGCTAGCACAAAGTGAGAGAAAGGAATAAGTTGGTGGAGATATCGAGATGGTGGCGATGATAGAGTTATTAAAAAGTGAGAGAAGGATTTAAGTTGTTGGAGATATCGAGATAGTGACGATGATAGAGTTTGTACAAAGTGAGAGAAGGGTTGAAGTTGGTGGAAATATTGAGATGGTGACGATGATAGAGTTAGCACAAAGTGAGAGAAGGATTGAAGTTGGTGGAGATATCAAGATGGTGACGATGATAGTGTTTGTACAAAGTGAGAGAAGGGTTGAAGTTGATGGAGATATCGAGATGGTTGCGATGATAGAGTTTGTGCAATGAGAGAGAAGGGTTGAAGTTTGCGGAGATGGTGATGATGATAGAGTTAGCACAAAGTGAGAGAAGGGTCGATGTTGGCGGAAATGGTGACGAGTTAGCACGAAATGAGAGAAGGATTGAAGTAGGTGGAGATATCGAGATGGTGACGATGTTATAATTTGTACAAAGTGAGAGAATGGTTGATGTTGGCGGAGATATCGAGATGGTGACGATGATAGAGTTAGTACAAAGTGAGAGAAGGATTGAAGTTGGCGTAGATATCGAAATGGTGACGATGATAGAGTTAGCACAAAGTGAGAGAAGGATTAAAGTTAACGTAGATATCGAGATGTTGACGATGATAGAGTTATTACAAAGTGAGAGAAGGATTGAAGTTGGTGGAGATATCGAGATGGTGACGATGATAGTGTTATTAAAAAGTGAGAGAAGGATTGAAGTTGTTGGAGATATCGAGATGGTGACGATGATAGAGTTTGTACAAAGTGAGAGAAGGGTTGAAGTTTGTGGAAATATTGAGATGGTGACGATGATTGAGTTAGCACAATGTAAGAGAAGGATTAAAGTTGGTGGAGATATCGAGATGGTGACGATGATAGTGTTATTAAAAAGTGAGAGAAGGATTGAAGTTGTTGGAGATATCGAGATGGTGACGATGATAGAGTTAGTACAAAGTGAGAGAAGGGTTGATGTTGGTGGAGATATCGAGATGGTGACGATGATAGAGTTAGCACAAAGTGAGAGAAGGATTGATGTTGGTGGAGATATCGAGATTGTGACGATGATAGAGTTAGCACAAAGTGAGAGAAGGATTGAAGTTGGCGGAGATATCGACATTGTGACGATGATACAGTTATTACAAAGTGAGAGAAGGATTGAAGTTGTTGGAGATATCGAGATGGTGACGATGATAGAGTTAGCACAAAGTGAGAGAAGGGAATAAGTTGGTGGAGATATCGAGATGGTGGCGATGATAGAGTTTTTAAAAAGTGAGAGAACGATTGAAGTTGGTGGAGATATCGAGATTGTGACGATGATAAAGTTTGTACAAAGTGAGAGAATTGTTTATGTTGGCGGAGATGGTGACGATGATAGAGTTAGCACAAAGTGAGAGAAGGATTGAAGTTGTTGGAGATATCGAGATGGTGACGATGATAGAGTTTGTACAGAGTGAGAGAAGGGTTGAAGTTGGTGGAAATATCGAGATGGTGACGATGATAGAGTTAGCACAAAGTGAGAGAAGGATTGATGTTGGTGGAGATATCGAGATGGTGACGATGATAGAGTTAGCACAAAGTGAGAGAAGGATTGAAGTTGTTGGAGATATCGAGATGGTGACGATGATATAGCTAGCACTAAGTGAGAGAAGGATTGAAGTTGGCGGAGATATCGAGATTGTGACGATGATAAAGCTAGCACAAAGTGAGAGAAGGATTGAAGTTGGCGTAGATATCGAGATGGTGACGATGATAGAGTTTGTACAAAGTGAGAGAAGGGTTGAAGTTGGTGGAGATATCGAGATGGTGACGATGATAGAGTTTGTACAAGGTGAGAGAAGGGTTGAAGTTGTTGGAGATATCGAGATGGTGACGATGATAGAGTTTGTACAAAGTGAGAGAAGGGTTGAAGTTGGTGGAGATATCGAGATGGTGACGATGATAGAGTTTGTACAAGGTGAGAGAAGGGTTGAAGTTTGCGTAGATGGTGATGATGATAGAGTTAGCACAAAGTGAGAGAAGGATTAAAGTTGGCGTAGATATCGAAATGGTGACGATGATAGAGTTATTACAAAGTGAGAGAAGGATTGAAGTTGGTGGAGTTATCGAGATGGTGACGATGATAGAGTTAGCACAAAGTGAGAGAAGGATTGATGTTGGTGGAGATATCGAGATGGTGACGATGATAGAGTTAGCACAAAGTGAGAGAAAGATTGAAGTTAACGTAGATATCGAGATGGTGACGATGATAGAGTTATTACAAAGTGAGAGAAGGATTGAAGTTGGTGGAGATATCGAGATGGTGACGTTGATAGAGTTAGCACAAAGTGAGAGAAGGGTTGAAGTTGGCGTAGATATCGAGATGGTGACGATGATAGAGTTAGCACAAAGTGAGAGAACGGTTGAAGTTGGTGGAGATATCGAGATGGTGGCGATGATAGAGTTTGTACAAGGTGAGAGAAGGGTTGAAGTTGTTGGAGATATCGAGATGGTGACGATGATAGAGTTTGTACAAAGTGAGAGAAGGGTTGAAGTTGGTGGAAATATCGAGATGGTGACGATGATAGAGTTTGTACAAGGTGAGACAAGGGTTGAAGTTTGCGTAGATGGTGATGATGATAGAGTTAGCACAAAGTGAGAGAAGGATTAAAGTTGGCGTAGATATCGAGATGGTGACGATGATAGAGTTATTACAAAGTGAGAGAAGGATTGAAGTTGGTGGAGTTATCGAGATGGTGACGATGATAGAGTTAGTACAAAGTGAGAGAAGGATTGACGTTGGCGGAGATATCGAGATGGTGACGATGATAGAGTTAGTAGAAAGTGAAGAAGAGTTGAATTTGGCGGAGATGTTGACGAATAAAGAGTTAGCACAAAGTGAGAGAAGGCGGAGAGTACGAAAGAGATGAAAGAGATAGAGGAGTTGAAGGTTGTAAGTAGCAATGATTCTAAAGATGAGGAAAGAGATAGAGGAGTTGAAGGTTTTAAGTAGCTATGGTATTAAAGATGAGGAAAGAGATAGAGGAGTTGAAGGTTGTAAGTAGCACTGGTATTAAAGATGACAAGAATGAGTTCCATGGGGATGCAGTCGGTGTTGGGAAAATTAGACATTGGAGATGAAGGTGGCAGGATAAAATGAATTCTAGAACTGATTCTGAATGTAATTGTGTTAAGTAGGCAATAGGTACGGCCAACAGAAAGGTGCGGCTCAGAAAACTGGTTGGTCAGAGAAAGGCTGTTGTGAAATTGACAGATCAACCCAGATTGTCACAAAGATCTGAACCCAGTACCAATAGCAAAGGTGTCGACAATATCTACAATTTCATCACCAATGATAACTGCCAATGACAGTTACTCCACCATTATTGACCATGATAAGTAAATCAGGAAGCTATAATCCACGTTCCAACACACGTACTCAGTGGAGAGACGGAAAAAAAACAAAACAAGTGCCTGAGTCAACTATGGACAATAACAATCGGCGGTGACCCTCAATTGAACTCAGCCAAAGGTCACACGACGATTGAGTTCAAGACGCATCAGCGTTAGAAACGGGTCGGTCGTTGTACCTTCCAGGTCTACGTCACCAGTTGCCAGTATGTCAACTACCAGGCTAAATAAGGTCAACGTTACAGAATGGTAGGCCTGGATCAACCATTAGGCAAACAAGGCACGTGCCTAGGGCACCAAGCGTTGGGGGGGGGGCACCATACGTTCTCAATACAAATGTGTATGTTGTCCCGGTAGACGGGCGTAATCGACTTGACATTAGCAAATCGCAATAGTCATATTGAATCGCACATTATTTAACTTTGGTCCCAGAAACCTGATGGTAAAATACCTCCCACCCAGTTCTTTTTGCTACATATTGCTATTTAAATTCGAGATTTTTTTGTGCTATTTTTTATAGAGCTGATGTTCGATTAAAAAAAATTGATCGAAATTAACGCATGATTAAAAACTTTATCACAAATTAACACACATTTTAATCAACACAATATAGTAATGGGCATTTGTTTGGTGCAATGTTAAACAAGTCATTTTAATTAATGAAAGAGTTATAATTAATGTAACAGATCTATTAAGTATTATCATATAGGCCTATTGAATGAGTTATTGAGACCAGTTTATTGACATGTATCAATCACGTCAAGTGATGCGAGTTATTGTTTTATAAATCTACAATAATGCCAAACTTGTTTTACTCGTACCGTGGTTTCCGAACTAATGACGTATTTCAAGCCCTCTCCCCTTCATCACTGTCATATTTTGCAACACTTCGCCTCCTTGTAATTCTTGTTTACCCTCCACTACCGCACTTACCCCCTCCACTTCCCATCATTAATAAAAATACGTTATTTCTATCTCATATGTGCCATTTCCTTCATAAAACAATCAAATAGCCAGAAAGTATTCGATCACTTATTATAAACGCGTTTTTTCTACATGATTTTACCCCCTTTCCCAATCCGGTAACATTTTTGACACACTTCGCAGCCTCTCTCCTCACAAAGATGACGTTACCCCAACACCGTAACCCCTTCACTCCCTAACCAATTTTACACATGTTCCAATTAAACTAGTGGCACGCGTCTGCAGATGTTCACTAATTGTATAATTTATGGTAATATATTAGAATTAAGAAATGACAATTTTATTGTTTCGGGTATTTTTTCTTGATTTCCCCGTTTTGTCTGTCTGTATGTCATCACCCTAGATCTCAACAACCATAAGTCCTAGACCCATGATGTATATATCATTTTGTAGGTCTTGGCCTGCCATGTGTGCAGCAAAAGTTCATTTCGCGATAGGACCTCTGAGGGCCGGGCTTCAGGGCTCCTAAGGGGCTTATATATTATATATATGGCCCCATTCTACACCTTGTAGTTCAATAACCCATTCATTTGGTGCGAAATACTGCAGCACGTAGTTTCACCAAGATTTATTAAGAAACTCATCAAATGAAATAGTAAGCTTGTGTTCTGAGTTTAATTGAAAGTATCAGAGCTATGCAACAATTGACGGAGTTTTCGGACAATTAAATGACTACAATTTCGAATATTTTCAATTATGAGTCCTATTTCAGTAACCACAAACCACTTGTAGTTAGATTTAAGAGAAAATAATTTTTTTTTCAAATATAAAGAAACGTCTTTATAATATTTTTTACAGATATATGCATTACAAAATTGAATTTATAAACATTTCCAAAATTTACAAATATTTACTGAAAGCTAACAAACGTACTGATACATAACACGAAAATGCGCTAACACGTCCTGTGTCCAGAATGGAACAGGCTTAATTGCTTGTTTTTTTTTTCTAATCTTGTGTGATCTATTTCAGTGACTTGATATTTTTGCATCATATTATTGTTTTGAACAATGAAGATATTTGCTACGGCCAATGGCACTAACCGGTCAATGTGTGACACTAGCCAAGAAAATTATCTCATTGGCTGGGTGCGACCGACCTCGAAGTGACGACGTGAACCGTATCGTATGAATGAGTTAACATCAATAATGAACTGGTTGTGAGGGAAGTATGTTAACAGTATAGTATGATAGAGTTAACATCAATAATAAACTGGTTGTGAGGGGGGAAACATGACAGTAGGATAAATTTATTGCCAACAATCGTGGCCGACAGATATTATTTAATATTTAAATGACATTTGAAATTTTGTAAATTCTAATTCAGATAATTAAAACTATTAATTATTTTTATCTCTCATTCAATTGTTCAACAGAAAAAAAAAAGTCATAAACAAATTTAATTTGAGCATATTTTTATTTTTCTGTGCTACTGAGTATAAAAATTACATGACGAATCATCTTATTCTGTGTCATCATTTGTTAATGTACTTTAGCGACTTCTAGAATTGTTTAATATTAGTTTATTAATTGACATTTGCAACGATTAGTTTTGCACTCAATAGTGTCGTTTCATTTAATGTAGTCTGGGCCACCGATAGATGTCTGGCTAGTAGTGTCGTTTCATTTAATGTAGTCTGGGCCACCGATCCATCTATCTATCTATCTATCTATCTATCTATCTATCTATCTATCTATCTATCTATCTATCTATCTATCTATCTATCTATCTATCTATCTATCTATCTATCTACCTACCTACCTACCTACCTACCTACCTACCTACCTATCTACCTATCATCTATCTATCTATCTATCTATCTATCTATCTCTCTCTCTCTCTCTCTCTCTATCTAAATAATTGTCTTGTCATACATTATATCTGTGTATCCTAGTTTCATTTAACATCTGAACAAGTCAATTATTTGTTTTCTGCTTTTTTAACTTTTTATATTTGAAAAAAAAAAACTGAAATAAATACAAATTAAAAAAAAAAATATGTCCATCTTTGTATTCATTATTTAAAGTGTTATCTAACCAAAATATGAAGCATTAATGACTTAAAAAAGAAATAAATTATACTTTTTTTATGACTCCCAACTATTTTTTATCTTCCCTAAAAAATCCCAAGGTATCCTGTTATTCACCCTACCTATAAATTGAAATAAAAAATATTTCATGTTTCACTAGTTTCAACTATTGAAATATCAGCTTACATGTGTTTTTTATAAGAATTTTAATTTATTTTGATTGTGGCATAAAGAATACCATCTGACCTCCTCCACCGCCTATTAAAGAAAGGTTCGTGTATGTATGTCAAGGAACTAATTGGTATTACAAATGATTCATCAAAAATGTTTACTTATTGTTTTACTTGCATATCATTGTCAGTATATATTTAGTGTAAATGTATTTTAAACTACAGCGTATGAAGTTATCTTCGCGTTTAAAAAGGTGGATATATGTTTACGTAGGCGGTCGGTCTTACCAGCTCTGATATATAGTACGATATATATATATATATAGACCGCTACAAACAGGACGCTATAGACTGGCCGCTATAGACTCGCCGCTAAAGACAGGCAGCTATAGACAGGCAGCTAAAGACAGGCAGCGATAGACAGGCAGCTAAAGACAGGGTGCTATAGACTCGCCGCTAAAGACATACTGCAATAGACTGGCTGCAATAGACATACTAACATGGCTGTCATCATATCAGAACTATTTTCATCATATAGTTAGGCTAATTCAATGGTTTAAAGTGCCAAGAATATTTAACATCTAGTAACATGGCCTGATGCTTGCTAGTGATTCGGTCACTGTCTGGTCAGTAGGCCTTAAGTCATGTGAGGTGCTTGCTAGTGATTCGGTAATTGTCTGGTAACAACATAAAATGATTTTGCTTCAATTAATTATTTATTTCAGTATTAAATTAATCGTTGTTTATTTATGTACATTTATTCTCCATTTTAAAAAATCCACTTACATTGTTAAGAGAAGAAAAAAATAAAAAAATGTCAATAATTTCGCACAACTTTCTTTACATGTACTAAAAAATCAAGACTTACCTTGTAAATAGTTCATTTTATCAATTTTAAGAGAAGACGGCGAGGTTTCCGTCCTCGCTGAGCTCGCCTTAGGACACCTGCGTTACCTTTTGACAGATGTACCGGCCCAGTCAAACTCCCCGCCTGACACTGTCTTCAGAGCGGATCGCGGCCGACCCCCGGACCGGAGGACCGAGGGCCGTGCGGCCGCTTAACTCCAGAATCGAGGGGCTTGCGCCCCGCTCTCCACTTTACTGAATAAGTAAAGAAACGATAAAAGTAGTGGTATTTCAAGGTTGCTTTTGACGGCTCCCACCTATGCTACAGCATTCATGTGTCTTCACAAAGTCGGACTAGAGTCAAGCTCAACAGGGTCTTCTTTACCCGCTGATTCTACCAAGCCCGTTCCCTTGGCTGTGGTTTCGCTAGATAGTAGATAGGGGCAGTGGGAATCTCGTTAATCCATTCATGCGCGTCACTAATTAGATGACGAGGCATTAGGCTATTTGTTTCAGAAGGTTGCTGTCGCCAGCAACCCGGGTTTTCAGGCTACACGCATCGCGTGCGACGCTGATGGGGCAGCACCACACGAACCGCGGTCACTGAGAGCCGCTCAGAGAGACGGCACACGGTACTAAGCCAACGCAGAATACCGGGCTATCCTGCACTGACTAACGACTCAGTCTCGATCCCAGACCGTGCAGTGGCCACACGCCTTATGGAATGCACGTCGAGTGTCGGCGGAAACCGACACCCAAATTTGCTAGGTTCTACCACACTGACCTTGCCACCGAGCACAAAGGCTTAAAACCCCCCAGCCAGCCATCAGCATGGCAGGTTAAACCCATTTGCTCTTTTCCACTCGGGATTGACGGACTCAGCCACACGGTCCAGTCTCTCAACAGTGGCGTCCCTGCCTCAATTAAGACGGACATCTTGGCCCAACCGGCAGCTACACCGGCCAGGGGACAGGAGACCCTCCTCGCCCCCCTCCTAGAGAGGGGGATGCAACCGTAACTCCTCCACCACGATACGGTGCCTAGGGGTGGAAGCCCCACTCTTAGTTCACTGACCCCCGCATAATGGGGACAGCTGTCCAGCGGTGTCTACGGGTGGAAGCCCCACTCTTAGTTCACTGCCCCCGCATAATGGGGACAGCTGTCCAGTGGTGCCTGTGGGAGGCGGTGGGGCGATGAGTAACTACTTTAGTGTCTGGACCTTGCCCCCAAGGTTTTCATCATCAACAAATAAGCCTTTGTCAACCCTGTCCGGGAAGGCGAGCCCGCTCGGCCAGGGATACGGCAAAGAGCCACAGACCCTAGCCTCGCTAGCTCACCCGCCTGAGTCATAGTTACTCCCGCCTCACCGAGGATCGAACCCACGACTCTCAGGTCGACAGTCGAGTATCTACATCTGTCGGCCATCCGTACCACTCAAGTTAAATATTTTTTTCTGTAAAATGTTCTGAATTAGACTTAAGAAATCTTCAAACAAAAAGATAATTAATAAACATTTGGCTTGGTTTTCTTCAATCGTCGGTGTTGTTCTTTAACGCTTTGGGGACCCGCCTACTGCCAAGGTCAGTGCTAACACTAACGCTGCCATATTTGATCAAACTTCTCCATTGGGTAAACGGTCTCCAATAGACCATCATCTGTCAGTCAAAGGTAAATAAATAAAACACAGCCCCCTGCTTCCCTCTGGCCTGAATATAAGCCAGTAGTATAGGATAATTTTTTTTTAAATAGACAACAAACTCTTGATACAGATTTTGTAATGTGAGAAGAACTAATGTAGTGGGCTGGTTCAAACCAATCGTGGTGTGGGGAAAGATGGATATGAGAATGGTGAAATAACAAGAAGATGAAGAAACCAGTATCGTTTGGTGTATCATAAGATCGCCAGTACGACTTGATATATCAATAATATCGTTTGGTGTACTACAAGATCATCTAATATACTGCTCAAATGTCAATAATATTGTTTGGTGTAATACAAGATCATCTAATATAAGGCTCAAATGTCAATAATATTGTTTTTCTTTTAGTGAGCAGCACTTCAGTAATGAATATACGGCAGTTATTTTTTTTTTTAATTTTATTTTGACTTTGCAATTCTTCAGCTCCTTTAACAACATCGTTGACTACAGCTTATCATACTTTACTATCTACCGCTTACAATACATTACTACTACCTACCATACATTACTATAATAATATGACTACCGCCTACCATACTTTACTACCTCCTACCATACTTTACTACCTCCTACCATACTTTACTACATCCTACTACACTTTACTACATCCTTCCATACTTTACTACATCCTACTACACTTTACTACATCCTTCCATACTTTACTACATCCTACTACACTTTACTACCTCCTACCATACTTTATTACATCCTACTACACTTTACTACATCCTTCCATACTTTACTACATCCTACCATACTTCATACTTTACTACTCCTACCATACTTTACTACCACCTACCATTCTTCATAATTTACTACCACCTACCATACTTTACTACCACCTACCATACTTTACTACCACCTACCATTCTTCATAATTTACTACCACCTACCATACTTTACTGCCACCTACCATACTTTACTACCACCTACCATACTTTACTACCACCTACCATACTTTACAATCACCTACCATACTTTACAATCACCTACCATATTTTACTACCACCTACCATACTTTACTACCACCTACCATACTTTACAATCACCTACCATACTTTACAATCACCTACCATATTTTACTACCACCTACCATACTTTACTGCCTCCTACCATACTTTTATATCACCTACCATACTTTAATATCACATACCATACTTTACTAACAGTACACTGTTATATAATTAGAGGTAGGACACAGCACTGTTATATATCTAGAGGGAGGACCTTAGAATGTTTTATAATTAGAGGTAGGACACAGCACTGTTATAAATTTAGAGGGAGGACCTTGCAATGGTATATATTTAGAAGGAGGACCCTGCACTGTTATATATTTTGAGTGAGGACCCAGAACTTGTATATATTTAGAGGGAAAGTTGAACCCTGAATTTTTTGCTAAAAAATGTTGTATAACGGAGAAACTAAATTTTCATACCAATTTGAAATTGGTAAATTACTGTTGAAGATAATATAGCTTAAGATATTATTACCTGACTGTAAAAACTAAAATATGAAAAAAAAATAATGAGAATAATGAAATTTTGTCCAGATGTAATTTTTAATATTTTTATGTAACAATAATAATACTATGTGATTGATTTTATGTTGTGTTTGATTAATATTGATTTTCCGAATAGTATCAGTGCTAACACCGACACCGCCATAGCTGATCACATATCAAACTCCAATTGGGTGAATGGTATTGGTAGCTTCAAACAATACACAGCAGTCAAAAACTGAATAGATTAAACACAAGCTACTTTCCGATCCGGAATAAGAATAATAAATTGTACTCAGTTGAGGGGAGGGGGTAGGTTCTACTCGACTGCATCTATTGATCTCCCTTTCTTGTAAAAATATTCATTTATTTGTATCGAACTAGTACGTGTGTGTGAGTGTGTGTGCGAGTATTGTGTGTGTGTGTGTGTGTTAGTGTGTGTGTGTGTGTGAGTGTATGTGTGAGTGTTGTGTTGTGAGTGCGTGTACAATTGTGTGTGTGAGTGTTAGTTTGAGTGGTTGTGTTTGTGAGTGTGTGTGTTTATTGTATTACGAGGTCGCCATCTTCAACGACGTCAGACTTTGCGATTATTTCTGTTATTTGATTCTTCTGTTATCGGCACTCGATTTAAACACCCCTACCTCCCATACCAACATATTTGCCGTCACCGATACCGACTCCGGTGTCGGCATTCAATCAACCGCCGTCACCGACACCGACATCGGTGTCGGCTTTCTATCGTCCGCCGACACCGACATCGGTGTCGGTTTTCTAAAATATTGGAGATGAAAGCCGTGTTACGGTAAGTGATATTGGAGATAACAGCCGTGTTACGGTAAGTGATATTGGAAATGACAGCCGTGTTACGGTAAGTGATATTGGAGATAACAGCCGTGTTACGGTAAGTGATATTGGAAATGACAACCGTGTTACGGTAAGTGAGTGATATTGGAAATGACAGCCGTGTTACGGTAAGTGATATTGGAGATGATAGTGGGTGCTATTGGTGCGACAGTATTGAGGCCATAAACGAAATAGACCAATTAACAAAGTGTAAAATGCACATGAGTTACTGCCAAGCTGACAACGTCTTTCATTTGTCCAGCAGCAGGCCCCCATTTTGTTTTAACTCAGCTGACCACTTTGGCCTTCTTCACTGACGTCACTAGAGTTTCTGGACTCTGACAATGCCTTACCATTCCAAAGAGTACTACAGTGTGGTTCAGGAATGAGTAAACATTTCTGAATCGTATTAGGCTCTACAATTGTAGAGAAGGGCCAGAACAAGAAATTTTGGGTTGTGCGTTTATATATGAAACTAGCTTTACCAGGCCACGCGTTGCCTTAGCTAAGCCCTATGTAATGTAATAGTAAGCAGGCTTGCGGAGCCGCCATTTTTATTTCCGGTTCCGGCTCCGGTTCCCACAAATTTGACGGCTCCTGCTCCTGCTCCGGCTTCCTATTAAGATAGTATCACACGAGACAAAATTTTTTTAATGCGCTACGCAAACATGCCGCTGATAAAAAGTTATGCAAATTTTGCCGCGTTCACCCCCATAGTCAGGAACTTGAAAAATATACGCATTGTTTAAACCATTTCAGTGCATCCAGAAACATATTATTTTCGACCGAGGTTTCACTAGTCACCATTTTCATAAGTAATAAAAAGTTATTTCAATATCAAATTAGAAAATAGTAAAATGATACATTTTTTAAAATATTTTAAAGACTTTAGTATTTATATTTATTATTTATAAATTCGAAGTGACTATTCGGACCGGGTACCAATAAACTCCGATTTTTATTTGGACCCCGTCCCAATAAAGTCTGATTGTTATTCGGACCCACAGCCTTATAAATTTATCTACTCTATTTCAGCTATTCTGTTTATAATAAAATTGTTGTTTTTAGTTCTATTAGTTGTCGTAATAAAAATTTATTTTTAAATGATTGATACAATTATTCTATGAAAAAAAACTGTTTTAACTTTATAAATGTTACCGGCAAAGTGTGTAATCCGGCATTCTATAGAATGCCTAGGCAATGTATAGAATGCCTGAATTTTTCAGGCAAAGTATGAAATAAATTGCTATTTCATACATTGCCTAGGCATTCTATAGAATGCCGAGTTCCCGTTCGGCAAAGTATGTAACTATTGGCGGGTGAAACACTATGATGTCATGATGGTGGAAAAAGAAGGTGTGATTGCCATTCAGTTTTACGTCGCGGACTCCGAGTTATTTGACGTACTTCATAATGCCCATTTAGGTATTGGTCATGGAGGACGGGACAGAATGTTGAAAGACTATCACCCAAATACAAGAACATTACACGTCATAATATTGAACTGTATGCTAACCTTTGTGAACCTTGCCAGAAAAAACAAAAAGGCGTCAAAAAAGGCATTGTGAGTCAAGCCAATGTTTTTTTTTCAGAATTTAACTCCCGTTGTGAGGTCGATCTCATCGACTTTCAATCCCATCCTGGTGGGAAATACAAGTTTATAATGGTGTATCAATATCATCTCACCGAGTTCGTGGTTCTCAGGGCCCTGAAGACAAAGAGGGCAGAAGAAGTAGCCTACCAGCTCTTAGACATATTTTCGTTGCTTGGTGCTCCAACAATTCTACAGTCCGATAACGGCAGAGAATTTGCAAACAGTGTGGTAAGCAGCTTAAAGGAGTACTGGCCCACCTTGAAGATCGTTCATGGTAAGCCGCGCCACTCACAAAGCCAGGAGAGCGTCGAAAGAGCTAACCAGGAATTCGAAAATACGTTGTGTGCTTGGATGCAAGATGGGAAAACTGGCCGCTGGAGTGAGGGGTTACGGTTCGTCCAACTCATGAAGAACAGAGCTTTTCATTCTGGGATTAAAAGATCACCATACGAAGCACTCTTTGGCTGCAAAGCTAAAGTAGGCCTCACAACGTCGTCCCTACCTGACGATGTTTTACAAGATGTGGAAACAGAGGAAGACCTCGAAAAAAGAATACAGAGCATACAAACAACACAATAGCAGATAGACAGAAATTAAGGAATGCAAGAGACAGCCCTTTCTGCTGAAGACATGCATGAGGATGAAAACCATGATGGAAAAGTATGCACAATTTAAAAATTTTATACGACACTAGTCATTCTATACAATGCCTAGGACATAAAAATGATTCTTTAAAAAAAGTCAGAATCTATAATATTATATTTTAGTTGTGATAATAATAAATTTTACACCATGCATTTTTATTGAACAAAAATAATGAAAAAAATCATCTATAAAAATTGATATCTTAAAAATAATTATAGTAGTCCTTGTTTCAAAAAATGTTGTAGAAGCACGCAAATCAACAACACTTTTTGGTAGTGTTTTTATGAGATGCGGTCCACGTTCTGATTGCATATTCCGAACAAGGCCAGTTTTTTCTTTGTCCGACAAAAGGTTTGAAAATAACGCAAGCGTCGACAGATCCGGACTCAAGTAACACGAGTGACGCACCATCAATTTCAATCCAGTTGATCAAAGAACAGCATCATCATATTCGTATAAACGCTTTATCAACAAGATATTATTCACAGGTGCATCTGCGGTGAGCCTGCATGAAAACCATGATTGAAGATAAACACATATGGTAAACCGATTAAAGCGCTGAATACCTTGTAATTCTCGAGCTGTTAACTGAAAGATGGTTTCGTTACCTGCAAACAATAGTTTGATTTTCAATGCATAGATTGCTTTCGCCATCCACCTTGCCCTACGTAGGGCACCAGGTCTGCGAATGCTGACATCAACCTCCAACCCAACCATTTGTGCAGCAAGCAGAATAAATTCCAAATAATCATCATGTGAATGACTGATAAATTCTTTAATCGAATCAGACACGATTATCAAAGGGGCGGATCTGGCTTCGGGTGTGTGGTTTAATTTTGGCCATTTTTCTCGAAACCTCTTTGTCCAAGATAAACATTGAATGCATCGGAAAGGAGTACTTCCAACATGTGATGACGGCATGCCATCCATAATAGATTACGTCCCAGGGCTACTTCAAACAGAGTGCAAGCTCCATTGAGTCTTCCAGTATTGGGAGCCGCAGTGTCAAAGCACATGCCGATGACCATAGATTCGCACTTCCACGATTTGATATGTT
Organism: Bulinus truncatus; assembly: GCA_021962125.1. Classification (NCBI taxonomy): domain Eukaryota; kingdom Metazoa; phylum Mollusca; class Gastropoda; family Planorbidae; genus Bulinus; species Bulinus truncatus. The sequence continues at coordinate 329,857 of JAGDYQ010000189.1, forward strand.
CAAATACTGCATCAGCAGCTGCCCTTCCTGACCCGGATGCTAACTTGGGAACACCAAAGAAGCTTTGTAGTGCCATTGACAAGTGATGAGAGCAGGACAGGTAATCGATCGACGTTGTTGGTAACCTCTCCGTTAACATCGGGCAATAGCTTACCATCCCAATGAACAATTGATTTTGAGAGAATATAGTCTTCTTTTATACGTGCTGCAGCTTGTTGACGACGAAGCTTGCGAAGACAATGCATTGTGCACTTGGAATATACTGTGTCAGATGTCGAAACACCAGCTTCGTTGAATGCGGATGCAAGTATCATTGTTGATTTTCTAATGCTGGTGTTCGTTCTGTCCAGCACTGCAGCAACTTTTGGTGATATGATGCTTCGTCAGAGATTTCGTGTTGCAGAATTTGTTTTGCTTGAGGATGCTGATTGGATGACAAATTCTTCATCAGATTCTGCATCGTCACTCGAATCCCGACAAATGGATGATGTCATTGAATGTGTGTCTGTGTCACTGTCAGAACCACCTACATCCAGTTGCTGTTCTATGTCTACTGCTGACTCTACACTTGAACCTGATGGTAACCCATGGTGACGGCACTGTGATGTAGCATCTTTTGCTGCATCACCAACATCCCTGATAAATTGTTTCTGACGCCCAGCAACTCGTTTTTCTAATTAAGAATCATACAATTTCAAGTCTAGTTAATGGTAGCAATGAGGTAACTATAAGTATATTTAAACTTCATTTTATTCATATATGGCATGCAAAAACTGCAAATTATTTGAGCCACGATTTGTCTGGATTTTTATGTTGGCCTAATACTGGAATTTTAAAAGCTCTTGGGGGACCTCTAAATGTTGTTCAAATGAGCTACAACTTCACCAATTCACTCATTGTACCCGAGAGACACATTTCAGGGGGTGAGACACCAAAGATTAAAAAAAAATAATTTTTCGAGCATTTCTGGGACGCCCTAATATATATATATATATATATATATATATATATATATATATATATATATATATATATATATATATCACTGTCACATGATGCTCTCTATCACACTGTCACATGATGCTCTCTATCACACTGTCACATGATGCTCTCTATCACTGTCACATGATACTCTCTATCACACTGTCACATGATCCTCTCTACCACACTGCCACGTGATGCTCTCTATCACACTGTCACATGATACTCCCTACCACACTGCCACGTGATGCTCTCTATCACACTGTCACATGATGCTCTCTATCACACTGTCACATGATGGTCTCTATCACACTGTCACATGATACTTTCTATCACCTTTCACATGATACTTTCTATCACCTGTCGCAGGATACTTTCTATCATACTACACACAAAAATCAATTGTAGCCACAGGATGCTCTCTATAAAAATGCCACAACAAACATAAAATTGTAGCCACAGGATGGTTTCAAGTGCTTGTTGATAAATAGTTAGATATACGAAAACCTAGTTCCATTTGTAGATTTTAGTTTTTTTCTCAGGGACGTAACTAGGTGGGTGGGGGTGGATACCCCGGACTTCATTTATATTTCTGCAAAGTAGAGTTGTGTTTTTACCTCTTTAGTACTCTTCGGAGCAGGAAAGGGTTAGCAGGAATTTAGATTTAGCCATTTAGTCATTATCGCTAGTTGCAACAAGTGGTGGTTATACTTTGTCATTATCGCTAGTTGCAACACGCGGTAACTATATGTTGTCATTATCGCTAGTTGCAACAAGTGGTGGTTATACGTTGTCATTATCGCTAGTTGCAACAAGTGGTGGTTATACTTTGTCATTATTGCTAGTTGCAACACGCGGTAGCTATATGTTGTCATTATCGCTAGTTGCAACAAGTGGTGGTTATACGTTGTCATTATCGCTAGTTGCAACAAGTGGTGGTTATACTTTGTCATTATTGCTAGTTGCAACACGCGGTAGCTATATGTTGTCATTATCGCTAGTTGCAACAAGTGGTGGTTATACGTTGTCATTATCGCTAGTTGCAACAAGTGGTGGTTATACTTTGTCATTATCGCTAGTTGCAACACGCGGTAGCTATTTGTTGTAATTATCGCTAGTTGCAACACGTGGTGGCTATATGTCGTCATTATCGCTAGTTGCAACACGTGGTAGCTATGTGTTGTAATTTTCACTAGTTGCAACACGTGGTAGCTATATGTTGTAATTATCGCTAGTTGCAACACGTGGTAGCTATATGCCGTCATTATCGCTAGTTGCAACAAGTGGTGGTTATATCTCGTCATTATCGCTAGTTGCAACAAGTGGTGGTTATATGTCGTCATTATCTCTAGTTGCAACACGTGGTAGCTATATGTCGTCATTATCGCTAGTTGCAACACGTGGTGGTTATATGTTGTCGTTGCCCATTTGTAAGTTATGTTCTGTCCCCAAAATTAAAGCTGCAGTTCAATTAAAAAATTTAATCGAAATTAACGCGTGATTACAATTTTTTGCGCAAATTAACGCATATTTAATTTAAAAAATACTTTTTTTTAATTATTTATAACATTTCTACATTCAATCAACATCTTACAACAGTAAATTAGATTGATATGACAGTTTACTGAAGCAGTCTTATTAATTGATCCAATTGTTTAAACAGAACAGTTTATTTACATTCGTCGGTTCGATGATGCTCTCTTCTTGTTAACAACACACCCAGAAACAGAAAAGAAACGTTCACAAGGGACAGCTGTGGCTGGGGAGGCTAAATATTTCTGGCTAACGTACCCAAAAGTGGGTATTTGTCATTATGTAACTTACACCACTTTAATGGAACCAAGTCATTTTCCATTGATTTCTCCAGTTTGTATTTGTCAACAACTGTCGGGGTGGAGGAAGGCATCAATTGCTCATCCTCAGAATCTGATTGAAGTTCCGGCCTTTGCGATTTCTTTCGTGAGTGTTCCTATGTTTGTTTAACATTATTTAACATTACCAAGTACAGATTCTTTTACAAATATTTCAAGCTGTTGACAAACTTCTTCTCGTTTAAACGTATGTGAGCATCTCAGAATTTCGCAACGAGGGTCCAGAGAAGTAACAATTTTCAGTCAGGTTAGGTTGAGGTTCAGTTTGCGTCATCCAAGATCACTCAATAATTCTGAAAAATACAATCACTGTCTCGAGTACAGATGTGTGCATCAGCTGAGTCTAGACATTGATTGACAGGTGTCATGTACATCAGCCTAGTCTAAACATAAATTGATAGGTGTCATGTATAAGAAACTATTAGCGCAGCTGTTAACGACTTGACAGCAAGAAGCTGTATTTTCAAATGCGATGCAAATTATGCAAAAAAAAAAGGATGTAACAAATTTCTAGCATTTCGTTTAGGACTGGTGTCATCTATATACATAATCGTCTGACATAGACGGTGGAACGTTCGACAGACATTCACACCGTGCGGTGTATAGGATGTTCATGACAATAAAAGAAACATGTCTGCACGTTATAAATACACGGCACCGCACGAGTTAAAGAGTACATCGCTAAAAAAAAGTCTTTAAGACGAAGTGAGATTCTACGTCACACGTTCGCGGAGTTAAAAAAAAAACAGCGCGCGTCGACCGCCAGTATAAAAACAGACTGGGGAATTCAAAAATTATAGAAATTGAAAAGAGACGACTTACTTTCTTGAATAAAAATGAAATGTGCGCATGCGCGACAATCGAGATTATTTTTTTCGGGTTTTTCGTTTCATAATCTTATTATTATTAAGTAAATTTGAAATATGTAGGCTACTCTGAATTTTTTAAAGTGTGACGCAAAAATATTTTTATAAACAAATAAAAAAAAACATGTATAATTCTTTATTATCTTTATCAATAGTGCATGCGGACATCTTTACTCTTAATCTCAATCGGCGAGCATCTATAGACGGACACCGAAAAAATTAATATGGAGTCCATCTAGACGTAAGTCTAGCCACATCGAAAATATAATGCATTGCAAAAGTTTAATGTAACATAACTCAAAATCCTGACGTGCTAGAAATATTCTGACTACATATTTGAAATCAGAATCACTGATATATATATATATATATATATATATATATATATATATATATATATATATATATGTAAAATCTCATAACATCTTATAATTTACAAAAATTGTGTTGTGTTTTTTTGGCCACCCTGATTTGTAGTAATATTTTTGTTTGACGTGGTGCCAAGTAAGCTCATTTTTAAAACCATGAATTATACATTTCAAAAATGAAATATTTGTTAATCTAATTATTTCTATTTAAAGTACAAAACAATCTGTACTTGTATTTTAACGCATTTTTCAAGAATTTGCCCACCCTTCACCCTCTATAATCATCAAAACTTAACAGCTGTGAAGTGGTCGTTAATGGGTGTGATCCATTATACCCGTCACGGGGACATGAAAGGTGTTGTCAGTGGGCATCTGTCAGAGTGAATCTCATCACACACAGACAACACCAGTATTGTTGCAGGATGTTGTCCATATCGGCGTTACATTAGCAAGGTGTCAAGTGTACAGTGTCAATCTAAAACAGATTTAATGAGCCAAAACACAAGCCTTTAATGGACCCGGGGATTGGGGAAAGTGGGGGGGGGGCTGGAATATATGACGTGTATGTGCATGTTTCCAATTTATTTTATTCAGTTTCCAATTCAATGTATGGATTGAAAAAAAAAAACAATTATTTTATTCTCTTCCGCCGTCTCCCCTCTCCTACATTTGTAGCCACCAAAACTATTATCAAAGTGTAGTTGCGTGTGTTATGCAATACACATCTAAGAACTTTACAACTATTAATATATATATCTATATCTATATATATTATATACATATACATATATAAACATATATATATATATATATACACATAGACACACATATACAAACATACAAATATATATATATATATATATATATATATATATATATATATATATATATATATATATATATATACTAGTTGCAAGTAACCGGCTTTGCCCGGGTTTAAAATAAGGTTTTCTGTTTACCTTCTGTTTTCTCCCCTACCCCCTCTCTCCCTTCCTCTCTCTCTCCCTCCCCCTCTCTCCCTTTCCCTCCCTCCCTTTCTCCCTCCCTCCCTCTCTCAAATCTCACTCCGTCCCTCTCCCATCTCCCTCTCTCCCCTCTCCCTCTCTCCCCCCGTCCATCCTCCTCCCTCCTCCTTCCCTCTCTCTCCCTCCCTGCCCCCTCTTTCTCTTTATCTCTCCCTCCCATTTCTCCCGTCCTCTCTCCTCTTCTTCCCTCCCCCTCTCTCTCCCTCCCTAAACCCCTCTCCCCCTCCCCTTTCTCCCTCCCTCCCCCTTTCCCACCTCTCTCTCCCTCCTCCTCTCTCCCCCCTTCCTCACTCCCCCTCATTCCCTCTCTCTCCCTCCCTGCCCCCTCCCTTCACTTCCTTTCTCTCTCTCCTTCTCCCTCTCTCCCTCCCTCCCCTCTCTCCCTCCCTTCCTTCTCTCTGCCTCTCCCCTGCTCCCTCTCCCATTTCTCCCTCTCTCCCCCTCCTTTTCTCCCCCTGTCCCCCCCCCCCCTCCCTCCTACCCTCCTTTTCCTCTCTCCCCCCTGCCCCCCCCCTCTCTCTCTCTCTCTCTCTCTCTCTCTCTCTATATATATATATATATATATATATATATATATTATATACATCTTATTATTATGGTTTCCACACTTCTTCTAAAAATCCTTCTTCATTCCTTTACCTTCCTCAAACTGTACACATCAGAGAGCATGAAAAAACATCAACAATTCTTTGCATCACAAAGGCACAATACAGCACCAGCGCGCAAGTTCTATTCGATCATAGGGAAATGACGTCACAGAGGAATTTTATTTATGGCGCCGTCGAGATTACTTTAATATAGTAAAATACTAAAATAAAAAAAAATTAATTACAATTAAATTACCCATCGATATGAAACGAAACCTGTCCTATAACCTTCCCCATGTAATTATGTGTATGTGTAACAAATTTCACGTTATTTGTTTGTCTGTATCTTGAGTTATAATGTAACAGACAGACAGACAGACAGACAGACAACGAATGCGTCTTATAAGTATAGAGAAGATATATACATATTATTACATATAAGCATATGCATACACACATATATATTGTTATGACTCTCTCGGTGCTTCTGCGCACCGTACAATCGAGGAGTTGAACGCGATGACATAGGAGTGAGAAAGTGGCGTGAAAGCCGGCAAGAAGAGAGTGGCCATGATGTTGTTGTCTTTGTCTTATGAATAGTAAATACTCTTAGAACCCACCCACCTATGTTGTTTTAGTTTATAAACAAGAGTAAGAGTTTTCTACAATATATACATATATATTTAGATATATATATATATACACACACACATACACGTATATAAACATATATGTGTGCGTGTTTAAGGGGTGGAGGGGGGAAGTGGAGAGAGTTGACCTATATGCACTAGTTAGGGACTCTGGGTTCCTGGTGGGATCCCGTCGATTTCCAAAAAGAAAAAGAAAAATTCAATGAAATATCAAAGTCTTCTGGGAGAAAGAGGTTCCAGTTGTCAGAGATGATCAAACCATACTGGGGTTTGCTAAATGCCTGGATATGCCTGGTAGTGCCTGGTGATGCCTGGTGATGCCTGGTGATGCCTGGTGATGCCTGGATATGCCTGGTGTTGCCTGGTGATACCTGGTGATGCCTGGATATGCCTGGTGATGCCTGGTGATGCCTGGTGATGCCTGGTGACGCCTGGTGATGCCTGGTGATGCTTGGTGATGCCTGGATATGCCTGGTGATGCCTGGTGATGCCTGGTGATGCCTGCGTATGCCTGGTGATGCAGGGTTTTGAATTTCAGTTTCAGTAAACGTTGATTCCCGCCATTTACTGGGCAGGTGGACAACTTCAGCCGAGAAGCTTTGCTTTACAAAAAAAAAATATGGCGGATCAGCTGAGATAAATCGAGGACCCGGTGAGCCAATTAAAAAACGAAACCGTCAACGCTGAGTATTTTATCCCTTCCCCCTTTCCCCGTCCCCGGACTATTTATTTAAATGTAATCGACCGAATCGTGAACTTGACTTGTGACCCATCTCACATGATCCTGTTTAATGGTTTGTAAATAATACTGTTTCATGCTCAATTACTAGGGCTGTACCGGAATCCGATTCCAGTTTCTGTTAAGCCGGATTCCGGCAGTTTTAATAAATCCGGTTCCGATTCCGATTAAAATGTGTCGGATTTAAGCCGGATTTCTTTGTTGTTTGAAATTTTGGTGTAAGAAATGTTTTGGCGCAACATAATTTTGAGATATTTAGCGCTATACAATTAAATTAAAAAAATAACTTCCTTTCTTTCTTTCCTGCATTTTCAAAAATACAATAACGTTGATCGCTTTTAGTTCTATATGTAAACTAAAATATATTAAAAAGGAAGATTTCTATTATAACAATTATTACATTTTTATAATTGAAAATATATTTATTTCTTTATGTTATTATATAAGTTAGCGTTTAATATTATATTTAGTTTTGAGTAGCCCTATGATACACATATTTCTATTATTGTGAAGAGTGCTAGCGAAAGACAGATTCAATGAAGATGGTAAAACCTTTCGAGCTTTGGGGATCTGTTTTTCGCAAAATAATTTGCTTGTAAATAACTTGGCAGTTGTGTGTGTTGGGTGGGAGGGGGCCATTAGCTGTCTAAAGGATATTTCCCGGCGGGTGACGTGGGTTAATGCACAGATCCAAGCAGGTAAACAACAACAACAGATGTGTAAAATAATGTGTTTACAGAAATTAATATCATAAAAGAAGACAAAAAGAAGAGATGGGAAGACAACATCAAAGAATGGACCAGCCTGTCGTTCGTCGACTCCAAAAAGGCAGCAAGGACCGGAGAAAATGGCGGGAACTAGTTTTCAGTCAACAACGGTGCCCCAACGACCCATCCACGGGTTAAGGGATGGAAGAAGAAGAAGAATATCATAAAAAAAGCAATAATCATAAAAGGGGAGACAATCAACGCAGAAACATGGAAAGCTACTACTGCCGAAACACTAACATTGACATGGGACATGACTCTTTTCAAGCCACCTTATAAATAATGTGAATGTTTTATTTTAACCTCCCCTTTTCATTTAACCCCCTTGATGGCTATGCGACGCCTTAAGTCTCTAATATTCTCTTGGTGCTCCCCCCCCCGCCCCGTGTCCATTAATGGCAAATATTAGCAGCACTATATAAATAACGCTACATGTGAAGGACATGTTCTATTGGTAATAACTGATTGAGGTAATCAATGACACAAACCTATATTTGGATGTTCTATTTTAGTCAAATGTATCAACTTTTTTAAAGAAAATCTGATGTTACAAATAATTTGAAAAAAATAATTAAATTTTTATTAAACAAAAATTATTTTTTTTTTTTTTACAATCATAAAAAAATGTTCATTTTAAACGTTATAGGAAATCCCAACATAGTGAATGTGACGTCACCATCTGCCCTGCAAACTGCATTTTTTAAAACGAAACTTTACCCGCTGTATTGTAGATGAAATTGAAGACGCCAAAATTTGAATGCGAATATTTAGGGTGACATTGAAGACACGGCATTAAAATGAATATTGCGAATGAAATAACAGAAACAAAATTGAAGCCTGATTTTTGTGAATAGCAAATAGAATTTGCATTGTACTGTATATAACAGAATTGAATAAATGTATTTTTAGTACACGGGAGTTGCCTACTGCACTGTAGCTGATGTCAATTCTATTATATATGTCGTGAATCATTTCCTTTTTTAGATACGTAATGAATGCATATGTTTTACACAAAATAGTCTGTTAGGATCTGTTATATATGTGTGAACTTGCTTGCGAAATGTCTTATATCCTATAAGCCACCAATGGGATATTTTTTTACGGTGCCCTTCTTTCATCCCCACCAAAGCCGATAGTGCAATGGCCATGGAGGCACCACGGGAGACCTGCGAAATTCCTTTGGTTCTCACCGGATATTGATTACAGACAGGGGGAAACAATTCAGAAATTTAGCCGTATATATATTTGAAAAACAACACTCCATGTAAACTAATAGCTAATAATGTATGACTATGTACTAATAAGGTATGAATGTGTACTTATAAGGTATGACTGTGTACTTATAAGGTATGACTGTGTACTTATAAGGTATGACTGTGTACTTATAAGGTATGACTGTGTACTTATAAGGTGTAGCTGTGTATTTAAAAGGTATGACTGTGTACTTATAAGGTATGACTGTGTACTTATAAGGTGTAGCTGTGTATTTAAAAGGTATGACTGTGTACTTGTAAGGTTTGACTGAAAATCGAACTAAAAGCCTTCACCACACATTCCCTGAACTCTGCCGATACAGCATTATGTGTTTAAATAAGAGTCAGTGACGCAAAGATTCATAATGTACAGTTAAGTGGCCTAACTCCATCATGAGCTCTGAACATGTCAGTGTGACTACATCATGAGCTCTGAACATGTCAATGTGACTCCATAATGAGCTCTGAACATGTCAGTCTGACTCCATCATCATCTCTGAACATGTCAGTGTGACTCCATCATGAGCTCTGAACATGTCAGTGTGTCTCCATCATCATCACTGAACATGTCAGTGTGTCTCCATCATCATCTCTGAACATGTCAGTGTGTCTCCATCATCAGCTCTGAACATGTCAGTGTCTCCATCATCATCTCTGACAATGTTCCCTCTAAGGTGTGGTATGAAGTGAGCAAGAAATTTGGTCTCTGAGCGATATTTTTGTTTAGGCCAAAATTTGTGAGCGATTTAAGCGATGTCGTCTGTCGGAGTGAACGATCGTATGTGTAGTATGAGCGACGCTCTGAATACGTGTGAGCGATCGCTCACGCGCTCAGCTTAGAGGGAACATTGATCTCTGAACTGACATGTCAGTGTGTCTCCATCATCAGCTCTGAACATGTCCGACCTATTTCTCTGCAAAAGGTATATTGGAAATGTTAGACTAATTTGATTCTGCTTGTGATACTAGATTTCTGTGAACTGGGGAGAAATAAAATATATGTGCTCTAGGGCTATTGATGGACGATCAAAATGTATAGATTTTATTTTATATACACCTCTAAATGAAAACGGAGCTTGAATTACGCGCAAGTAGATTAGATTTATAGATAGATTGATAGATAGATAGATAGATAGATAGATAGATAGATAGATAGATAGATAGATAGATAGATAGATAGATAGATAGATAGATAGATAGATAAACAGACAGACAGACATATATATATATGTATATATATATATATATATAGATAGATAGATAGATAGATAGATAGATAGATAGATAGATAGATAGATAGATAGATAGATAGATAGATAGATAGATAGATAGATAGATAGATAGATAGATAGATAGATAGATAGATAGATAGATAGATAGATAGATAGATAGATAGATAGATAGATAGATAGATAGATAGATAGATAGATAGATAGATAGATAGATAGATAGATAGATAGATAGATAGATAGATAGATAGATAGATAGATAGATAGATAGATAGATAGATAGATAGATAGATAGATAGATAGATAGATAAGAAAGACTGAAAAAGAAAGACAAACAGAAAAAAAAATGAAACAATTTAATAAAAAACAAAAACTCTGTTATTTTCTCATCTCATGTGTAATCTCCCTTTATCCCACAACTGTCCCCACCTTTGGATAAAAATAAATATTTTGTGAGTTCCCCTCAGCTATAACATAGAATCCATTTCCGTCGGCCGACCAGCCGATAGCCTCCGTGTCCGGCTCAGCGTGGTAAGTTGCTACCCTCTCCGGAAGTGTGTTACGCACGGCATAAATGTAGTCCTCATCCGGTATGCTGGGAAGGGGAGGAAAACATAGATATGTATGAGAGTAAATACATAGATACATATGTATGAGAGTAAATACATAGATACATATGTATGAGAGTAAATACATAGATACATATGTATGAGAGTAAATACATAGATACATATGTATGAGAGTAAATACATAGATAAATATGTATGAGAGTAAATACATAGATACATATGTATGAGAGTAAATACATAGATACATATGTATGAGAGTAAATAAATATAAAGGTTTGGGTGTACGAGGCAGTTTGATTCTCTTTGTTCTAATTTGTTGAGTGGGCTCTGAATATATGTGGGCATTGTATGTCATGGCATGTGGGTTGATTAAAAATATAAAGTTAGTTTCTGAACATGCGCTTTAAGGTTTATAAGATAACTCGTTTTTGGGGAGATAAATATATGTCGTTGCTGAAATGTTTAATAAAGGAAAAGTGTAGAGCTAAAATCTAGAACTACAAGAGAAACGGGGCCTAGCAAGTGAATTTAACAAGACCCCCCCCAGCTACTTTTGACTTAGAATTGTTAATGGATGGAGGGGCCCTTAGGTATGTGGGTATGGACAATGCGATTTTATTATTCATATACCATGACATATTACGAGAATATACCATGACATATTACGAGAATATACCACGATATAATATGAAAATATAATTACATAATATGAGAATATACCATCTTAACTTATAAAGCAGCTAAGCTTGTACGGGACGCGGCGGAGGGCGGTGTGTGGGGAATCCGTTCTATAAATAAACGACCTCCAGAAATAATTAAAACAATAGTATTTGATAAAGTAATCACGTGACCAGCGAGGTCACGAAAACAATTCAAAATGGCGCTTGCGTCGAATCGATTCGATATCTCTTTTTCAAAAATCTACAGTTTTAAATAGTTTCTGTGGTTTTTTATTATGAAATGTAAAAGTCCTAAATATTAAATAATAATATATAATATTATTCAAATTATTTTAATTTTTATTACAACAGATAGCATTTTAATCAGACTAGGTCACTAGCGAGCACGTTCGTAAATAACCTATGACCTATGACGTCGCGATGGTACAATTTTTTTTTTTTTTTGCAGAATGGGAGCGCCGTCGCTATAAATTAAAAAAAAATCCTCTATGATGTAATTTCCCGATGAGTGCTGTATCGTGCCTTCGCGCTGCTAAATGACATAGTAAAGAAGTTATTTTTTACATTTCAGTGAATTTTTTTAATGCTTTGTTTTGATTTTAACTATAAATAGAATTCAGGGCAAAACGCTATAAATAAAAATCCTCTGTGACGTCAAATAAAAAAAAATAATTCTGCACTTGATTTCACGTAAATCGGCTACTCATTTCATGTTAATCGGCTGCGCATTTGATAATCATTCTCAGTTATTATAGTTTGTTAACATTGTGTACTGGAGTTTATTGTTCCCTCGATGGATTACTTTTTGATGATGGGTTGTTGGTTATGGCAGCCACATCTTTTGACGTATGAAATGTAGGTCAATTCTGCACATTAGGAAGGTGGCATAAATCAGCACCTAATTAAATTAATTAAATTGATTAGGAAGGGGTTTAACATTACGCCGGGCTTAATATCTAGTGACATAATAAGAGAGCACATTAAGAAATAAACAGCAGAACGGTAAAAGAAGAACATACTTGAACTAATACACAGCGGTATAGTGTAACAATGAATATGTACTGAAACACGCTGCTTCATGAGCCACAAGAAAGAATTACTTGAAGTAATGCGCCGCGTCATGAGTCACAGAAAGACTTAATTATACTAATATCCAAAATAAAAAGTCACCAGAAAGACTTACTTGAAGTAATGCGCCGCGTCATGAGTCACAGAAAGACTTAATTATACTAATATCCAAAACAATGAGTCACAAGAAAGACTTACTTGAAGTAATGCGCCGCGTCATGAGTCACAGAAAGACTTAATTATACTAATATCCAAAACAATGAGTCACAAGAAAGACTTACTTGAAGTAATACGCCGCGTCATGAGCCACAAGCAAGACTTACTTGAAGTAATACGCCGCGTCATGGGCCACAAGCAAGACTTACTTGAAGTAATACGCCGCGTCATGAGTCACAAGCAAGACTTACTTGAAGTAATACGCCGCGTCATGGGACACAAGCAAGACTTACTTGAAGTAATACGCCGCGTTATGGGCCACAAGCAAGACTTACTTGAAGTAATACGCCGCGTCATGAGTCACAAGCAAAACTTACTTGAAGTAATACGCCGCGTCATGGGCCACAAGCAAGACTTACTTGAAGTAATACGCCGCGTCATGGGCCACAAGCAAGAGTTCCGTGCCGTCAGGGGAAATGTCTCCACCCTGCGGGTCGGGCATGGTCGAGTTGATTAGCAGCGCCGCCGTTCTGCTCATATCTAGAGGGACACGCTCCTGTCCCCAAGCTGACCTGGGCAATTGACCTAGAACCCACCTCCCGCCTGCACTTCTGGACATGACAAACAGCCGGCCGTCTGGGGCGATCATGAGTGTGTTGGCTTCCTGCTCAGACCAGCTGATTGAAACAAAGGAAAGTTGTGTTGTTGTTTACAGCTGATTGAAACAAAGGAAAGTTGTGTTGTTATTTACAGCTGATTGAAACAAAGGAAAGTTGTGTTGTTGTTTACAGCTGATTGAAACAAAGGAAAGTTGTGTTGTTGTTTACAGCTGATTAAAACAAAGGAAAGTTGTGTTGTTGTTTACAGCTGATTGAAACAAAGGAAAGTTGTGTTGTTGTTTACAGCTGATTGAATCAAAGGAAAGTTGTGTTGTTGTTTACAGCTGATTGAAACAAAGGAAAGTTGTGTTGTTGTTTACAGCTGATTGAAACAAAGGAAAGTTGTGTTGTTGTTTACAGCTGATTGAAACAAAGGAAAGTCGTGTTGTTGTTTACAGCTGATTGAAACAAAGGAAAGTCGTGTTGTTGTTTACAGCTGATTGAAACAAAGGAAAGTTGTGTTATTGTTTACAAAAATCTAAAGTGTTGTCTGAATGTATTGAAAACAAAAACAACACTGATTTACAAATTAGAAAGACACGTATCAATACAACACTTATTTACAAATTAGAAAGACACGTCTGTATACAACACTAATTTACAAATTAGAAAGACACGTCTGTATACAACACTGATTTACAAATTAGAAAGACACGTCTGTATACAACACTGATTTACAAATTAGAAAGACACGTCTGTATACAACACTGATTTAAAAATTAGAAAGACACGTCTGTATACAACACTTATTTAAAAATTAGAAAGACACGTCTGTATACAACACTGATTTAAAAATTAGAAAGACACGTCTGTATACAACACTGATTTAAAAATTAGAAAGACACGTCTGTATGTAACAATTAGTGGATATTTGTAGTCCGTGTAGGAAGGGGGGTGAAGGAGCTCGAATGTGTAGCCCCAAACAAACATAAACAGTACGTTATATGCTAAAAATATTTTAAATTTGAACAATTCATAGTTTTAAATGGCACCCTTCCCCCCTGGTATCCAGTGAAGACCACCCCTCCCACCATCTTGCTGCACCACTAGTAGGACTATACACATGGGTCGTGCCGCACCACTAGTAGGACTATACACATAGGTCGTGCCGCACCACTAGTAGAACAATACACATGGGTCGTGCAGCACCACTAGTAGGACTATACACATGGGTCGTGCAGCACCACTAGTAGGACTATACACATGGGTCGTGCAGCACCACTAGTAGAACTATACACATAGGTCGTGCCGCACCACTAGTAGGACTATACACATGGGTCGTGCAGCACCACTAGTAGAACTATACACATAGGTCGTGCCGCACCACTAGTAGGACTATACACATGGGTCGTGCAGCACCACTAGTAGGACTATACACATGGGTCGTGCAGCACCACTAGTAGAACTATACACATAGGTCGTGCCGCACCACTAGTAGGACTATACACATGGGTCGTGCCGCACCACTAGTAGGACTATACACATGGGTCGTGCCGCACCACTAGTAGGACTATACACATGGGTCGTGCAGCACCACTAGTAGGACTATACACATGGGTCGTGCAGCACCACTAGTAGAACTATACACATAGGTCGTGCCGCACCACTAGTAGGACTATACACATGGGTCGTGCAGCACCACTAGTAGAACTATACACATAGGTCGTGCCGCACCACTAGTAGGACTATACACATGGGTCGTGCAGCACCACTAGTAGAACAATACACATAGGTCGTGCAGCACCACTAGTAGGACTATACACATGGGTCGTGCAGCATCACTAGTAGGACTATACACATGGGTCGTGCAGCACCACTAGTAGAACTATACACATAGGTCGTGCCGCACCACTAGTAGGACTATACACATGGGTCGTGCAGCACCACTAGTAGAACAATACACATAGGTCGTGCAGCACCACTAGTAGGACTATACACATGGGTCGTGTAGCATCACTAGTAGGACTATACAAATGGGTCGTGCAGCACCACTAGTAGAACTATACACATAGGTCGTGCCGCACCACTAGTAGGACTATACACATGGGTCGTGCAGCATCACTAGTAGGACTATACACATGGGTCGTGCAGCACCACTAGTAGAACTATACACATAGGTCGTGCCGCACCACTAGTAGGACTATACACATGGGTCGTGCAGCACCACTAGTAGAACTATACACATAGGTCGTGCCGCACCACTAGTAGGACTATACACATGGGTCGTTCACTTAACGCCTTTGGGGGTATTGGCTGCTGAAGTGTGACACGCATTAAAAAAGAATTGTAACAAAAGTGTAACGCAAGAAATGGGGGGGGGGGGGGGTAATGGGAGAGATGTCAAAAAAAAAAGCTGATTGACCCCTAGTGTATATAATTAGATGAGCTGTTTATCCAGTATTCTTATGTTATTGTACTTGTGTTATTGGGCCTATACGTATTTTCTTATGTTATTGGACCTATACTTATTTATCATTTTCTTGTGTTATTGGGCCTATACGTATTTTCTTATGTTATTGGGCCTATACTTATTTATCATTTTCTTGTGTTATTGGGCCAATACTTATCATTTTCTTGTGTTATTGGGCCTATACTTATCATTTTCTTGTGTTATTGGGCCTATACTTATCATTTTCTTGTGTTATTGGGCCTATACTTATTTTCTTATGTTATTGAGCCTATACTTATCATTTTCTTGTGTTATTGGGCCTATACTTTTCATTTTCTTGTGTTATTGGGCCTATACTTATCATTTTATTGTGTTATTGGGCCAATACGTATCATTTTCTTGTGTTATTGGGCCTATACTTATCATTTTCTTATGTTATTTGACCTATACTTGGAGATACTTGAATGAACAATTCAATAAGATGTGAGGGATTTTTTTTTACCTTTTTCTGCAACTCGAAAATTAAAGAGAAAAAAGAATCTATTTGAAAAAGAGACCAGATGGCAGCAGATGACCTGACCTAAAAGCAAGGGTATCCACCAGGTCTACTGTCTGATCCTGCAGGTGGGTGGGCTCTCGGACCATGTAAATAATGTTGTGACCTCCATCACCGCCATGGTCCCCAGTGTCTGCCAAGTAGATGCAGTAGCGGTGGGGCAACACCGAGGCACTGTGAACACACAACAAACAAATTTATTGCAACTATATAAACACAAAACACTATACATTAAAACTATATAAACACAAAACACTATACATTGAAACTATATAAACACAAAACACTAAACATTGAAACTATATAAACACAAAACACTATACATTGAAACTATATAAACACAAAACACTATACATTGAAACTATATAAACACAAAACACTAAACATTGAAACTATATAAACACAAAACACTATACATTGAAACTATATAAACACAAAACACTATACATTGAAACTATATAAACACAAAACACTATACATTGAAACTATATAAACACAAAACACTATAGATTGAAACTATATAAACACAAAACACTAAAAATTAAAACTATAGGGTGGGCCAAAAAAGTGAGAACATCATATAAAATACGAATTATTTAAAAATATAATGTAATTAATTATATTGTTTCATGTAATTTTGTTTGCAAAGTATTTAGCCAATCAGAAAACCTGTTCAATGTGTCCTCATTGCTTATCAACAAGCGTAGACGCCACTCCTTTATGCTACTGTCAATACATCTCTGTCCCAGATTTCTCAACTCTTCAATTATCCAACTTCAGCTGCTCCACTGTGGTAAATTTTCGTTGAAGGTTGACTTTTTCTTGCAAAGCACCCTAAATGGCATAATCTACTGGGTTTAAATCTGGACTGTTCGGTGGCCACATGTATGGCTCAATGAAGTTAACATTCTCCTGGCGAAGAAAGTTGATCGTATTTTTGGCTGTGTGAGATGGAGCTCCGTCTTGCTGCAATGCCCGGCTTTGACGACCACATTCCGCTTGAATTACAGGCAACATACCTTCTCTCAGAACATGTTCACAATAGTATTCACTGTTTACTTTGGCACCTGATTCTACGAACACAATATCAGCTTTCCCCATTAAAGAAACACCAACTGATACCATGATACCATTTCTACGCAATGTTCTCATTTTTTTTGGCCCACTCTGTATATAAACACAAACACTATACATTGAAACTATATAAACACAAAACACTATACATTTAAATTATTTAGCAACTCTCATTGGGTGTTTAAACCAAGCAGGTACTTTATTACATTTTTGCTTAACCTGACCTGCATGTTGTCCTGGCGCAGTCATCAGCACAAGGTCCTATGGCGATGTCTTCCCAGTCATAGTTAACTGCGTGATTGACTGTGAATGTTGCAATCTGAACGTTAGAAAAATAACAAAAAAAAATTTGCTTTGAGTAGTATAATTGGTTGTTATAGACTTATCAGAGACGTTTTATTTTTGTTTTATGTAAACTTTGTTGAAATTTAGGACAGAATCGAGCCATGTTGGCAGACGGCGGAATTGAAGATGATAGAACTGCATGGTCATCATCGTGATGAAACAACAACTGGTAAGACATGTTTAGAATATTGTGAACCAGCAACTATTTCTAATAAACATATTTTAAAATTATTAAATCTTCTCAATAATTGTATGTTTTTTTTTGTTTCGTTTTATTTTTAACAGGGTTGATAAGGGGTGGGGGCAGCTTACATGAAGAAACATTATTTATTTATTTCGCCTACACACAGGGACCTTGTTAAGGTACTGTACTGTTGTACCTACACACAGGTACTGTACTGGTGTACCTACACACAGGAGCCTTGTTAAGGTACTGTACTGGTGTACCTACACACAGAGGGAGGCCTTGTTAAGGTACTGTACTGGTGTACCTACACACAGAGAGGACCTTTTAAAGGTACTGTACTGGTGTACCTACACACAGAGGCCTTGTTAAGGTACTGTACTGGTGTACCAACACACAGAGGCCTTGTTAAGGTACTGTATTGGTGTACCTACACACAGGGGCCTTGTTAAGGTACTGTACTGGTGTACCAACACACAGGGGCCTTGTTAAGGTACTGTACTGGTGTACCTACACACAGAGGGAGGCCTTGTTAAGGTACTGTACTGGTGTACCTACACACAGGGGCCTTGTTAAGGTACTGTACTGGTGTACCAACACACAGGGGCCTTGTTAAGGTACTGTACTGGTGTACCTACACACAGAGGGAGGCCTTGTTAAGGTACTGTACTGGTGTACCTACACACAGGGGCCTTGTTAAGGTACTGTACTGGTGTACCTACACACAGAGGGAGGCCTTGTTAAGGTACTGTACTGGTGTACCTACACACAGGGGCCTTGTTAAGGTACTGTACTGGTGTACCAACACACAGGGGCCTTGTTAATGGTACTGTACTGGTGTACCTACACACAGAGGGAGGCCTTGTTAAGGTACTGTACTGGTGTACCTACACACAGAGGGGACCTTTTAAAGGTACTGTACTGGTGTACCTACACACAGAGGCCTTGTTAAGGTACTGTACTGGTGTACCAACACACAGAGGCCTTGTTAAGGTACTGTATTGGTGTACCTACACACAGGGGCCTTTTTAAGGTACTGTACTGGTGTACCTACACATAGGGGCCTTGTTAAGGTACTGTACTAGCGTACCTACACACAGGGGCCTTGTTAAGGTACTGTACTGGTGTACCTACACACAGGGGGAGGCCTAGTTAATTACTGTACTGGTGTACCTACACACAGGGGCCTTGTTAAGGTACTGTACTGGTGTACCTACACAACGGGGTCTTGTTAAGGTACTGTACTGGTGTACCTACACAACGGGGTCTTGTTAAGGTACTGTACTGGTGTACCTACACACAGGGGTCTTATTAAGGTACTGTACTGGTGTACCTACACACAGGGGGGGGCTTGTTAAGGTACTGTACTGGTGTACCTACACACAGGGGGAGGCCTAGTTAATTACTGTACTGGTGTACCTACACACAGGGGCCTTGTTTAGGTACTGTACTGGTGTACCTACACAACGGGGCCTTGTTAAGGTACTGTACTGGTGTACCTACAACATTATCTCAAAAGAAGGAAATATATTTGGTTAATGAAATTAGTGTCCACCCCCTTCCAAAAACTGTTGTCAGCCACTGGGCAGGTTCTTGACAGCGTTATCAGTTAAGACAGCCCTCTGCTATAATTTCCAATAATCTTCTCCGATTTTTCGATGGCTTGGCCAAATAGCCATATATTTAGAAAATCGGTTATAAGTTCGTGAGTCGTTGCATGAATTCGTTTTGACTCACCCTGTGCCCATCGTTAATCCGTACTGCGAAAAAAGTATTCGTGTTTCCTTTGTCGTTGTGAATATAAACAACTCCGTTATGAACACGGCTGGCTGCGATACCTGAAGCTTCCGTTATGTGATTACTGGTGACTGAGCCTTGTACTTGTCTGTGGCCGAATATCGATGTCTCTGTAATATCTGGTATCGATAATGAGTAAATAATTTGTAAACATTGCATTGGATGCTTACATTTTGTAAACATTTCATTGGATGCTTACATTTTGTAAACATTTCACACCTTTTGTTCATACAAAATTAAGAAATTTCGCTAGAAAAAAATTGTTTATCTCAAACTGAAATAACTCAAATATACTATACAAATTATTTTAATATAATATACAAGAGGAATAAGCGAGAGAGACAAAATAGTTTTTCTAAAAGCTTTGAGTTATCTACCTTGTTAATTTTTGTTTTAATAAGATAGATATATTTGTCTACCAGCACTCAACAAAATAGAATGCAAACACAAATAAACCATTTCATTATCTCAAAATTAACAATTATATTTATAAATATAATATTTCTGAAAGCCGGCATATTTGTGTTATTATGTGTCTCAATATTTAGGTGCAACACTTTTAAAAAGGAAAAAAAAACCGCAAATAACGTCATTTTTTTAAGGACTTGTTATAAAACGATGCATTTAATGTAATTATATAGATACCAGCTGTACCTTGCAAAACATTTGCATAGAGTTAAATTCCCTTAGACTTGATCGGCGCGATGTGTCGCATCTCCGATTCGGACTGATCCGATTTTTTCATGATTTTTATTACAATTGTTTACGCTTGACGATTTTAAACTGGAATACTGGTGTCTTAATTCTTTAATATCGATTTAACGCAGAGCTCACACCGCTTTTATTTAATACTAGTTGTTTGCCCGTTGCATTCGCAACTAAAGGTTTTATCTCAATAAAATGTTTAATATGAGAATAATCAGAGGCGTCTGCTAATTCGATTACAATCACAATACATCAACGAAATTTTATAAAAGCTTAGCGTTGATAAAATCCAGGGCAAAAATCGGGGACAGCCAATCTAAAGTATTTTTGGTCTATTGCAAGTTTTAAAAAAGTAGGGAGTTTTGTTTCAAAGATTGCTTGAAGTTTAAAAACTACACGCAAACCGGCAGCAAGACTTCTTGTCTGACTGCCAGACCGAGTAACAATCGGTTCATTTACTATATGCTTAGCAATGTAATATTTACAACTGGCTGATTACTTGTCGAGCTATTTTTTTTAAAAAATAGTATACATTTAAATTAATAAAAAGTTGTACTTAATTGATCCGCTGCAAATGTATTGTGCGCAGATTTTATCTTACTGTCTTCTTTAATAGTAACTATTAACACGGATTTCTAAGTGCAGAATTATTTTTTTACAAGTATTTTAGCCCGTCGAACGACGGGTGGAATTATATATATATATATATTCATATGTACTTAATATTTCGATTTTGGTCCCCCCTCCCCCACCTTAGGTAGGGTACGCCTCTGTGTTCAGCTTTGATACATTTTTTAAAATATTTTCTTTTTAAGTTATGAAATAGTTAAAAATCTAATTAGTTTTTTCTTCTTACAACATCCTAAAGGATAAATTATTTCAATTAAAAAAATGTCAAAGAGATCTAATTAGTTACTTTTCATTTAAACAACCAAAAGGATAAATTCTAAAAAAAAAATGAATAAAAAATCCCTGTGAGGAATCGAACCCTGAATAGTCAGCATAGAACGCAAGTCCCGAGTTACCGCGTCACACTACAGTGGAGAAAATTTATATGTATTATTTAAAAAAAAATTGCTGGATTATTTTTTCACTTCCACTTGACTTATTTTAAGCCTATAAAATCTTATTTTGTAACTTAAAATAAATCAAAGCCCTATTTAATTAAAAAAAATGACATATATGATAATAGCTGAGAACTTAATTTGTATAGAAATTTACAAAATTTCTTTTTTTTTTTATATATATTATATTGACTTTTAAAAAGAACTTTATTTACGCTCGCTAGTGACCTAGTCTTATAATTTGTTTACGTTTGACGATGTTAAAATGCTATCTGTTGTTATAAAAACTTAACTAATTTGAATGATATATATTATTATTATTTAATATTAGGGATTTTTATATTTCATAATAAAAAACCACAGAAACTATTTAAAACTGTAGATTTAAAAAAAAAAAATATATCGAATCGAGACACGGGCATGACGCCATTTTGAATTTTTGTTTTCGTTGGTCAGTGATTACTTTATCAAATACTATTGTTTTATTTATTTCTGAAGGTCGTTTATTTATAGAACGGATTCCCCACACACCGCTCGCCGTGACCCGCGAACCGGACAAGCTTAGCGCTTTATAAGTAGGACTATATCTGTGTCAATACAAAATATGTGTCCTTACAATATCTGTGTCTATACAATATGTGGGCCCATACAACACCTGTGTCCATACGATATCTGTGTCCAGACAATATATCTGTGTCCAGACAATATATCTGTGTCCAGACAATAAGGGTCACTCACTTATTTCGAAACGCTTTTTTTTTCTTAATTTTGAACCCCTCCCCAACCAAATGCGTAACTTAATAAATCGATAATTATGGTAAAGATGATGATGTAGAAGAACTAATGAAGCACTTGTCAAGAATTATGGTAAAGATGATGATGTAGATGATTTAGTGAAGTACTTGTCAATAATTATGGTAAAGATGATGTTGGATAAAGTATTGAAGTTTGTGTCAAGAATTATGGTAAAGATGATAATGTAGATCAGTGGTTCCTAAAGTGGTACGGACCCCCAGGGGTCCCTGGCATCATTCAGGGGATCCCTGAAGAATTTAAATTCATTTGGGGGTCCCTGGACAACTTCAGGGGGTCCGCGAAAGGTTTGATGTAAAATAGTAAAATTATGATCCATTTTTATTATTATGGAAATTAAAATAAAAGAAAAAATAAGTAAACTAGCAGCGCACGCTAATTAAATTAATAACAAGCATAGCACGGTGAAAGAAAGACGGCCGATTACACGTTTATACAGGAATGAAATAACTCCGCTGGTTGCACTAATTTGTCTACAATATAAAAAACTATAAAATAGTTTACATCGTACATCGAATTAAGTTCTATGTTATTCTGATACAAAGTTTATAAACACATTTTCACAGTCTTAGACAAAAAAACAAGGATTTAACGTTTTTTCAAACAATCAAATAAAAAATTTGGAAAATACTGTCACTGCAACAACTCATTGAGACAATATCTAAGCGAGATGATGATTGACTGATTGCTGCTTCTTATAACATTTCTTTATTAATTGCAAAGTCCGGAAAGCTGTATACTATTGGTGAAGAACTTATTTTACCAGCTGTAAATGACGTAATACGCACAGATTGGCACAAACCAGCTTTCGACATTATATAAAGTACAAAGAAGGATTGACGAATAAACCGTAGAAAATTATTTATGTAATTACATAACAACATCTGAATTTTCTATACAGCTCGACGAGTCCACTATACTGGGAACCGAAACTTTACTTTTAGTTTATGTAAGATTTGTAATCGAAGAAAAATTTGGTCTAGAATTGTTATTGGCTAAATATTTATAGACAAAATGTGAAACGTTATTTATTAAATTAAAAAGATTGTTCGATGTAAAAGCTTTACCCTTGACTAATATAATTTCTGTTACTACTGATGGTGCTCTAGCAAGGATAGGAAGATACCAAGGCTGTCTGGCATACTTAACCCTTTCGATGCTAAGCTCTCTAAATTTGCTGTCTTTCCCAGAGCTAAGCTCCGAAATACAAAACTTTCTACCTGTGCTGAGTTATTTTTCCGACCTCAGGTGACCCAAGGACACCAACGGTGTTGGTCATTTTTAGTGTACCCAGAATATTTTCTCAAAATTGGTCTTGTTCTTTTTTTATACTTTTGCTTTGACTTTTTATAATACGTTCAAGATTTGTCATTTTGTTTTTGTTGTTGTTGTTTTCACAATTTATAATAAATCTTTTTTTTTATAATTTAAAGCTTTTCATAATACTTGTCTGACATGATTTGTTTAGCGTGTATTGTCACTTGCTCTCGCCCGACGTTACCGTAATTGCACTTAAGCCGTTCAGGTGGAGTGTGATAGGAGTGGCCAGCAAATAATGGGGTTGTGTAGTATCACTGTGTCTATAATTATGACCGTTCAGGGTGTTCGGGAGGAGCGATACTAACATGTAGAAGAGATAGATAGTTAGATAATAAAATAGAGAGGGAGAGAGAGAGAGAGAGAGAGAGAGAGAGAGAGAGAGAGAGAATTTAGAGAAATAATCATAGTCACGCTATATAAACCGTGTTAAACAAATAATTTTGATGTTTTTTTTTTTGTAATGTCATTTTTTAAATAAAATAATTTAGCAGCCGCAACTGGGACAAAACAAATATCCCTAAAAAAACAAATGATCTTCACGCAGTAAGCCATAAACATCATATGCATAGCATTGTTGTAAATTATAATGAGTGTACTTTTGTATTGTATGTGATTATTTAAATTGTTATTCCATGATTCAAGTCATTAAAAAAGTAAGTAAAGGTAAAATGTGATTTTATTTTGAGACGAAAATAATAAGCATATAAACTTTATTTCAATGCAGTATAACAGATAACCTAGATTATTATTCCTAGCATCTTACGCTCATGTTATTAGATGGACCGATACTATAAATTTTCCTCAATTTTTATTTTCTTTTGTGGAGATGGTCAGCCGTGTTATCACTATGTCATTGTAAAACAAGCAATAAATCTGACTTTTAGCTTCAAGTCCCAAATTAAGCCAAACAGTGTAACGTTTTCCATTCATAAATAATTTCTTAGTCCGTCTAAACATACCACGCTTTTCTCCTTTAGATGGAACAATAAACGGAGGTTAGCTGTTGTGGAGACATAGTTTAGAAACGTCGCAATAATATTTGCCTTTCTATCTCAAAACTCAAACTAGTATTACTTTCACACCCCCTCCACCTGAACGTGTTTCTACTCTGAATAATGTACTCTGCGTAACCTCTGTCCTAGTGAAATCTTAGCCCCGCCCCGCCCATTCCTTTCCCTGCTGATACTATCTCTTGTGGTCAGCTGTTTCCATTGTACAAGTGTCTCCCTGTCCCTTATAGTCAAACTGGCATACCCCGACCCCACTGAATTTAATGTTTCTACTCTGCATAGTCTTGGCCCGTCTTTCCTTGGTCAGACTGATAACTAAATATTTCATTTCTGACATTTTGTATCGTTGAGATTGTCACCCTTGCCATTATAGAAATAGTAAATGACAATCTCTTTCCAAGGCCCTAGCAATATAACATTTAAGCATTCCTATCCGACAATCACTAAAATCAGTAGGGGTAAAACGAGCCATGCGCTGAGGTAAAAAAAAAAGTCAGGTAGAAAAAGTCAGGTAGCAAAACTTGACCGATCACCGGGACAGAAAAAGGGCGTGAAGTGGGCGTGTCACCGTGATTTCAATCAAATTATTCCATAAAATGAACGTAAATATACATTTTCTACATTTTTTTTAAGCGAACCAAGTGAAGAACTAGACAATGCACTTCCCCTCCAACTTTGGTTGAAAACAAACGTTTAGTTTTAGTACAGATGAATGAGAGCGACTATAGCCGTCGTTAGCAATTTTGCGTAGGAAAAAAAATGCTACTAAAGTCGTCCATAGCATCGAGACTGTGAGCGACTTTAGTCGTCAATAGCATCGAAAGGGTTAAAACAAGGCGTACCGAATGTATTTTCAGTAATTTATGTCATTCATCGACATCATTTTGCCTAAAAACTTAGTAAACGTTTCACACAGAGCACTAGAATATGTCATTATAGCACTTAATAAAATTAAAAGGAATGCCATAAATAAAATATTTTTTCTCAACTTTGTTTGAAAAATGACGAAGTCTATAACCGTTTACTACTTCACACAGAAGTATGTTGGTTATCTAAAGATGCATGTTAAATCGATTGTATACGCTCTTTTATTCAGTGTTGAATTCCTGGAAAGCAAAGACAATGATTTTCGACACAATTTTATTAAGTCAAAAAGTGACATAGCCCATATTACTAATTTATTTGATAAATTTAATGAAACTACTTTGAACCTACAAGGTGACCAATTAAATTTAATCAAATCTAAAGGCGTAATGTCTGCGTTTATGGCAAAACTTTCTCTCTGCAAACAAAACTTGGAAAGGGGAGAATGGTCTCATTTTCCTAATATTTTGAAATTGCAAAATAAAGTTGAAGATCAGCTTGCTTACTGTCAACACTTAACAGTTCTTAATGCAGACCTGAACCAAAAATTTGAAGATATATATCCCCTGGGATATTCCCGCCTGGGCAGTGGCGCAACCAAGGGGGCAGGGGGGGGGCTTCAGCCCCCCCGACCAAATCATCAATACATATTTTACTATATAAAGTTACTAAAAAGACTGTCAAACTGTCTTTTTTCTATATGTGACCCCCCCCCCCCAGCATTTTTGCTGGTTGCGCCACTGCGCCTGGGTATAGAGCCCTTTTGCGCGTGAACAAACTTAGATCCTAAACACCGATGAATCCTTATTGAGCAGCTGATTGAAATATCCACAAATGAGGAACTTAAACCAATTTTTAAACAAGGATACCACAAATTCTGGTTATAAAAACAGATCCCTATTTTATATCCTGCATTATGGGTTATTGTACAGAAGGTGTTGACAGCTTTTCCGTCTTACTATTTGGTAGAACATTGATTCAGTGCCGTTATGAACATCATCACACACAAACACAACAACAAAAAACCGACTAGAATTTAGTACTAGTGGGGATTTGCGGTCACTACTAACAAACATTGAGCTGGACATAAATACATTCATATTAAGTCATTATTTTTTAAATTTTAAACAGAAATTATAATTTCTATAAATACTTCTTCAACAAAATGTTTTTTTTTAATTTGTAATTTTTATACCATGCATTTATGCAGCTTTTTCACTAGGGGGTCCGTGGGCAAGTTTTGACTATAAAAAGGGGTCCATGGGTCAAAAAAGTTTGGGAACCACTGATGTAGATGAAGTACTGAAGTATGTGTCAAGAATTGTGGTAAAGGTGATGATGTAGATGAAGTATTAAAGTATGTGTCAAGAATTGTGGTAAAGATGATGATGTAGATGAACTATTGAAGTACTTGTTAAGAATTATGGTAAAGATGATGATGTAGATGAATTATTGAAGTACTTGACAATAATTATGGTAAAGATGATAAAGGATGAAGTATTGAAGCATGTGTCAAGAATTGTGGTAAAGATGATGATGTAGATGAACTATTGAAGTACTTGTTAAGAATTATGGTAAAGATGATGATGTAGATGAATTATTGAAGTACTTGACAATAATTATGGTAAAGATGATGATGGATAAAGTATTGAAGCATGTGTCAAGAATTATGGTAAAGATGATGATGTAGATGAAGTATTGAAGTATGTGTCAAGAATTATGGTAAAGATGATGATGTAGATGAAGTATTGAAATATCGAGTAAATTCAAACAGATTACCTGCTAATGTTTCTCCAGGAAAGAAACAATACCCTATCAATACACAAGTTGCTATAACTGATATGTCCATCGTGTTAAAATAAAATGAGATTTGAATTTTTTAAACACAGACAAATATGTATTATGACAAGTACAGATACATTTGTATTATGACACTTATAGGTCGGTAATTGATCAACTTGCACAATTCTAGATCAAGTTAAAAAAATGAAACATTTTTTTAGTTCAAGGTAGATAATCAGTGCTTCTAAAACTTGGGTAAATGACACCCCCATTTCATTCGTTTAAACTCTTTATATCTATGGTTTAAACACACTCACACATACAAATGACTTTGATTTTGTTATACATCCCCCACTGATGACTTGAATGGTTTTATAAGAATTTTAGTGTCCTATGTGAGTAATTGTGTGTGTTTTAAGCAACTACCTTGTACTGGTTTTAAAATGTGCAGAGGCAGACTGGGTCTGAAATTATTGGCTGACGTCATTCACCAGGAGCTCCCTCTATGATACTATATATTTTTGTATTAACCAATGAAAACATTTAGGAGAGGAGCACAAAGAATTCGGTTAGATGAGCCGCCATTGTGACAGTTTGAAATTTTGAGAAACTGGGAAACGACTTTAAGAATTTCTCTGGTCATTACCCCCCCCCCCCTTCACAGTTTAAGTTCCAAACAAAAATATAGAGAGCCTCAGTGGCTCAGTATGATTAGCAACCTAGATTTATAAACACATTTACTTTGCACATTTACTGTGCACATTATATAAACATATTTCTTAAACGAATATCCATATCACTTTCCCTAAACACATTCCCTAAACAGATTTCCTTAACACATTTTGATACATAAATATCTAAAGAATCTTTGTAGATCATTGTCTAGGAACCACTGCAAATAGATAAGATAAAGAGCGCGTACACTTTTGTTTCCAAAGATTGGGTCGTTACAATTGTGTGTGATCTGATCTCAGGTGTTGTTATAGACGGCTACATCAACCGACAATAGTGATTGGGATAAGACATATATCCTGAGGGTGAGCGAATGAGTTAGTGTATCCATGAGCTGTTTCTCCAAGGCAGATGAACCAATAGCTGAACGGAGCTAATAAAATACTAATAAACAATGTTTCACTTAGAGGTGTTCAATTTATATTAGCATTGGTGAAATGTGACTCTAAGAGACCCTCGTGACTGTTCTGTCAGTTTAGAGTTACCCCATTAGACCACCATTAGACCAACATTAGACCAACATTAGACCACCATTAGACCACCATTAGACCAATATTAGACCACCATTAGACCACCATTAGACCACCATTAGACCAACATTACACCACCATTAGACCAATATTAGACCACCATTAGACCAACATTAGACCACCATTAGACCAACTGTCAAACAGTGTTTGAAAGTTGATGTTCTAGCCATACAATTAGTGTTTGAATGTTGATGTTCTAGCCATACAATCAGTGTTTGAATGTTGATGTTCTAGCCATACAATTAGTGTTTGAATGTTGATGTTCTAGCCATACAATCAGTGTTTGAATGTTGATGTTCTAGCCATACAATCAGTGTCTGAATGTTGATGTTCTAGCCATACAATTAGTGTTTGAAAGTTGATGTTCTAGCCATACAACCAGTGTTTGAAAGTTGATGTTCTAGCCATAAATTAGTGTTTGAAAGTTGATGTTCTAGCCATACAATCAGTGTTTGAATGTTGATGTTCTTGCTATACAATCAGTGTTTGAATATTGATGTTCTAGCCATACAATCTGTGTTTGAAAGTTGATGTTCTAGCCATACAATTAGTGTTTGAATGTTGATGTTCTAGCTATACAATCAGTGTTTGAAAGTTGATGTTCTAGCCATACAATTAGTGTTTGAATGTTGATGTCTAGCTATACAATAAGTGTTTGAAAGTTGATGTTCTAGCCATACAATAAGTGTTTGAATGTTGATGTTCTAGCTGTACAATCAGTGTTTGAATGTTGATGTTCTAGCTATACAATCAGTGTTTGAATGTTGATGTTCTAGTCATACAATTAGTGTTTGAATGTTGATGTTCTAGCCATACAATCAGTGTTTGAAAGCTGATGTTTAGCTATACAATCTGTGTTTAAATGTTGATGTTCTAGCTATACAATTAGTGTTTGAATGTTGATGTTCTAGCCATACAATCAGTGTTTGAAAGTTGTTGTTCTAGCCATAAATTAGTGTTTGAAAGTTGATGTTCTAGCTATACAATCTGTGTTTGAATGTTGATGTTCTAGCCATACAATCAGTGTTTGAAAGTTGATGTTCTAGCCATACAATCTGTGTTTGAAAGTTGATGTTCTAGCCATAAATTAGTGTTTGAAAGTTGATGTTCTAGCTATAAAATCAGTGTTTGAATGTTGATGTTCTAGCCATACAATCAGTGTTTGAAAGTTGATGTTCTAGCTATACAATTAGTGTTTGAAAGTTGATGTTCTAGCTGTCACGGGTTGTGAGTAATTTGTTGAAACCATTCCCACTTTGCTCCAACTCACATGGCCACCCCCTAATAATATTAATATATATATTATACAATGTATAGTAGCATACGTTCCAGTTCTCCCCCCCCCCATTCCTACCCCCACCTCGTAATTACGTCATAGAGCAGGTGGCCAGTGGAACTAAGATGAAGAACCTGCGCCGACGAACAGAGCAACGGTTGACATTCCCCTCGGGATTTTCTCTGACCATTGTTCCCCGGGTCAGCTATCTTCAAAGGGAGAGAAACCCGTTCAGATGCCCAGTTACTTTCGTCTTTTGGCGGTATTATGTACCTCACCCCCTCTAGGGCGGTGATTTAGCTACCCCTCCCCCTTCCGATTGACAGGAAAAGGAGCGTCGTTGAATGATTGGTCGGGAGGTTATGCGTGTAATTGTAGAGGAGTAATGTAAGATAGTTTTTGAGGATTCGACTGAGTGGTCTCTTGGGAGACAGTCGATAAAAAGAGAGAGAAGAAAGAGAGAGCGAGAGAGAGATAAAACATATATTTTGTTGTTTTTACACAAGACTTGTCGATTGATATCTTCCCGTATTGTACGTTTAATTGCTGGTGAGACTGTGTATTGCAGAAATACAAATAGAAATACGAGTACCAATTGAGTCAGCCCTCATACTTCTAGCCAACTAGCCAAGGATACCCTCATAGGGGTCCTCAACACTAGCCATACAATCAGTGTTTGAAAGTTGATGTTCTAGCCATACAATCAATGGAATTTCCATATTAAGGGGACGGGTGGTCGTGTGGTAAAGTGCTGGACTGTCGACCTGAGGGTCTCTGGTTCGATCTTCAGTGAGACCCAATGGATATTTTGGTCATGGTTAAAGTCGTCGCTATAACTCCAGTGGTGCCTCCAAGACACATTTTTAAAAGAGAGGAGCATTGGCCCTTTGTTTGGTAAACTGACTAGACTGTAAACTGACTTGAATATGATACTTTGAAGTTACGTTCTTTACTCTAATCTGTCTATTAATAATAAACAGTTATCTATGTAGAACAATGTTCTTCTATCTTATCTAGTCACTAAGTATAGATTAGCTGGATCCGTCTATATCAGTGTTTCTCTAAGTGTGTATGGCAGGGGTACATGTTCCACCGGACTGACAACATCGAGTAAACAAGCTCCACCGGACTGACAACATCGAGTAAACAAGCTGCACCTGACTGACAACATCGGGTAAACAAGCTCCACCAGACTGACAACATCGAGTAAACAAGCTGCACCTGACTGACAACATCGGGTAAACAAGCTCCACCGAACTGACAACATCGGGTAAACAAGCTGCACCGGACTGACAACATCGGGTAAACAAGCTGCACCGGACTGACAACATCGGGTAAACATGCTCCACCGACTGAAACATCGGGTAAATATGCTCCACGGACTTACAACATCAGGTAAACATGCTCCACCGGACTGACGACATCGGGTAAGCACGCTGCACCGACTGACAACATCGGGTAAACATGCACGGCTAAAGCGAAAACAATGAGGGCAAAACCGTGGAATTAAAGACAATATTTGCAAGTTTAGTTTTTTTGTTTAACCAGGGTACACAATAGGGAGCGACCGATATACCTTTTGACCGATAGTCCGATATTTTTCCCCAGCATTTTTGCCGATACCGATACCGATATTTTGTTATCAATGAAAGTGTGTCTTGCAGATGAAGAAGATTAGAAGAACAAAAGATTTGAAAATACAGATCGGAAGACCGAAGTCAGAAACACAAACCATGCCTGCATAATCTCAGAAATCTGCATGTTTATTGTTAAAAATTAAACTTATAACAAACAAATTGTTGTTTTTACTTTTTACTTGTACACACAGAGAAAAGCAAGATAAAGTAGTAAATAATTAATGTCAAAATAAAAAAGTAAAAATGTATTATTTGTTTATTGTAACTTCACTAACTTGTGAAAATTGTGATGAAATTAAAATAATTTTCTTCGTTAATCTTTGTAATTTTTACTGAATTTACTTGTAGCAGATTTTTTAAAAAATTTGAAAATTTAAAACAGTTATATCAGCACATCACTTCACTCAGGTGAACAGTTAACTGGAAGTCTGTAAGTAAACTTTAACTCTGTAAACCAAAACCAGTTTAAAGTTACTACTTACTAGATTTGTGAAAATAAAATAATGTATCGGCAGCCAAAAAACGGCCTGTCCGATAGTTAACCAATAGTGCCAATATCGGTTTGATTAACGGTCGCTCCCTACAAAAAATCGGCCTATCCGATATTAACCGATAGTGCTTATATCGGTCCGATACCGATACCGATCCGATTATCGGTCGCTCCCTAGTACACAGTATTATGAAAATAAATAAGGGGTTAGGTAGATGTCGAAAATTTGGTAAAAAATCGTCTATATGGATAAACAAATATCTAGGTCGGTCCAGCTCACATAAGTTAATGCCCTTCAATAGTATCTATTCAATAAGTCTGGTATAGATTTGCTTGGTCACATGTGACATGATACGGAGCGTATCCCCATTGCCTCCACGATAATATGTATAAATGGTGATGATACAATAAAATAACCTAAAGCTTGTCCATTAGAGTGTTTCAAAAGATAATGGTGAAAAAAATTGTTTAATTCACTTTCGCATACCCCCCAGAAATGTGAGGTTTCGGGTCAGTAATACGTAAGCCAAATTATAGGAAAAAATATTGAGTCTAAGTGACTGCTCATTAGCATTATTCCATGTCAACTCAACCAGTTTTTTGACGATTGTTCACCCGACCCACTCAGATCTTTTTGAAATTTTCAGGGCTTGTGGTACATTCAAAGTTGAGTGATTCCTAAAAATTTCAGACCATTTGGTCAAAAACTTTGTGAGATATGATTTTTTAAAGTTTTAAGGGTAGTCGCGAGTTCGCGTGACATTTACATTTTTGCGATATCTGAACGTGAATATTTCAAAAACTAAAAGAGGTATCAGACTGAAATTTTCAGTATGTACTAATTGTTTTATCCTGAGTTGAATGATGTATTTATCTCAAGTGTAGCTTGCACAAAGAATGCCCTAAAAATTTCCAAACATTGCACTTCAGACAGTTTTCATCAATATTTGACCCAGTATAGCCATGAACCTATAAGACATGAAATGATGTTTGTTATACAGTTAGTAAGTAACATATATGTGTATACTATTTTGATAGAGAATTCCTGTTAATCAAATAACAGTGTACTCATGTTGGGCCCCTTTAATCATCATGGTCTGCTTTTCTCTCATAAAGCCAAGCTTTCTTACTGTTTGTCAACTATTAGCTGGATGTAGAGACATTAATAGCAGCAAATCGTGCTGTATCAGGGGTCGGTCACGTTTCTTTGAAACATTTGAATAGTGAAAAGTGTGGTACAGATGATTTAAACAACTTGTCAAACACTGCTGCTGATTATGCTAACCATATTTAATGCACTCAGGACCATTATATAGCTATAAAATGGTCTTGTGTGTATTGAATATAGTTAGCATAATCATTCATAATAAAATGACTACAAGTTTAAATATATATAAAATCAGTTATATATAAATTTTGTATATTATTAGTCCAATACTTTATAAAAATATATAGATATTTGTTCGTTTGTGCTTTGTATATGGCTATAAAAACATCAATCAATTTTTCTCTAAGAGTTAGACCGGCAAAACTCACGCCTCGTCCCTGCTTACGAATATGCCAAAAGAAGGAGACCCTTTGAGCAGTCTGTTAATGTCAATCTTTTTGACTGAAATTTTTACTGGTTACCTAATACATCAATCCTCATCCATCAATGCCCTATGCGGTTAAATTTGAAAACAAAAATTTTTTCAAACACTCTGTTGTCCATTCGTAGTTATCATATCACACTACTCATCATCAAATTACGTGGGTTTATAAACTAAGTTTGTGTTTTATAAATCTAGCCCCTCCCCTATTACATATAGCTTGAATCAAAATTATGTTTACGGTCGTTTAAATTGAGATTGTGTTTATGTCTGTATGTATGATTGTGTTTATGTCTATATGTATGATTGTGCAGTGACTGCTTATTGCTCATGGTATAATGTTTGGTGGTTACATTTGAATTTGATAGGGGATACTACCTTGTAAATTAAAAAGAAAATAATCTTTTAACTCCAAGTTATCTCTCTTGATACTTGACACCATTATATCTATGCTTGACACATTTATTTGTACATGCATTTAATTTGTTTCCCTATTTAACTTAATAACCACATGCACGACAAAAACACACACCAGAGCATGACTTAACATTATAAATGGGCGGCAACAAAAACACACACCAGAGCATGACTTAACATCATATGGGCGACACATGTGTCACACAGTGAAGAAAGTGTGTCGTCTAGTAGCTCGAAATTCACACACTGGGAGACAACTAAGTTCATTTATTAATAATTTTGTGGCTATTTCTTTATGTAATATTTTATCTTAAGACAATTTTTAAAATATTTTTCCTTTGTCATTTTTTATTCAAATTCATCATTTCAGAATGTCTTCTATGTCTTGGGGTTTCTCATAGTGCGCATGGCATTTACTTTGCATACGAAAGTTTTGATACAATTCTAGTCGCTCCTCTGGTTGCCATGTAAACGATTAAAAAAAACAACAACAACATAATTTTCAAGATCCTTTAGATTTCTTTGTTATTAAGATTATTATGGTTTTTTACGAAAACTGTATTTGTAATAATAACATAAACCATTGTAAGTTGAGACAAAATTACATGTTTTGATTGGTTTAAAGTTTTCAATTTTCTTAAGCATGGCGTTTTAAAACAACATAATCTACATGACACCCAGACATAAAACTGCTACACCCATCATAATCTACATAACACCCAGACATAAAACTGCAACACCCATCATAATCTACATGACACCCAGACATAAAACTGCAACACCCATCATAATCTACATGAAACCCATACATAAAACTCGACACCCATCATAATCTACATGACACCCAGACATAAAACTGCGACACCCATCATAATCTACATGACACCCAGACATAAAACTGCAACACCCATCATAATTTTCATGACACCCAGACATAACACTGCGACACCCATCATAATCTACATAATACCCAGACATAAAACTGCAAATCCCATCGAAATCTACATAACACCCAGACATAAAACTGCAACACCCATCATAATCTACATAACTCCCAGATAAAAAACTGCAACACCCATCATAATCTACATAACACCCAGACATAAAACTGCTACACCCATTATAATCTACATGACACCCAGACATAAAACTGCGACACCCATCATAATCTACATGACATTCAGACATAAAACTGCGACACCCATCATAATCTACACGACGCCCAGACATAAAACTGCAACACCCATCATAATCTAGATGACACCCAGACATAAATGTGCAACACCCATCATAATCTACATGACACCCAGACATAAAACTGCAACAACCATCATAATCTACATAGCACCCAGACCTAAAACTGCAACAAACATCATAATCTACATAGCACCCAGTCATAAAACTGCAACACCCTTCATAATCTACATGACACCCAGACATAAAACTGCTACACCCATCATAATCTACATAACACCCAGACATAAATTTGCAAAACCCATCATACTCTAAATGACACCCAGACATAAAACTGCAACACCCATCATAATTTACATGACACCCAGACATAAAACTGCGACACACATCGTAATCTACATGACACCCAGACATAAAAGTGCAACACCCATCATAATCTACATAACATCCAGACATAAAACTGCAACACCCATCATAATCTACATAGCACCCAGACATAAAACTGCAACACCCATCATAATCTACATAGCACTCAGACATAAAACTGCAACACCCATCATAATCAACATAACACCCAGACATAAAACTGCAACACCCATCATAATCTACATTGCACCCAGACATAAAACTGCGACACCCATCATAATCTACATGACACCCAGACATAAAACTGCAACACCCATCATAATCTACATGACTCCCAGACATAAAACTGGAACACCCATCATAATCTACATAGCACCAAGACATAAAACTGCAACACCCATCATAATCTACATAGCACCCAGACATAAAACTGCAACAACCATCATTATCTACATAGCACCCAGACATAAAACTGCAACACCCATCATAATCTACATGACACCCAGACATAAAACTGCAACACCCATCATAATCTACATGACACCAGACATAAAACTGCAACACCCATCATAATCTACATGACACCCAGACATAAAACTGCAACACCCATCATAATCTACATTACACCCAGACATAAAACTGCAACACCCATCATAATCTACATTACACCCAGACATAAAACTGCAACACCCATCATAATCTACATGACACCCAGACAAAAAACTGCAACACCCATCATAATCTACATGACAACCAGACATAAAACTGCGACACCTATCATAATCTGCATGACATTCAGACATAAAACTGCGACACCCATCATAATCTACATGACGCCCAGACATAAAACTGCAACACCCATCATAATCTAGATAATACCCAGACATAAAACTGCACTACCCATGATAATCTACATAACACCCAGACATAAAACTGCAACACCAATCATAATCTACATAACACCCAGACATAAAACTGCAACACCCATCATAATCTACATTGCACCCAGACATAAAACTGCAACACCCATCATAATCTACATGACACCCAGGCATAAAACTGCAACACCCTTCATAATCTACATAACACCCAGACATAAAACTGCTACACCCATCATAATCTACATAACACCCAGACATAAATTTGCAAAACCCATCATAATCTACATGACACCCATACATAAAACTGCAACACCCATCATAATCTACATTACATCCATACATAAAACTCGACACCCATCATAATCTACATGACACCCAGACATAAAACTGCAACACCCATCATAATTTACATGACACCCAGACATAAAACTGCGACACACATCATAATCTTCATAATACCCAGACATAAAACTGCAACACCCATCATAATCTACATAACACCCAGACATAAAACTGCAACACCCATCATAATCTACATAGCACCCAGACATAAAACTGCAACACCCATCATAATCTACATAGCACCCAGACATAAAACTGCAACACCCATCATATTCTACATAGCACCCACACATAAATCTGCAATACCCATCATAATCTACATAGCACCCAGACATAAAATTGCAACACCCGTCATAATCCACATAGAAGCCAGACATAATACTGCTACACCCATCATAATCTACATAGCACCCAGAAAGAAAACTGCAACACCCATCATAATCTACATAGCACCCAGACAAAAAACTGCAACACCCATCATAATCCACATAACACCCAGACATAAAACTGCAACACCCATCATAATCTACATTGCACACAAACATAAAACTGCAACACGCATTATAATCTACATGACACCCAGACATAAAACTGCAAAACCCATCATAATCTACATAGCACCCAGACATAAAACTGCAACACCCATCATAAACTCCATAACACCCAGACATAAACTGCAACACCCATCATAATCTACATTGCACCCAGACATAAAACTGCAACACCAATCATAATCTACATGAAGCCCAGACATAAAACTGCAACACCCTTCATAATCTACATGACACCCAGACATAAAACTGCTACACCCATCATAATCTACATAACACCCAGACATAAATTTGCAAAACCCATCATACTCTAAATGACACCCAGACATAAAACTGCAACACCCATCATAATTTACATGACACCCAGACATAAAACTGCGACACACATCGTAATCTACATGACACCCAGACATAAAACTGCAACACCCATCATAATCTACATAACATCCAGACATAAAACTGCAACACCCATCATAATCTACATGACACCCAGACATAAAACTGCGACACCCATCATAATCTACATGACACCCAGACATAAAACTGCAACACCCATCATAATTTTCATGACACCCAGACATAAAACTGCGACACCCATCATAATCTACATAATACCCAGACATAAAACTGCAACACCCATCATAATCTACATGACACCCAGACATAAAACTGCAACAAACATCATAATATACATAGCACCCAGACATAAAACTGCAACAAACATCATAATCTACATAGCACCCAGACATAAAACTGCAACACCCATCATAATCAACATAGCACCCAGACATAAAACTGCAACACCCATCATAATCTTCATAGCACCTAGACATAAAACGGCAACACCCATCATAATCTTCATAGCACCCAGACATAAAACTGCAACACCCATCATAATCTACATAGCATCCAGACATAATACTGCTACACCCATTATAATCTACATGACACCCAGACATAAAACTGCGACACCCATCATAATCTACATGACATTCAGACATAAAACTGCGACACCCATCATAATCTACACGACGCCCAGACATAAAACTGCAACACCCATCATAATCTAGATGACACCCAGACATAAATGTGCAACACCCATCATAATCTACATGACACCCAGACATAAAACTGCAACAACCATCATAATCTACATAGCACCCAGACCTAAAACTGCAACAAACATCATAATCTACATAGCACCCAGTCATAAAACTGCAACACCCTTCATAATCTACATGACACCCAGACATAAAACTGCTACACCCATCATAATCTACATAACACCCAGACATAAATTTGCAAAACCCATCATACTCTAAATGACACCCAGACATAAAACTGCAACACCCATCATAATTTACATGACACCCAGACATAAAACTGCGACACACATCGTAATCTACATGACACCCAGACATAAAAGTGCAACACCCATCATAATCTACATAACATCCAGACATAAAACTGCAACACCCATCATAATCTACATAGCACCCAGACATAAAACTGCAACACCCATCATAATCTACATAGCACTCAGACATAAAACTGCAACACCCATCATAATCAACATAACACCCAGACATAAAACTGCAACACCCATCATAATCTACATTGCACCCAGACGTAAAACTGCGACACCCATCATAATCTACATGACACCCAGACATAAAACTGCAACACCCATCATAATCTACATGACTCCCAGACATAAAACTGGAACACCCATCATAATCTACATAGCACCAAGACATAAAACTGCAACACCCATCATAATCTACATAGCACCCAGACATAAAACTGCAACAACCATCATAATCTACATAGCACCCAGACATAAAACTGCAACACCCATCATAATCTACATGACACCCAGACATAAAACTGCAACACCCATCATAATCTACATGACACCAGACATAAAACTGCAACACCCATCATAATCTACATGACACCCAGACATAAAACTGCAACACCCATCATAATCTACATTACACCCAGACATAAAACTGCAACACCCATCATAATCTACATAGCACCCAGACATAAAACTGCAACACCCATCATAATCTACATAGCACCCAGACATAAAACTGCAACACCCATCATAATCTACATAGCACCCAGTCATAAAACTGCAACACCCATCATAATCTAAATTACACCCAGACATAAAACTGCAACACCCATCATAATCTACATAGCACCCAGACATAAAACTGCAACACCCATCATAATACACATAGCACCCAGACATAAACCTGCAACACCCATCATAATCTACATAGCACCCAGACATAAAACTGCTCTCACATGATAATTATTTCTCGTCAACACCGACGAAACACGGATATTGAAAAGTATCCTAATGTATAAAAATGAAACAAAGATTGTGGGTTTGAATGTGGCTGTGATACTAGATACAAATAAGTAAACCCGGGTAGCATGTGATTGATCAGAAAGCCACATTCTGGTATTTCATATAGTTAATAAATACTTCTAATGGACGCACTATAGGAAGAGCAACATTCGGCTACTAATGAACTTAACCTTTTGTTTTATATGTGTAAATCTCACAGTTTGCTCCTTTGATGGTAATTTAAATAGGCTTCACATCTTCCGAAATGTGTTACAATAGTTGCCAAAAATCTTAAGTGTAAGTGTAATGCTTACCTGATGTGTAAAGTTAACTTTTGTGTACAGTTACCTTTTATGTACAGTTACTTTATGTTTAAACTTACCTTATTGTAAAGTTACCTTATGTGTACAGTTACCTTTTATGTACAGTTACCTTATATGTAAAGTGACCTTATTGTAAAGTTACTTTATGTTGCAGTTACCTAAAGTTACTTTATGTGTACAGCTACTTTATGTGTAAAGTTGCCTTATATGTAAAGTTAACTAACTTATGTGTGAAGTTGCCTTTTGTGTAAAGTTTTCAATTTTCAGCTTTATGCTGTCATTTCACGGATACACTTTACGCATAAACGATAATCCAGTGGCTGTAATCTTGGAGTTATTGATTCGATGGAGTCATTGATCTGTTGGAGACATTCATCTTTTGGAGTCATTGGTCTGTTGGAGTCATTGATTCAGATACTTGATGACCAGTTGATTCCATTAGTTAACTGTTCATCATTTGGATACTCGAGGTCTCATTGATTCAAATACATCAAAACTCATTGATTCAAATACATCAAGACTCATTGATTCAAACACATCAAGACTCATTGATTCAAATACATTAAGACACATTGATTCAAATACATCAAGACACATTGATTCAAATACATCAAAACTCATTAATTCAAATACATCAAGATTCATTGATTCAAATAATCAAGACTCAGCGATTCAAATACATCAAAACTCACTGATTCAAATACATGTACAATTAGAAACTATTGTTACCATAATGTATTAATAAACTTTCCATAACCCTAGCGGGTCATCGGTCATCTGTTTTTCTCACCTCAGTGTATGAAGAGATTGTGTGGTTAACAAAATGCCCAGCCGCTTTCATATCCTATTTTTAAATTTTTTTAACTAACAATAAATACTATTGTCTTGACATTTTACATCATTTGAAATTAAAAAATAATGCAAATTTTACTAATAAGAAAAAATATTTCTAAAAATCTATTTCAACGGACTAAAGTCTGCCATGTGCACTAGTGTCATGACGACTGTAGATTGCCATATGCACGAATGTCATGAAGAAGACTGTAGTCTACCAAGTGCACGAATGTCATGAAGTCGACTGTAGTCTGGCATGTGCACGAATGTCATGAAGACGACTATAGTCTGCCATGTGCACGAATGTCATGAAGACGACTGTAGTCTGCCATGTGCACGAATGTCATGAAGACGAATGTAGTCTACCAAGTGCACGAATGTCATGAAGACGACTGTAGTCTACCAAGTGGACGAATGTCATGAAGTCGACTGTGATCTGCCATGTTCACGAATGTCATGAAGACGACTCTAGTCTGGCATGTGCACGAATGTCATGAAGACGACTATAGTCTGCCATGTGCAGGAATGTCATGAAGACGTCTGTAGTCTGCCATGTGCACGAATGTCATGAAGACGACTGTAGTCTACCAAGTGCTCGAATGTCATGAAGTCGACTGTGATCTGCCATGTTCACGAATGTCACGAAGACGACTATAGTCTGCCATGTTCACGAATGTCATGAAGACGACTGTAGTCTGCCATGTGCAGGAATTTCATGAAGACTACTGTAGTCTGCCATGTGCACGATTGTCTTGAAGACCCAAAACACAAAGGAAACAGTTCTGCAATGGATACCAGGACACACCACAATAAATGGAAATGAGATTGCTGACCAATTGGCAAAATCTTTCAGCAAAGAAATGCAAGTAGATGTCCCTCTAAATGCAGAAGAAGTGAAAAGCTGTATAAATGAACAAATCCAACAAAAATGGATGAATAATCACCCAGATCACGACAAAAACAACCCCTATTATAATCTTCCCAGACAAGCTCAAAATATTATCTTCAGACTTAGAACTGGGCACAACAGACTAAGACAACACATGTTCCGAAGGCTAGGCATTGGAAACAGTGAGGACTGCCCATGTGGGATGTCTCCAGAGAATGCAGAACATGTTCTCCAAACATGCCCTTTACATGACACAGCTCGCAACAGGTTCTGGCCACAGATGACCTCCTTCAATCAAAAACTTTATGGGAGCGAGACAGACCTGGATGCCACCGTGCATTTCATCATAACTATAGGCCTGGTCGTTTGAAATCCTCCATAATCATATTTCGAGAACAAAGAAGAAGAGAAGAAGACTGTAGTCTGCCATGTGCACGAGTGTCATGAAGACGACTGTAGTCTGCCATGTGCAC
Source organism: Bulinus truncatus (assembly GCA_021962125.1). NCBI lineage: Eukaryota > Metazoa > Mollusca > Gastropoda > Planorbidae > Bulinus > Bulinus truncatus. The sequence continues at coordinate 372,114 of JAGDYQ010000189.1, forward strand.
GAATGTCATGAAGACGACAGTAGTCTACCAAGTGCACGATTACTTGAAAACTGTAGTCTGCCATGTGCACGAGTGTCATGAAGACTGTAGTCTACCATGTGCACGAATGTCATGAAGGCGTCTGTAGTCTGCCATGTGCACGAGTGTCATGAAGACTGTAGTCTGCCATGTGCACGAATGTCATGAAGACGACTGTAGTCTGCCATGTGCACGAGTGTCATGAAGGCGTCTGTAGTCTGCCATGTGCATGAATGTCATGAAGACGACTGAAGTCTGTCATGTGCACGAATGTTATGAAGACGACTGAAGTCAGTCATGTGCACGAATGTCATGAAGACGACTGAAGTCTGTCATGTTCACGAATGTCATGAAGACGACTGTAGTCTGCCATGTGCACGAATGTTATGACGACTGCAGTCTGCCATGTGCAATTTTTGCTGATCAGATATTTTGTATTAACAGAAATGAGAAATTAAAAATTTTTTAAAGGAATTGAAATGTTTCTTCTATAGGCCCGTAATAGATTTTACATGACCGAATATTGAAAATAAATTTGTTATTTATACATTTCGATACACTGTTAACATTATTTACCCGAGATGCACTGTTAACATTATTTACCCGAGATACACTGTTAACATTATTTACGCGAGATACACTTTTAACATTATTTACCCGAGATGGACTGTTAACATTATTTACCCGATATACACTTTTAACATTATTTACCCGAGTTACACTGTTAACATTATTTACCCGAGATACACTGTTAACATGAACAAATATCAACAGTGGGGTCAATATGAAGGGGCGTTGGGGGTTTGTACTCCCCGACTGCAGCCAACTTGGGGAGGCATTTTCGCCACTTTAGTATTCTTGGCAGACGTGCTAGTCACGGCACAGACCATCATAGGCTACAACCTGTGGTTCTCTACAGGTGTTACGCGTACCCCAAGGGTTAAGGGAAAGGTCATGCAGGGGTACACAACGACATATACTTTTGGTTTCCAACAACCGAGTGTTTGAAGAGGGTCGCCAATACATTCTATTATGACAATAAATACATTCTATTATGACAATAAATACATTCTATTATGACAATTAATACATTCTATTATGACAATAAATACATTCTATTATGACAATAAATACATTCTATTATGACAATAAATACATTCTATTATGGCAATAAATACATTCTATTATGGCAATAAATACATTCTATTATGACAATAAATACATTTTATTATGACAATAAATACATTCTATTATGACAATAAATACATTTTATTATGACAATAAATACATTCTATTATGACAATAAATACATTCTATTATGACAATAAATACATTTATTCGCGAACTTACACGTGAGGGGTACTCGAGGACATACTTTCACACCAGTTGGGGTACAGTCGTGAAACATGTTGAGAGCCGATGCATTAAACAATACTGTGACAATACATTGATTTATGTCTGTGACAATACATTGATTTATGTCTGTGACAATACATTGATTTATGTCTGTGACAAAACATTGATTTATGTCTGTGACAATACATTGATTTATGTCTGTGACAATACATTGTTTTATGTCTGTGACAATACATTGATTTATGTCTGTGACAATACATTGATTTATGTCTGTGACAATACATTGATTTATGTCTGTGACAATACATTGATTTAGGTCTGTGACAATACATTGATTTATGTCTGTGACAATACATTGATTTATTCTGTGACAATACATTGATTTATGTCTGTGACAATACATTGATTTATGTCTGTGACAATACATTGATTTATGTCTGTGACAATACATTAATTTATGTCTGTGACAATACATTGATTTACGTCTGTGACAATACATTGATTTATGTCTGTGACAATACATTGATTTATGTCTGTGACAATACATTGATTTATGTCTGTGACAATACATTGATTTATATCTGTGACAATACATTGATTTATGTCTTATAGGAAACACCATTATTTACGTCTTATATTTCTTTGTTTTGTAATGACAAATTCATTTATTACATTTTACCCTATGTGGCTTAATGACAAATTCATTTATTACATTTTACCCTATATGGCTTAATGACAAATTCATTTATTACATTTTACACTATGTGGCTTATACATTTTACCCTATATGGCTTAATGACAAATTCATTTATTACATTTTACACTATGTGGCTTATACATTATATATTAACTTACTGTATATGGTAATAACGTACAGTTTATTTAGACATAAAGTATGCGGTAATAACGTACAGTTTATTTTAACAGACTTTACGTGGTAATAACGCAAAGTTGTATGAAGAGGTGTCATTCGATCAACAAAAAAAAATGTACTGCCTATTATTCGTTAAAACTTCTGATCGGATGCTAGATTTTTAGCGCCCCCCCTCAACCTGCGGCTTTTGACTTAGAGCCCCTATGAGCCATCTTAATAATGATCCTTGGTGTTACATAATGAGGACCGTCAATTCCAAGCTGCAAGTAAACTGTCCGGGAATTTCCTATTTCCTCTTATTAATGAATGTTTACAGATGTACGTTGATGAAAGACTGACATCAGACTGGCACAGATATACACAGACATCCGACTAACACAGATATACACAGACATCAGACTAACACAAATATACACAGACATCCGACTAACACAGATATACACAGACATCCAACTAACACAGATATACACAGATATCCGACTAACACAGATATACACAGACATCCGACTAACACAGATATACACAGACATCCGACTAACACAGATATACACAGACATCAGACTAACACAGATATACACAGACATCAGACTAACACAAATATACACAGACACTCAGGAAGAAGGGAAGATGAATTATAAATCTGGAGGTGTAGTTTGTCGGGTGTGGGGTGGCTGCGGCCCTGGTGATGAAAATGAGAAAAGATTGAACGAGTTGTTGAGTATTCACAGCTAGATACAGACATAATATATATATATATATATATACAGACATGATATATATATATATACAGACATAATATATATATATACAGACATGATATATAGCCTATATATATATATATACAGACATGATATATATATATACAGACATAATATATATATATATATATATATATATATATATATACAGACATGATATATATATATATACATATACTCTACAGTCTACACGCGTGCTGGCTCTAGGAGTCTCCACCCCCAGCACGAGCAAGTCGCGAGGAACAGCCCGCTACAACACATGCTAATACATACACACACACACACACCTACACATACTAAAAAAAAGCGGGAAAAAATGTAGTAGTACTGGGGTGCAATATAGAGTTTAAAAAAGTAGGAAGAAAAAAAATACCTTCAGTCATGAAAGAAAGAGGAGGGGAAGGGGGAGGAGAGGGAGAAAGAGACGCTTGGAGGATATTTTTGAGAGGGGTGAAAAGAAGCAATGCTAGCAGACGAGCAGGGAAGAAAGAGAGAAAAAAAAAGCGGAAGTCATTTTCCCTTGTTTAGGGGGTTAGTTAGGTCAGTGTGTGTGTGAAAGTGTATCGCGCTGTGTCAGACGTGTATCTCAGTCTTGAGGTATTTTGTTGTGGATTTCTTTATTGGGATGTATTCGTGCACATGAATTTCTGTGTCGTGATTAATTATTAAGAATATATTTGATAAATTTAATTCAGTCTTTTGGATTATGGATATTGTTGATTGTGGTAGGGTATAAAGCAGAGGATATATTTGAGGCCACACAATTGCTTCAGTTTCATTAAGTCATGATATGTAAGTATTTTGAATAATGAAAACATATCTCTACTATAAATTATAGTCACTTCAGTGAATTAAATACCCTAGTAACTTGCTTAAATTTATCTTTAACTAATACATTTTGCTCTTAAAAAAATAATTCCCATTAAATTTAAAATAAATGTATTAAAAACCTAAACAATGTAAAATGCTGCTGTAAAGTTCTAACACAATATCTGATCAAACTGATTGTATGAAATCAAAATGCTTTTTATCTGTTGATTACTAGAGAAGTTTTAAATATTGGCCATGCACGTACGAGTACTCCAACAATGTACTTGGTATAACAAGTACTCGAACAATGTACTTGGTACAACAAATACTCGAACAATGTACTTGGTACAACAAATACTCGAACAATGTACTTGGTACAAAAAGTACTCCAACAATGTACTTGTGGTACAACAAGTACCAAGCCGCCTTGTGTTGATTTGTTCACTGGATTTAGATAATTGACATCATTAACTGGTGTGAGACTGTGAGAGTGTTGAAATGTGGGGAGCTGGGTGGGCTTGTAGGAAAGTTTGTGGGACACAATTAGTAGCCAGAATAAACGAAGGCAGGAGAGGGGGGGTTACCACGGACTAAGGTGAATGGAAGTATGCGACATACGACAGTTTATGGTCTGCTGTAGAAGGATTCCGTTAAATGCCCCCCCCAACAATTTATTTACTTAGACAAGTAACAGGTTTATAAGAACTGTCAAAGTCGTGGACTGAGTTCCTGATTGTCAATATGCACTCTGGGGTGGGGGGTGCTAAAAAAAAAAACCCGAATAGAAATGTAACTTTTTTTCTTTGTCTTACTTTTTTGTAACCGTGGGGTAAGGGGGGCGTCAACTAATGTCATTTTGACCTAGTTATAGAATGGCGTCGTTTGACTCAATCGAGGTTAGTCACTTCAGTGCAGTACCAATGCCCCCCTCCCCCACCCCCATACACTGCCACTGGCCTCTTGGGTGACCCTTCCACACACATACACAAATGTTGTCTTCCCATTTCATATTTCCTGCTTTGTCTCCATTGACCATTGATGTTAGCACGTTGGAGAGTTCGTATAGGTCAGTACTACAGAGAACACGGTCCCCTCCCCTTCTAGCTCTGGACCACCCCTTAAAATGAGGGCTACGACTTTAAACGCATTTTTATTGTAATTCACTCACATCGTGTTAGATTGAAAACTTTTTTTTTTCTGGAAAGGGGGTCAGTTGGGCATGACCTTTGTAAAATATAATGCCGGGGGTGGGGGGGGGCTGATGTTGGTCTCTTCGACTGTTAATATATGAGATGGTCCCACACTTTTTCTGTCTGAACATGCTGTAATTTGTTTAATTCTGTGTATGATGCAAGATTTCTGTGGACCAGGAAATTCCGGTTTTTAGTAAATAGCACTTGCTGTCAGTCCCGCACTTAGTCTATCTACCCCCCCCCCCGGGTGCAAACAATATTTTGCTGCCCCCCCCCCTTGATTTTAAATATTTTATTTTTCTTTTGTTCAAAATTCTGTCTTTATTCTGCCTACTGCCGCCTGGGTATTTCGCACCCATAGGATCCATGGTACGGCGAGGTCTTGGTGGCAGTTAATATTTATTTTTGAAATGAAGAGTTTTGACGAAAAGACGAATAAGAGACCACGGGGTGTAATGTTCCGAACGCGTCTGCCGTGATAGTGAGGGTAAATTGATATAAAAAAAAAATAGGTCTTGATAATATTTCTAGTTCAAGGCTGTATGTGTTTAGTAAATGTTACTTTTTATAAACGTCAAACTCGCTGTACATTCTAGTCATGGCCTGTATACCTTAATATTAAACCGCAAACTCTGATGAGCGCATACAACCTTTTATCTATTGGTTGTCTGAATAATTATTTTATAATGTACGCTAGTTTTATATATACCTGTTGCATAAGCTACGAATGTATGAAAACAATTATATATTTTTATTTATACAATAATCTTTGAGTAATACGATCTAATGTTATTTATTATTATCTTTAATTATGCTGTCTGGGTTTCTGAATGACTCACTGCTAGTAAGATTCTTGTTGTGCAGCTTGTTCAAATTGTGAACAATATACACACTCTCCTATAGTGCAATCCGCGCCAGTCATGTGGTGCACACACTACTGTTGAACGCGTACAGGTTTCTACCAAACACTTTCATTTATTCTACCTTGAGTCCATAACTTTAGAATTGTCTGACTTTCCTTAGTCTTGTTTTCTTTCCACCTGTCAAGAAGTATCTTCATTAGTGAGTTACTTCATTTGAGTACGTTAATTCCCACCCCTCTCGCTGTGCCAGACAAACTTAGTATACCCCCTCCTTTACCTACTAATAACATACTACTACCTACCTTCATTCCCACTCCCCTCACACCCCCCCCCACCCCCGGGGTCGGCTTTATTTCCTATTTCTCTCCCCATATTTCAACCACATGTGCACTCCACTCCCCAGAAGTCTGCGGTGGGTTTTCTTTGACCTCCTGTCACGCGAGACCGGTGCTGACCCCTTTCACCTCCATCTTCCTCCCGCCACCTTAGCGCCTTTTCTACAAGTTTTCTTTTTCTTCCACCAATCTATTCATTGGTTTTCTAACTTGTTGAAAATAATTTCCACAGGTTATTCTTTTCTTCTTGACACCACCCACCCCACACACACCTCTACCCTTCCCTCTCTCAACCACCTTGTTCACATCTTTAGTCCACCTTCCATCATTCCAATAGCAGACGTCTCAAAGAAGTGATCTGAACCGTTTAATAGAGACACCGCTTATTGGGTGCATTCGTTTTATATGAAGCTTTTTGTACATTTAAAATAGACGAGAAAACAAGACACTTGGTATTAACTAGTTATTCTTCGTTGTGGTGCAACAATTCAAAGGGAGCGCTTAAATGTGAAATTTCTCTCACTTTTTTTTTACCTTGCGTGACCTAGTTAAAAATTGCTACCTGTTGTTTCAGACAAAAGGGATTTTATGGCGAAAAATCATGTTTTTTTTTTCAGCTCTTGTCATATTTTATATGATTGACTGTAAGTGTAGCTAGAGTGTCTGGACATATTTTGTAATATTGTCATGCCCTGTATATAGAGATATATCATGTAACTTGTGATTATATTTTATTTAGTTATCTTGGGAGTTTAACTGCCGTGTTTATGTAGTCTATTCACTCTATTGGCACATGTTTTCATCGCGTGAACATATACTTGAAACTTATTCATTATATAAATGATTAATGAACTAAAACCTTGCAGTTTTTTCACCTAAAAAATGCAGAGAGTGAGAGTGAGATGTGAAACTGTCTAAATTTGAATAGTGAGTGATATTTCGACATTCGCGAGGTAGTTCCAGAGGTCCACTGCGATTGCTGATTCGCTATAGTAAATGGCTTTTTTCCTAAAGAGTATTAACTTGTTTCAACCTTAGTATCGATACCCATGAACGTATTAACTTGTTTCAACCTTAGTATCGATACCTACGAAACACGAATGTTGAGTAAGATGATGAACGGCGAATCAGTCTAGAGGCAAGTGAGTGAGTGAAGACAGTTACTATGTGTGAAGCCAGTTACTATGTGTGAAGACAGTTACTATGTGTGAAGACAGTTACTATGTGTGAAGACAGTTACTATGTGTGAAGACAGTTACTATGTGAGATGACAGTTACTATGTGTGAAGACAGTTACTATGTGTGTAAAGACAGTTACTGTGTGTGAAGACAGTTACTATGTGTGAAGACAGTTACTATGTGTGAAGTCAGTTACTGTGTGTGAAGACAGTAACTATGTGTGAAGACAGTTACTATGTGTGAAGACCGTTACTATGTGTGAAGACAGTTACTATGTGTGTAAAGACAGTTACTGTGTGTGAAGACAGTTACTATGTGTGTAAAGACAGTTACTATATGTGTAAAGACAGTTAATATGTGTGTAGCCAGTTAATATGTGTAAAGACAGTTACTGTTTGTGAAGACAGTTACTGTGTGTAAAGACAGTTACTGTGTGTGAAGACCGTTACTATGTTACCTTCCTTAAGTGTAGGGTGATTTACGTTTAAATTAACAAACAAGAAATATTGAATGTTGGAAACCCTAAAGTAATCAGTTTGACTGGGCATTATTGTTTTATTTAGTATTTATGTGTTGTACAATAAAATCTTTTCACAGTAGTATCTACTCCTTGAAACTTTTGAATAAATTGAATAAACGCCTGCCCAATATGATGACTCTGAGTGTTTAGTGGGGGGGGGGGGTGACAGTGCTTTGTCGCTATGTCCTCTGCATTGACAATAAGTGGCAATGTTAATGTAGGCTCTTTGTTTACTGTTTAGACACAATGTTAATGTAGGCTCTTTGTTTACTGTTTAGACACAATGTTAATGTAGGCTCTTTGTTTACTGTTTAGACACAATGTTAATGTAGGCTCTTTGTTTAGTGTTTAGACACAATGTTAATGTAGGCTCTTTGTTTACTGTTTAGACACAATGTTAATGTAGGCTCTTTGTTTAGTGTTCAGTTAAAAGTAACAGTGAATGGATTATTAAAAGATTGGTATGGATTGTCCTAGAAGGGTTGGCGTGAAAATGGTTACGGAAGGAGGGGACGATGGGGGAATGGCTGACGAATTTTTAAGTGGGTCGCGCGACAAAATTAAAATGTATAAAACACATCAAAGGATTTCATAATTACAGCTGTATTTGTGAATATGTTGCTGAACTGAAAGTAATTAAATAAATTTGCATACTAAAATGAAAGACTGTATTTAAATTAATGACTCTTATCTTAGCCCGTGGGTCACCAAAACAAAACAGTTGCATAGCCCGTAGGTCACTAAAATAAAACAGTTACATATGGTAGGTCACCAAAACAGTTATATATGGTGGGAGGCTAAAACAGTTACATATGGTAGGTCAACAAAACAGTTACATATGGTAGGTCACTAAAACAGTTACATATGGTAGGTCACCAAAACAGTTACATATGGTAGGTCACCAAAACAGTTTTATATGGTGGGTTGCTAAAACAGATCTAAGAAATTTCATCTCATCCTTACAGGGACTTCACGCACATAGTATCAACTGATAATGTTGTGTGCTATAGTATCAACTTATAATGTTGTGTTGTATAGTATCAACAGATAATGTTGTGTTCTATAGTATCAACTGATAATGTTGTTATCTATAGTATCAACTGATAATGTTGTGTTCTATAGTATCAACTGATAATGTTGTGTTCTATAGTATCAACTGATAATGTTGTGTCCTATAGTATCAACTGATAATGTTGTGTTCTATAGTATCAACTGAAAAAATTGTGTCCTATAGTATCAACTGATAATGTAATCTGCTATAGTATTAAAAATTCTGAGAAGATGGATGGCTGTGCGGTAAAGCACTTAAGACCGATGGCTGTGCGGTAAAGCACTTAACTGTAGAACTGAGGGTCCCGGGTTCGATCTCTGGTGATGCCCACGGTAATTTATTTAGGTCTATGGTGGAGATGAAAGGAGGGCAATAGTTCTATAGTGATTTAAAAGGATCTGAGAGATAAATCTCATCCCTACAAGGATCTCATAGATAGTAAGTTCTATAAACGCAGCAGTTTCAATAATCTTACACCTGTACTTGTACACAAAACCGTGTTGTTGTTGCTCCCGTTGTGAGCGAATAACCGCTGCTGTCGCAGAGGCGTGTCACATGTCAACTGGTCCAGAACTACACGGGGTGACAAATGACAATAACAACTCCCTCCCTCTGACAGAAACTGTCATTCTGCCTTTCTCTCTACCCGCCCTCCCTTTATTGGTGATAGATGTTTATATGATTTCAAATTGTTGGTATTTGTTTTGACGTCACCATTCTGTAACTACAGATGGGCTGTGACGTCACATTTCTTTGTTACTACAGGTGGACTGTGACGTCACATTTCTTTGTTACTACAGATGAACTGTGACGTCACTTTTCTTTGTTATTAATTATAGATGGACTGTGACGTCAATTTTCTGTAACTACAGATGGACTGTGACGTCAGTAGCTGTTTCTCAGGGGGTACATGTCATTTAGACTGCAGGGGATGTTCGATGAATTGGGGCGCCGTATTTGTAGAGATAGCCACACAATACACAGTCAAACAAGATTGTGTCGTTAATTTTTAAAAAGTCATACAATTATAATATAAACATGAACTCTGAACTTTATAATATAAACATGAACTCTGAACTTTATAATATAAACATGAACTCTGAACTTATAATATAAACATGAACTCTGAACTTTATAATATAAACATGAACTCTGAACTCAACAAAAACCCACATCAAAGGCTCCAGTAGTCATATTTAACTATCGTATTTATACAATGATTTGTTCCATTGATATAACCATAGTGAATGAGTCCGTGATATGTTCAACATGAGATCTGTGGACTCATTATTTGTTCCATTGATATAACCATAGTGAATGAGTCCGTGATATGTTCAACATGAGATGTGACAATGATTTGTTCCATTGATATAACCATAGTGAATGAGTCCGTGATATGTTCAACATGAGATCTGTGGACTCATTATTTGGTTTACATTCAATTTTTAGCACATTTTCGAGAAAAATGCTCTATTGTCCCCATTTTGTCTGTCTGTCATCACCCTAGATCTCAGCAACCATAAGTCCTAGACCCATGATGTATATACTATTTTGTAGGTCTTGGCCTGCCATGTGTCCATTTCGCGATCTGACCTCTGAGGGCTGGGCATCAGTGTTTTTACCGTTTTTACTATATAAGCTATATTAATAATTATGTCATTTTCATGGCCCCATTCAAAAACCCATTCATTTGGTGCGAAATACTGCAGCACGTAGTTTCACCAAGATTGGCAACAACAATTTATCAAACAACAATTGACGGAGTTTTCGGACGATTAAATGACTACAATTTAGAATGTTTCAATTATGAGTTCTATTTCAGTGACCAAAAACCACTTGTAGTTAGATTTAAGAGAAAATAATTTTTTTTTCAAATATAAAGAAACGTCTTTTTAATATTTTTTTCCCAGATATATGCATTACACAATTGAATTTATAAACATTTCCAAAATTTACAAATATTTATTGAAAGCTAACATACGTACTGATACATAACACGAAAATGCGCTAACACGTCCACGTCCTGTGTCCAGAATGGAACAGGCTTAAGATGCTGGTTTTAGCATGATATCTGGTTTGGGATTTTGTCTAAATCGATTAAAATTTATTGAATTTTTCTGTAACCCCCTTTAGTAAATTAGTATATACAGTCGATTCCGCTTAATTGGGACACATCGGGACCGAGGCTTTTTGTCCCGATTAAGCGGCTGTCCCAATTAAACATACACATTTACTATTGGCTTCTTGGTTTGGTTTCTTTGCGATTTGCCCCAAATAAGCGGCTGTCCCAATTAAGCAGTGTCCCAACTAAGCGGAATCCACTGTATATAGGTATTTAAATAATTCGTTTTGGCGGGATTTCTTAAAAGTGAAACACCGTGCACACCTCATGGTACATTTGTTTTTCACTTGTTGTTGTTGTTGTTGGGTTTAACGGCGCGATAGAGCAGATAAAGTGTGTGAACCGTATAGTGTGTAGTGTGTAAACAGTGGAGATAATGAAGTGTAGTATGTAAACAATGGAAATAATGAGGTGTAGTGTGTAAAACAGTTGAGATAATGAGGTGTAGTGTGTAAACAGTGGAGATAATGAGGTATAGTGCGTAAACAGTGGAGATAAGGAGGTGTATAGTGTGTAAACCATGGAAATAATGAGGTGTAGTGTGTAAACAGTGGAGATAATGAGGTATAGTGTATAAACAGTGGAGATAATGAGGTAAAGTGTGTAAACAATGGAGATAATGAGGTGTAGTGTGTAAACAGTGGAGATAATGAGGTGTAGTGTGTAAACAATGGAGATAATGAGGTGTAGTGTGTAAACAGTGGAGATAATGAGGTATAGTGTGTAAACAATGGAAATAATGAGGTGTAGTGTGTAAACAGTGGAGATAATGAGGTATAGTGTGTTAACAATGGAAATAATGAGGTGTAGTGTGTAAACAGTGGAGATAATGAGGTGTAGTGTGTAAACAGTGGAGATAATGAGGTATAGTGTGTAAACAATGGAAATAATGAGGTGTAGTGTGTAAACAGTGGAGATAATGAGGTGTAGTGTGTAAACAGTGGAGATAATGAGGTGTATAGTGTGTAAACAATGGAAATAATGAGGTATAGTGTGTAAACAGTGGAGATAAGGAGGTGTAGTGTGTAAACTGTGGAGATAATGAGGTGTAGTGTGTAAACAGTGGAGATAATGAGGTGTAGTGTGTAAACAGTGGAAATAATGAGGTGTAGTGTGTAAACAGTGGAGATAATGAGGGGTATAGTGTGTAAACAGTGGAGATAATGAGGTATAGTGTGTAAACAGTGGACATAATGAGGTGTAGTGTGTAAACAGTGGAGATAATGAGGTATAGTGTGTAAACAGTGGAGATAATGAGGTGTATAGTGTGTAAACAGTGGATATAATGAGGTTTAGTGTGTAAACAGTGGAGATAATGAGGTGTAATGTGTAAACAGTGGAGATAATGAGGTGTAGTATGTAAACAGTGGAGATAATTAGGTGTATAGTGTGTAAACAATGGAAATAATGAGGTGTAGTGTGTAAACAGTGGAGATAATGAGGTGTAGTGTGTAAACAGCGGAGATAATGAGGTATAGTGTGTAAACAGTGGAGATAATGAGGTGTAGTGTGTAAACAGTGGAGATAATGAGGTGTAATGTGTAAACAGTGGAGATAATGAGGTGTAGTATGTAAACAGTGGAGATAATGAGGTGTAGTGTGTAAACAGTGGAGATAATGAGGTGTAGTATGTAAACAATGGAGATAATGAGGTGTAGTGTGTAAACAGTGGAGATAATGAGGTGTAGTGTGTAAACAGTGGAGATAATGAGGTGTAGTGTGTAAACAGTGGAGATAATGAGGTGTAGTGTGTAAACAGTGGAGATAATGAGGTGTAGTGTGTAAACAGTGGAGATAATGATGTGTAGTGTGTAAACCGCCGTATGAGGTGTAGTGTGTAAACAGTGGAGATAATGAGGTGTAGTGTGTAAACAGTGGAGATAATGAGGTGTAGTGTGTAAACAGTGGAGATAATGAGGTGTAGTGTGTAAACAGTGGAGATAATGAGGTGTAGTGTGTAAACAGTGGAGAAAATGAGGTGTAGTGTGTAAACCGCCGTATAGTGTGTAGTGTGTAAACAGTGGAGATAATGAGGTGTAGTGTGTAAACAGTGGAGATAATGAGGTGTAGTGTGTAAACAGTGGAGATAATGAGGTGTAGAGTGTAAACAGTGGAGATAATGAGGTGTTGATGTAACGTAACAAACTGCTAGGCGGATGACACCCCTTACCCCATTTGTCGGCACATTAATATTTGCCCTCTCACCCCCCTCCCCCGTCTAAATGAACGAGTTTGAACGGCATTTAATTATTTCTGCTATCACGTATAGTATCACTTGCCTCGCTTCGAGCATCCGTCCATATCTGATTGTCTGCGAGAAACAGTTTTGTTAAGTCAGAGTTTTTAAATAGAGTCATGAGCAATGTTTTCTCTAAGGTGTGGTATGAAGTGAGCAAGAAATTTTATCTAAGAGCGACATTTTTGTTTGAGGCCAAAATTTGTGAGCGATTTAAGCGATGTCGTCCGTCGGAGTCAGCGATCGTACGTGTAGTATGAGCGACGCTCTGAATACGTGTGAGCGATCGCTCACGCGCTCAGCTTAGATGGAACATTGGTCATGAGTCAAGTTAATAATTGTAATTTCCCAATTTATGCTCAGCCGAAGAAAAAAAAACTGAAATGACCACATTAATATTTCGTTTGGGGCTCTGAGAATGTTTTCATGTAATGACACAAGCTGCTTATGGTCAAACATTGTGATCATTTATGGTGTTAACAAATGAAAAGTCTTTTTTTTTTTGTCTTAATTATATGATGCCTGAAATGGTCTGTCTTATTGGCGAATTTATTTATTTGTCTCTTTTGCTGGGATTTTACTTTTTTTTTGCCTGTCTCTCTTTCAGAATCTACGACGGATCGATTCAAGACAGAAGAAAGCCTTTCCTGGAATCAACAGATGAGTAGCTTTCGAACGGAAACAATATACTTCAAGCTTTACACTTTCAGATCTCAAAAAGCAAAAAGAACAAGTCAAAAAATTTCAGCCAATCGTTGTGCAGCAGTCGACGTCAGACATGAAATCACGCTGTCCGCCGCATACGCTCTGAAAGTCAAATGAAGAGCAAATCGTCTGCTGCCTTCCGCGCCAGCAGCAACATCAGCAGCAGCAAGGCGCCTACGTACATCAAGATGGATTCCCAGAAGGATGAGGATGACGATGGGAAAGGCAGCCGGACCAGGGTCATCCGTGGAGACGATGGTGGGAGCGGGGCGGAGGTAGCTGTCGTGGGCGGATGCTGTGGTGAGGGCAGGGTGTGGATATTCCTGGTGCTTGGGGTGCTGACCCTGGTTTTCAGCGGTGTGCTCATCGGGATCTACATGAATGTCAGGACCTTGACCTCCAGCATGGATGTTATCGAGGTCATGCCCTCGTTTGTCCCAGCCACTGCGGTAAGTACGGGGTTGTGGGCGATTCGCATGACTACACATTTACACGTTCTCCTTCATAACTCTCCTTTTCATTCTTTTCTGTTCTTTTCGCTATCTTACTTTTACAGTATTAGTCTAGAAAGATTGTCCTAAATACCAAGAAGTCTATAAATAGAACTCAGTTTTTTTCTTAAATTTTTGCGCCTAACTTTATAATTATTTTTTTTTTTTTGGAATTTAATAGTTTCACAAAGTTGATGATGTGCAGAAATTAGCATTAATTGGAAAAGTAGCATTCATTAGCGACTTGTTCTCTTCATCTTTCTAATTTGTTCTTTCTTTATTTTCTTCTGTAAATTAACTATTGTTGATGTATTGTAATTATCCGCTGTGTCTGAATTCTTTACGTTGGTTAAAACTATGAAAACATTTTTTTTTAAAACTTGACTGTGATACTCAATTTTATGTACATCAGTTTTTTTTTTCTTTTCATTCAAAGAGAGGTCAGAGGTTTAGGACAAAACGGACAAAATGTGGGTGTCCCCCCTAAAACTATTTTCTTTATACAGGATTTAAATTGGACACTTTTTAAAACAATGGCTACAAATAACTTAATAAATAAATGTATATATAACACAATCTTTGGATAGAGATATACCATTGGTCAACTTTGGATAGAGATCTACTATTGGTCAACTTTGAGTTATGATACGGTCAATGTAAATATAAAGTTCTATTTATTTGATGTTGTGAGAATTATAAAAAAAAAAAAACAATTCTCGAATCGAGACGCAAGCAAGAAACCATTGCTATTGAAACAGGAAACAGTATTCTCTTACTTTCGATCTTCTACAGTGTAGGTGAATGTAAGTTCAAGCTTTGGGACAGTTTAATGTAATTTGATATGAGATGGGGGGAGCAGAAAGGGAGACAGAACCCATTCACTTTAACGAGGTAGGGGGATTTTAGACAAAGAATAGTGTCAAGGTAGAATTCAGGAAGAGGCGTAGACGTGGGCAGGTTTATGAGTTCAGGGTAGGGCTGTGCTACAAATAAATAAAGGCAAGAAACAATGTGTCAGTGGGGAGGAGTTCAATTAACATTAGAAGTGCGATATCACGTTTAGTCTGCTAGGTTCAACAAACTCTTTAATTATGCAGTGAATGGGAGACTTTAGAATGATAGGATGCTTTGTCCAGCTAGCCTATATAAGAGAATGTTAGTTTAGTTCGGGAGGAATTGTTGAGCGTAGATCGTCCGTGTTATATAGTTTATTAGTGTTAGGTAGACTTGTTTGAATTGATGAACTTTGTATTGGAGATAGGTTATGTGAAGAAGTTGATAGAAGTATTACTCATTATTCGAGGATTAAATTCATTGAGCATGTTGTGAAGTTTTTGTGACTTGTATTAAAGTAAATAAAGCAAATGATTATTTTGAGTCAAACTGACTTCTAGTGTTTTATTGAAAGTTGTCCAGTAATTCAATCATTGTGCATTGTGTGAGAAGGCAATTGTTGAAGTAATAATAAGTAGCCCACGCGCCAATCTCCATCCCTGACACTAGACACATAGTTTGTCCATCCTAAATAGACACACAGTTTGTCCATCCTAGTTAGACACACAGATTTGTTCATCGGACCTAGACACACAGTTGGTCCATCCTAGTTAGACGCACAGTTAGATTTGTTCATCGGACTTAGACACACAGTTGGTCCATCCTAGTTAGACGCACAGTTAGATTTGTTCATCGGACTTAGACACACAGTTTGTTCAATCTAGTTAGACGCACAATTAAATTAAGAACAGTTAAAAAAATGTTAACCCAATTTCCTCCAAGTTTTACATTTATTTCTTTCTTAAGATTTTCTAGATGCACTCCGCCCCCCCCCCCACCCCCGGATTCCTTATCGCAATTCTTGAAAAGATTGTAGATCGGTTCCTGCTAAGTAAAGTTCATTCCCACCCCTCCATTCCACCCCAGGTTACACAGTCTTTGTTCCACCATCTGCGAGAATGTATGTGTGTTTAAGCTAGTGTACGCTATTCCACGGTGTCGTTAAGGTAAACATGAAAAAAAAAGATAATCTCGAATCCATCTCTTTTGCTCTTCCGTATTTTTTTTTCGTATTATTATTCTTTCCTGCTCAACTTGTAATAACATCAACAGTTGTATCATTCTAATAACAGCAACAATCGTATCATTCTCAATATTGATAAAGGTATTGAGTGGTAGCGTTCGGGAGTAAGAACTGGGGAAACTTTTTTTCGCGCAACAACATTATTTTGCAAGACCATTAACAGGGATTTTTTTTTTGGAGGAAGAAAGAAAATTAAATACAACATACACAGACACTCACAGTTGGCAGCATCATCCATGTAACCTTCAGTTAAAAAAAAAAAAAGCTTGCCAACTCTTAGGGGTTGCACTAGCTGGATGCCAGATTTTTTTTTCTTTCTTCCTTTCTGTACTTGACTTTAGGACGCTGGGGGCAACTTCCTGTCTTAGGGGGGGGGAGCTACTGTTGATGTTTGCGCTGCTTAATTAGCAGGATTCTTTTTCTTGCCTTCTCCTTATCTACCCCTCCTTCGCCCCCACCCCCTCAATCACTTTTTTTTTGTGTCACTTTCCCAGATTTTCGACTAAGTCCTTACCACACCCCTAACATAACAGTTCACTCTGCCTGAATGGGTACGCGGGCATATCACCAGAACCGGTATCATTGAGATCGTCTGCGTGCGGCAACTGAGGTATATATGTGGCTCATATGTGGCTCTTCGTTGAGTGTGGCTCGCATTCATAAAGTTGTTGCCTTTTCCTTTCACTTGAATATTTCAAGACTTAATCTGGTTAAATTTACTATGGCTTCGCTCTTTTTTAGAATTTACATTAAATGAAAAACTGGATTGAAAATCGCAATGACTTTCATATTATGCCTCTCTCTCTCTCTCTCTCTCTCTTTCTCTCTCTCTCCACAATCTGGTATAAAATAAAGCTTGTATGTTGTAAATCGCACCACTAATGATGACGTACTAATCTGTGGAACATTTCTTTTCTTTTAAACTCACGAGACCACACTAAAATAAACAGTTTTCATGACGTCATATTCGTTGGCTTGACTGCAGTGGAAAAAAAAGGGGGGGGGGCGTATTTTATTATCACTGATAGGAAATTAACATAATGATTGCAGCTAGTGATACAATTATTATTACACTTGAGTTACTGCGACTAAGAAGTGAACTGGATAGACTGAAATTCAGATACTAGTCGTCATATATTGGGGGGGGGGAATGTTGTAATATGAAATACGAACTGTAATCTGTAAGCTTTGAATTTTGTTTTCTGTTCAATATGAACATTTTTAAAGAACTAATTTCCATTCTTGGAAAGGTTGGATGTCCAGGTATGTGATACATTCTGACCTGGATTCAAATGTTCACCTCCAGAATTCCTCTAACCCCCACCAGCAAACCTCTTCGTACTTTTGCTTCTTTATTTTCAAGTGAAAATAATTTTTAGAGCATTTTCGAAAAAAAAAATGCTCTATTGTCCCCGTTTTGTCTGTCTGTCCGTCCGTCATCACCCTAGATCTCAACAACCATAAGTCCTAGACCCATGATGTATATATCATTTTGTAGGTCTTGGCCTGCCAAGAAATGACTTTTTTCCATTTCGCGATCTGACCTCTCAGGGCCGTAAAAGGGGCCTTAGTACCGTTTTTTACTATATAAGCTATATTAATAAAGGAGCGCTATATCTCAGCAACTATAAGTCCTAGACCCATGATGTATATATCATTTTGTAGGTCTTGGCCTGCCATGTGTACATCAAAAGTTCATTTCGCGACAGGACCTCTGAGGGCCGGGCTTCAGGGCTCCTAAGGGGCTTATATATTATATATACACCTTGTACGTTCAATAACCCGTTCATTTGGTGCGAAATACTGCAGCACGTAGTTTCACCAAGATTTATTAAGAAACTCATCAAATGAAATAGTAAGCTTGTGTTCTGAGTTTAATTGAAAGTATCAGAGCTATGCAACAATTGACAAAGTTTTCGGACGATTAAATGACTACAATTTAGAATGTTTTCAATTATGAGTCTTATTTCAGTAACCACAAACCACTTGTAGTTAAATATAAGAGACAATAATTTTTTTTCAAATATAAAGAAACTTCTTTATAATTTTTTTTTTACAAATATATGCATTACACAATTGAATTTATAAACATTTCCAAAATTTACAAATATTTACTGAAAGCTAACAAACGTACTGATACATAACACGAAAATGCGCTAACACGTCCTGTGTCCAGAATGGAACAGGCTTAATTGCTTGTTTTTATCTGTATTTGTACTTGAGTATCATTAGCTATGGAAGTTGTAAATCAATTTTAATTTGTTGGCTGTAAAAATAATTATACTTATACATTCCATTATTGTCTAGTGTTTTCTAAAGCATTTTTTTAAATTAATTTTATTGTTTTTGGTTAGGTACGAAGGGTGTTTTGTTTTCTGTATTGTTAGGTCTGAACTATGAGCTAATTACTCTTACCTGTTACCTGTGTATGACAATGTGTTGATTTCAGTTACCTGTGTCTGACAATGTGTTAATTTCGGTTACCTGTGTCTGACAATGTGTTGATTTCAGTTACCTGTGTCT
Organism: Bulinus truncatus; assembly: GCA_021962125.1. Lineage (NCBI taxonomy): Eukaryota > Metazoa > Mollusca > Gastropoda > Planorbidae > Bulinus > Bulinus truncatus. The sequence continues at coordinate 391,225 of JAGDYQ010000189.1, forward strand.
GACAATGTGTTGATTTCAGTTACCTGTGTCTGACATTGTGTTGATTTATTAATTGTTTATTTACCCAGCTTTGATTGACTGTCAGTAAGTAACTCTTATCCCTTCTACATATTTGTTTGTTAAGTAAACACATTTTCTTCGCTTCAATGATCATCCACATGTTCAGACTATCAATAACCGTCCACATGTTCAGACTATCAATAACCGCCCACATGTTCAGACTATCAATGATCATTACACATGTTCAGACTATCAATGATCATTACACATTTTCAGACTATCAATAACCGTCCACATGTTCAGACTATCATTGATCATTACACATGTTCAGACTATCAATAACCGCCCACATGTTCAAACCATCAATGATCATTACACATGTTCAGACTATCAATGACCGTCCACATGTTCAGACTATCAATGATCATTACACATGTTCAGACTATCAATAACCGTCCACATGTTCAGACTATCAATAACCGTCCACATGTTCAGACTATCAATAACCGACAACATGTTCAGACTATCAAAGATCATTACACATGTTCAGACTATCAATGATCATTACAAATGTTCAGACTATCAATGATCATTACACATGTTCAGACTATCAATGATCATTACACATGTTCAGACTATCAATGACCGTCCACATGTTCAGACTATCAATAACCGACAACATGTTCAGACTATCAATGATCATTACACATGTTCAGACTATCAATGATCATTACACATGTTCAGACTATCTATGATCATTACACATGTCCAGACTATCAATGACCGTCCACATGTTCAGACTATCAATGATCATTACACATGTTCAGACTATCAATGACCGTCTACATGTTCAGACTATCAATGATCATTACACATGTTCAGACTATCAATGATCATTACACATGTTCAGACTATAAATGATCATTACACATGTTCAGACTATCAATGATCATTACACATGTTCAGACTACCAATGATCATTACACATGTTCAGACTATCAATGATCATTACACATGTTCAGACTATCAATTACCGTCCACATGTTCAGACGATCAATGATCATTACACATGTTCAGACTGTCAATGATCATTACACATGTTCAGACTATCAATGACCGTCCACATGTTCAGACTATCAATGATCATTACACATGTTCAGACTATCAATGACCGTCCACATATTCAGACTATCAATGATCATTACACATGTTCAGACTATCAATGATCATCCGCATGTTCAGACTATCAATGATCATTACACATGTTCTGACTATCAATGATCATTACACATGTTCAGACTATAAATGACCGTCCACATGTTCAGACTATCAATGATCATTACACATGTTCAGACTATCAATGATCATTACACATGTTCAGACTATCAATGATCATTACACATGTTCAGACTATCAATGATCATTAAACATGTTCAGACTATCAATTACCGTCCACATGTTCAGACTATCAATGATCATTACACATGTTCAGACTATCAATGATCATTACACATGTTCAGACTATCAATGACCGTCCACATGTTCAGACTATCAATGATCATTACACATGTGCAGACTATCAATGATCATTACACATGTTCAGACTATCAATGACCGTCCACATGTTCAGACTATCAATGACCGTCCACATGTTCAGACTATCAATGATCATTACACATGTTCAGACTTTCAATGATCATTACACATGTTCAGACTATCAATGCTCATTACACATGTTCAGACTATCAATGATCATTACACATGTTCAGACTATCAATTACCGTCCACATGTTCAGACGATCAATGATCATTACACATGTTCAGACTATCAATGATCATTACACTTGTTCAGACTATCAATGACCGTCCACATGTTCAGACTATCAATGATCATTACACATGTTCAGACTATCAATGACCGTCCACATGTTCAGACTATCAATGATCATTACACATGTTCAGACTATCAATGATCATCCGCATGTTCAGACTATCAATGATCATCCGCATGTTCAGACTATCAATGATCATTACACATGTTCTGACTATCAATGATCATTACACATGTTCAGACTATCAATGACCGTCCACATGTTCAGACTATCAATGATCATTACACATGTTCAGACTATCAATGATCATTACACATGTTCAGACTATCAATGATCATTACACATGTTCAGACTATCAATGATCATTACACATTTTCAGACTATCAATAACCGTCCACATGTTCAGACTATCATTGATCATTACACATGTTCAGACTATCAATAACCGCCCACATGTTCAGACCATCAATGATCATTTCACATGTTCAGACTATCAATGACCGTCCACATGTTCAGACTGTCAATGATCATTACACATGTTCAGACTATCAATAACCGTCCACATGTTCAGACTATCAATAACCGTCCACATGTTCAGACTATCAATAACCGACAACATGTTCAGACTATCAAAGATCATTACACATGTTCAGACTATCAATGATCATTACAAATGTTCAGACTATCAATGATCATTACACATGTTCAGACTATCAATGATCATTACACATGTTCAGACTATCAATGACCGTCCACATGTTCAGACTATCAATAACCGACAACATGTTCAGACTATCAATGATCATTACACATGTTCAGACTATCAATGAGCATTACACATGTTCAGACTATCTATGATCATTACACATGTCCAGACTATCAATGACCGTCCACATGTTCAGACTATCAATGATCATTACACATGTTCAGACTATCAATGACCGTCTACATGTTCAGACTATCAATGATCATTACACATGTTCAGACTATCAATGATCATTACACATGTTCAGACTATAAATGATCATTACACATGTTCAGACTATCAATGATCATTACACATGTTCAGACTATCAATGATCATTACACATGTTCAGACTATCAATGATCATTACACATGTTCAGACTATCAATTACCGTCCACATGTTCAGACGATCAATGATCATTAGACATGTTCAGACTGTCAATGATCATTACACATGTTCAGACTATCAATGACCGTCCACATGTTCAGACTATCAATGATCATTACACATGTTCAGACTATCAATGACCGTCCACATGTTCAGACTATCAATGATCATTACACATGTTCAGACTATCAATGATCATCCGCATGTTCAGACTATCAATGATCATTACACATGTTCTGACTATCAATGATCATTACACATGTTCAGACTATAAATGACCGTCCACATGTTCAGACTATCAATGATCATTACACATGTTCAGACTATCAATGATCATTACACATGTTCAGACTATCAATGATCATTACACATGTTCAGACTATCAATGATCATTAAACATGTTCAGACTATCAATTACCGTCCACTTGTTCAGACTATCAATGACCATCCACATGTTCAGACTATCAATGATCATTACACATGTGCAGACTATCAATGATCATTACACATGTTCAGACTATCAATGACTGTCCACATGTTCAGACTATCAATGACCGTCCATATGTTCAGACTATCAATGATCATTACACATGTTCAGACTATCAATGATCATTACACATGTTCAGACTATCAATGACCGTCCACATGTTCAGACTATCAATGACCGTCCACATGTTCAGACTATCAATGATCATTACACATGTTCAGACTATCAATGATCATTACACATGTTCAGACTATCAATAACCGTCCACATGTTTAGACTATCAATAACCGTCCACATGTTCAGACTATCAATAACCGTCCACATGTTCACACTATCAATAACCGACAACATGTTCAGACTATCAATGATCATTACACATGTTCAGACTATCAATGATCATTACACATGTTCAGACTATCTATGATCATTACACATGTTCAGACTATCAATGATCATTACACATGTTCAGACTATCAATGATCATTACACATGTTCAGACTATCAATGACCGTCCACATGTTCAGACTATCAATGATCATTACACATGTTCAGACTATCAATGACCGTCCGCATGTTCAGACTATCAATGCTCATTACACATGTTCAGACTATCAATGATCATTACACATGTTCAGAGTATCAATGACCGTCCACATGTTCAGACTATCAATGATCATAACACATGTTCTGACTATCAATGATCATTACACATGTTCAGACTATCAATGATCATTACACATGTTCAGACTATCAATAACCGTCCACATGTTCAGACTATCAATAACCGTCCACATGTTCAGACTACCAATAACCGTCCACATGTTCAGACTATCAATAACCGACAACATGTTCAGACTGTCAATGATCATTACACATGTTCAGACTATCAATGATCATTACACATGTTCAGACTATCAATGACCGTCCACATGTTCAGACTATCAATGATCATTACACATGTTCAGACTATCAATGACCGTCCGCATGTTCAGACTATCAATGCTCATTACACATGTTCAGACTATCAATGATCATTACACATGTTCAGACTATCAATGACCGTCCACATGTTCAGACTATCAATGATCATTACACATGTTCAGACTATCAATGACCGTCCACATGTTCAGACTATCAATGATCATTACACATGTTCAGACTATCAATGACCGTCCGCATGTTCAGACTATCAATGCTTATTACACATGTTCAGACTATCAATGATCATTACACATGTTCTGACTATCAATGATCATTACACATGTTCAGACTATCAATGACCGTCCACATGTTCAGACTATCAATAATCATTACACATGTTCAGACTATCAATGATCATTACACATGTTCAGACTATCAATGATCATTACACATGTTCAGACTATCAATGATCATTACACATGTTCAGACTATCAATGACCGTCCACATGTTCAGACTATCAATGATCATTACACATGTTCAGACTATCAATGACCGTCCACATGTTCAGACTATCAATGACCATCCGCATGTTCAGACTATCAATAATCATTACACATGTGCAGACTATCAATGATCATTACACATGTTCAGACTATCAATGACCGTCCACATGTTCAGACTATCAATGACCGTCCACATGTTCAGACTATCAATGACCGTCCACATGTTCAGACTATCAATGATCATTACACATGTTCAGACTTTCAATTACCGTCCACATGTTCAGACGGTCAATGATCATTACACATGTTCAGACTGTCAATGATCATTACACATGTTCAGACTATCAATGACCGTCCACATGTTCAGACTATCAATGATCATTACACATGTTCAGACTATCAATGACCGTCCACATGTTCAGACTATCAATGATCATTACACATGTTCAGACTATCAATGATCATCCGCATGTTCAGACTATCAATGATCATTACACATGTTCTGACTATCAATGATCATTACACATGTTCAGACTATCAATGACCGTCCACATGTTCAGACTATCAATGATCATTACACATGTTCAGACTATCAATGATCATCCCGCATGTTCAGACTATCAATGATCATTACACATGTTCTGACTATCAATGATCATTACACATGTTAGACTATCAATGATCATCCGCATGTTCAGACTATCAATGATCATTACACATGTTCTGACTATCAATGATCATTACACATGTTCAGACTATCAATGACCGTCCACATGTTCAGACTATCAATGATCATTACACATGTTCAGACTATCAATGATCATCCGCATGTTCAGACTATCAATGATCATTACACATGTTCTGACTATCAATGATCATTACACATGTTCAGACTATCAATGATCATCCGCATGTTCAGACTATCAATGATCATTACACATGTTCTGACTATCAATGATCATTACACATGTTCAGACTATCAATGACCGTCCACATGTTCAGACTATCAATGATCATTACACATGTTCAGACTATCAATGACCGTCCACATGTTCAGACTATCAATGATCATTACACATGTTCAGACTATCAATGATCATCCGCATGTTCAGACTATCAATGATCATTACACATGTTCTGACTATCAATGATCATTACACATGTTCAGACTATCAATGACCGTCCACATGTTCAGACGGTCAATGATCATTACACATGTTCAGACTGTCAATGATCATTACACATGTTCAGACTATCAATGACCGTCCACATGTTCAGACTATCAATGATCATTACACATGTTCAGACTATCAATGATCATCCGCATGTTCAGACTATCAATGATCATTACACATGTTCTGACTATCAATGATCATTACACATGTTCAGACTATCAATGACCGTCCACATGTTCAGACTATCAATGACCGTCCACATGTTCAGACTATCAATGACCATCCGCATGTTCAGACTATCAATAATCATTACACATGTTCAGACTATCAATGATCATTACACATGGTCAGACTATCAATGACCGTCCACATGTTCAGACTATCAATGACCGTCCACATGTTCAGACTATCAATGATCATTACACATGTTCAGACTTTCAATGATCATTACACATGTTCAGACTATCAATAACCGTCCACATGTTCAGACTATCAATAACCGTCCACATGTTCAGACTATCAATAACCGTCCACATGTTCAGACTATCAATAACCGACAACATGTTCAGACTATCAATGATCATTACACATGTTCAGACTATAAATGATCATTACACATGTTCAGACTATCTATGATCATTACACATGTTCAGACTATCAATGACCGTCCACATGTTCAAACTATCAATGATCATTACACATGTTCAGACTTATCAATGATCATTACACATGTTCAGACTATCAATGACCGTCCACATGTTCAGACTATCAATGATCATTACACATGTTCAGACTATCAATGATCATTACACATGTTCAGACTATCAATGATCATTACACATGTTCAGACTATCAATGATCATTACACATGTTCAGACTATCAATGACCGTCCACATGTTCAGACTATCAATGATCATTACACATGTTCAGACTATCAATGATCATTACACATGTTCAGACTATCAATGACCGTCCACATGTTCAGACTATCAATGATCATTACACATGTTCAGACTATCAATGATCATTACACATGTTCAGACTATCAATGATCATTACACATGTTCAGACTATCAATGATCATTACACATGTTCAGACTATCAATGATCATTACACATGTTCAGACTATCAATGATCATTACACATGTTCAGACTATCAATGATCATTACACATGTTCAGACTATCAATGATCATTACACATTTTCAGACTATCAATGATCATTACACATGTTCAGACTATCAATGACCGTCCACATGTTCAGACTATCAATGACCGTCCACATGTTCAGACCATCAATGATCATTTCACATGTTCAGACTATCAATTACCGTCCACATGTTCAGACTATCAATGATCATTACACATGTTCAGACTATCAATGATCATTACACATGTTCAGACTATCAATGACCGTCCACATGTTCAGACTATCAATGATCATTACACATGTTCAGACTATCAATGACCGTCCACATGTTCAGACTATCAATGACCATCCGCATGTTCAGACTATCAATAATCATTACACATGTTCAGACTATCAATGATCATTACACATGTTCAGACTATCAATGACCGTCCACATGTTCAGACTATCAATGACCGTCCACATGTTCAGACTTTCAATGATCATTACACATGTTCAGACTATCAATAACCGTCCACATGTTCAGACTATCAATAACCGTCCACATGTTCAGACTATCAATAACCGTCCACATGTTCAGACTATCAATAACCGACAACATGTTCAGACTATCAATGATCATTACACATGTTCAGACTATCAATGATCATTACACATGTTCAGACTATCAATGATCATTACACATGTTCAGACTATCAATGATCATTACACATGTTCAGACTATCAATGATCATTACACATGTTCAGACTATCAATTACCGTCCGCATGTTCAGACTATCAATGCTCATTACACATGTTCAGACTATCAATGATCATTACACATGTTCAGACTATCAATGATCATTACACATGTTCAGACTATCAATGATCATTACACATGTTCAGACTATCAATGATCATTACACATGTTCAGACTATCAATTACCGTCCGCATGTTCAGACTATCAATGCTCATTACACATGTTCAGACTATCAATGATCATTACACATGTTCAGACTATCAATGACCGTCCACATGTTCAGACTATCAATGATCATTACACATGTTCAGACTATCAATGATCATTACACATGTTCAGACTATCAATGATCATTACACATGTTCAGACTATCAATGATCATTACACATGTTCAGACTATCAATGATCATTACACATGTTCAGACTATCAATTACCGTCCACATGTTCAGACTATCAATGATCATTACACATTTTCAGACTATCAATGATCATTACACATGTTCAGACTATCAATGACCGTCCACATGTTCAGACTATCAATGACCGTCCACATGTTCAGACCATCAATGATCATTTCACATGTTCAGACTATCAATGACCGTCCACATGTTCAGACTGTCAATGATCATTACACATGTTCAGACTATCAATGCTCATTACACATGTTCAGACTATCAATAACCGTCCACATGTTCAGACTATCAATAACCGTCCACATGTTCAGACTATCAATGATCATTACACATGTTCAGACTATCAATGATCATTACACATGTTCAGACTATCAATGATCATTACACATGTTCAGACTATCAATGACCGTCCACATGTTCAGACTATCAATGATCATTACACATGTTCAGACTATCAATGACCGTCCACATGTTCAGACTATCAATGATCATTACACATGTTCAGACTATCAATGATCATTACACATGTTCAGACTATCAATGATCATTACACATGTTAAGACTATCAATGACCGTCCACATGTTCAGACTATCAATGATCTTTACACATGTTCAGACTATCAATGATCATTACACTTGTTCAGACTATCAATGATCATTACACATGTTCAGACTATCAATAACTGTCCGGCGTGGCGGTTTAACACGTGATCACATCTGTGAAATATAACCGAACAGTTTCATTGTGGTGACCGGGTGGGGGGGGGGGGGAATCACTTTATGTAACATGTGACTCACCTTCTTGTAATGAAACAAATAAACTGTCGGGGTGCATCTGCTAGACTGAAGGGAGGGAGGTTCATTGTGATTGGGAGGAGGGGGTGATTTACATACTTTACATGTGGCGCTATCGCCCTTCTGGCATAGTTACGTTAAAAACTAAATTTAAATTTTATAGAGAGAGAAGGAGAGAGATGCATGCTTATATGATCTGCATTAACTGCAACATTCAAACTGAACAATTCAAAACTTCTATTTGGTTTCATTTAACACGAATAAATAAGTAACAGAATGAAAAAAATACCTCTCATGTATCACCATCACCCCGTCCCTATGTATGGTAACTAAAAACTAACAAGTGTATATGGAAAGGTTGTAAACAACAAACTCAAACATGTGCTATAACTTTGCTCTCTCCGGTGAAACATATAACTACCTAGAACTCGCATCAAAACCGTATTGTACACATGTAAGTATATCTCTCATACATGTACACATGTAGGTATAACTTTCATACATGAGTACATGTAGGTATAACTCTCATACATGAGTACATGTAAGTATATCTCTCATACATGAGTACATGTAAGTATATCTCTCATACATGTGTACAAGTAGGTATATCTCTCATACATGTGTACATGAAGGTATATCTCTCATACATGTGTACATGTAGGTATATCTCTCATACATGTGTACATGAAGGTATAACTCTCATACATGTGTACATGAAGGTATAACTCTCATACATGTGTACATGTAGGTATAACTCTCATACATGTGTACATGAAGGTATAACTCTCATACATGTGTACATGTAGGTATATCTCTCATACATGTGTACATGTAGGTATGTATATATATAGAACCTGACGATGTATTCCCGCTTCTTGTGTACAAATTCTGTGGATCTGCTACAAATGTTCATTCTCCCTGCCTCCCTCCCTAATTTTAATTTTTTACTTCATCTTTAACTGTGAACTTTGAACTCGAGAATTCTGTTAGAAATAAAAAAAAAAACCAGACGCAGCTTCGTTATCTTCAGGTAGGGGGAAATAACTCGAGTTTATGATCCTTGCCAGTCACCCCCTCCCTCCTCTATTTCTTATTTTTCTTTCTTCCGTGAAGAGTCGAGATTTTCATTTTATAGATTACACAGAAAACACCACAACAACAATAACAATAAAATTAAATGCGAGATTTTGTGTAGATTGTAAATAAAACAATATTATTATTCTAAAAGTACAAACACAAGTTGAATTATAGCGGTCAAAGTAAAAACTTTCATTGGCATCGTTGACCTCAAATGTTTTCAGTGCAACACAGAGTACTCATTGCAACACAGAGTACTCATTGCAACACAGAGTACTCATTGCAACACAGAGTACTCATTGCAAAACAGAGTACTCGGTGCAAAACAGTACTCGGTGCAAAACAGAGTACTCGGTGCAAAACAGAGTACTCATTGCAAAACAGAGTACACATTGCAAAACAGAGTACACATTGCAAAACAGAGTACTCATTGCAAAACAGAGTACTCAGTGCAAAACAGAGTACTCGTTGCAAAACCTTCTCAGCTGTTTGCTAGAGTTTCGCAGCTAATGTACTGTTGTAGATGTTTGGATCGTGTGAGTGCAGTGGGCTGAGCTCGTTTCGGACCTGTGCACAGAAGAAACAAAATAGGTCCTGATAATGGAAATTGTCCCCTCCTAAGGTCTGTGGTCTTGTGCGCGTGCTCAATGCTCCCACCGTTAAATTTGCTTCTGTATGTGTGTGTGGAGGGGTGAAAGAGACTTGCAGTCCAACAACAGTATGGGGTCCTAGGCAGATTAGATTGCCCCCCCCCCACTCTAACAACAACAACGTTAAATAATCAAATAAAGTTTATCAGTTAGAATAGGGTCCCCTAAATTTCTGGACGCTCATACAAATACTCAATGCACACACACACACACACACACACTCGCTCATAGAATTTAAAACAAAAATACAACGTCCATACTCCTTCCTGTATGTGTGTGTAATATTTTCATTTACAGCCAGTTGTAAACAGTAATATTTTCATTTACAGCCAGTTGTAAACAGTAATATTTTCATTTACAGCCAGTTGTAAACAGTGATATTTTCATTTACAGCCAGTTGTAAACAGTGATATTTTCATTTACAGCCAATTGTAAACAGTGATATTTTCATTTACAGCCAGTTGTAAACAGTGATATTTTCATTTACAGCCAGTTGTAAACAGTAATATTTTCAATCACAGCCAGTTGTAAACAGTTGTTTCGCCATTTTTTCCATTGGCAGTCACGTAAATAGCAAATAATTACCCGCTGTCCCTGGCAGCTGTGAGCCACTTTACCCCCCCCCCCCCCCCAATCCTCTCCGGTCTGTTCTTGTGTTCATCTTTCCCATAACAGATTTCACAGACGGCCAAACGTTCCCTCACACACACACACACACACACACACACACACCAACAACAACTGGTCGCCGTGTACTTGTCATGGGTTAACACTAAGACGAAAATTCCCGATTTCTCCATCTCCATCTCTCTCTCTCTCTCTCTCCCTCTCTCTCCCTCTCTCTCTCTCTCTCTCTCTCTCCCTCCCCTTTTCCCCTTTACTGCCCCATTTTTTTCCCCTCTAGATCTCTTTCTTCGCTGCCTCGCTGTGAATATTGTGGACCTTACTTGTCACCAATAACAATGGAAGATGGCTCTGGGAGGGGGCAGGGGGTAGCGGCTTCCCTAACAATGATCCGGTGTTTGCTGTGTTTACTGGTCAGCTGTCCTGGTCATTCCCTTTTACTTGGACCTGTCCTTATTTGTTGACCCTTAAAACTTCATTGCACTTCCTGTTTCTAGATGACCTTTAGAAGTGAGTGTAGGACAAAACCCCGAAATTCTTTTGGATGAAGATAAAATTTAAGCCGATATTATTGATAATCTTATAAGTACGATCACCTTGACCTTGAGCTAAACAAAAGGTCAGTCGATCAGAGAGATCATGTCTGTCAGCACATGTAATATCTCAATAGGCAGTGATCGAATGTTCCATAAATAATGGATTGGCGCTTGACCACTGTGGTTCTAAAGCTGTTTGTTTTACCTTCTGCTATAAAATGTCTGGCGCAAGAATTGATAGCTAGATTAAAGATACGGTCAGTCTTGACCTTGGGCTTAAACTATTAAATTGTTTGTTTTTACCTCTTAAGATGAGTGACTTTTGATGTAAATCCAACAAAGGATTGACCTTTGACCCCTGTGGCTTGAAAGGCTAATGCAGCCAAATGAGATTATTTGGAAAAACAAGCAATTAAGCCTGTTCCATTCTGGACACAGGACGTGTTATCGCATTTTCGTGTTATGTATCAGTACGTTTGTTAGCTTTCAGTAAATATTTGTAAATTTTGGAAATGTTTATAAATTCAATTGTGTAATGCATATATCTGTAAAAAAAAATATTATAAAGACGTTTCTTTATATTTGAAAAAAAAATATTTTCTCTTAAATCTAACTACAAGTGGTTTGTGGTTACTGAAATAAGACTCATAATTGAAAACATTCGAAATTGTAGTCATTTAATCGTCCGAAAACTCCGTCAATTGTTGCATAGCTCTGATACTTTCAATTAAACTCAGAACACAAGCTTACTATTTCATTTGATGAGTTTCTTAATAAATCTTGGTGAAACTACGTGCTGCAGTATTTCGCACCAAATGAACGGGTTATTGAACGTATAAGGTGTATATATAATATATAAGCCCCTTAGGAGCCCTGAAGCCCGGCCCTCAGAGGTCCTGTCGCGAAATGAACTTTTGATGTACACATGGCAGGCCAAGACCTACAAAATGATATATACATCATGGGTCTAGGACTTATAGTTGCTGAGAATGGGCGCTCCTTTATTAATATAGCTTATATAGTAAAAACGGTACTAAGCCCCCTTTTACGGCCCTCAGAGGTCAGATCGCGAAATGGAAAAAAAGTCATTTCTTGGCAGGCCAAGACCTACAAAATGATATATACATCATGGGTCTAGGACTTATGGTTGTTGAGATCTAGGGTGATGACAGACAGACAAAACGGGGACAAATCCAGTTAAAAATATTTTTTTATTTTATTTTTTACATCCAGGTATTTATATATCATATTTTATAATAAAAGTGTGGGTTTTGTCTGGATACCGTTAGAAATAGTGATAAAGTTCTATCTAGTATTCTAGAAATAGTGATAAAGTTCTATCTAGTATTCTAGAAGATAATGCATTATTTCTTAAATTACCACCTGAACGAAAATCTCAGGTCTATTGGGGGGGGGGGGGTACATGAAATTTGGTTTTGTAATCCCCCCCCCCCAAAGCACAGAATGCAGGCTATTTATTACTAGTAAAATGAAAGGGTGGATGGTAGTGCAGTAAATCGCTCGACTGGGTTCGATCTCCGATGAGGACCAAAGAAATGTTTTAGGTCATGGTTGAAGTTCTCTCCCTGTCTCCCGTGGTGCCTCCCGGCTGTGGTGGGTATGAAAGAAGGGCACTACACAACCTATAAATTGTCCAATTATTTAGGAGGACAGATAGTCCATGAAAAATCCCCCCCACCTCCAAAACCCCATTAGTAATTTTATAATGGTATAAGGACAACTGGAGAATATTCCCTCTTTGGTTGATACACAGCTGTTTCTCTTAATGTGATACCATTTCATTCTTACAGCATTAAGCGAAATATTCAAATGTTCTACGAGATCAAAGGTTCTCATAAAGTGTGTGTCTCGAGTTGATTTAAAGTGGGTCGCCACAAACAATATGTTTGTTAATTATTCGAGATATTGTGTACAATTTTTGTGTGAACTTTTCTTTATGTACACATGGGTCGCAAATGACTAACTCATTTCTTACTAGGTCGTGAATGACTAACTCATTTCTTACTGGGTCGTGAATGACTCATTTCTTACTGGGTCGTGAATGACTAACTCATTTCTTACTGGGTCGTGAATGACTAACTCATTTCTTACTGGGTCGTGAATGACTCATTTCTTACTGGGTCGTGAATGACTAACTCATTTCTTACTGGGTCGTGAATGACTAACTCATTTCTTACTGGGTCGTGAATGACTAACTCATTTCTTACTGGGTCGTGAATGACTAACTCATTTCTTACTGGGTCGTGAATGACTAACTCATTTCTTACTGGGTCGTGAATGACTAACTCATTTCTTACTGGGTCGTGAATGACTAACTCATTTCTTACTAGGTCGTGAATGACTAACTCATTTCTTACTAGGTCGTGAATGACTAACTCATTTCTTACTGGGTCGTGAATGACTAACTCATTTCTTACTAGGTCGTGAATGACTAACTCATTTCTTACAGGGTCGTGAATGACTAACTCATTTTTACTGGGTCGTGAATGACTAACTCATTTCTTACTAGGTCGTGAATGACTAACTCATTTCTTACAGGGTCGTGAATGACTAACTCATTTTTACTGGGTCGTGAATGACTAACTCATTTCTTACTGGGTCGCAAACGACAAAAGGTTGAGACCCACTGTGCTAGAAGATGGGGGGGGGGGGAGAGATGGTGCCCCATCTGTCATTATTCCCATTGTTTAGGAGAAATAATTAGCCTCCCCCCATCTAGTAGGATATAATCAATCCCTCCTCTCTAAACATAACAAGATTAGATAGCCACCAAGCGCAAGGAATGTCTCTCTCACCCCCACCTCATATCTCCCACCCACACCCCTGGAGTCCATAAACACTGGGGGTTATTCAGTCAGACCGTGGGAAAGCGACCTTAATTCATTAATCCTTTATCTAAGGCCGTGCTTTGGTCTCGATAATTGAACGCACTCTGACATCCAATAACTAATCACCACTACTACTTCTACTGTCACATACAGACACACACACGTACATTTAGTCATTCTGTCACACACACACACGTACATTTAGTCATTCTGTCACACACACACACGTACATTTAGTCATTCTGTCACAATCAGACACACACACGTACATTTAGACATTCTGTCACACACAGACACACACACACGTACATTTAGTCATTCTGTCACATACAGACACACACACACGTACATTTAGTCATTCTGTCACACACACACACACGTACATTTAGTCATTCTGTCACACACAGACACACACACGTACATTTAGTCATTCTGTCACATACAGACACACACGCGTACATTTAGTCATTCTGTCACACACAGACACACACACGTACATTTAGTCATTCTGTCACATACAGACACACACGCGTACATTTAGTCATTCTGTCACACACAGACACACACACGTACATTTAGTCATTCTGTCACACACAGACACACACTCTGAAAGACATAAATAGTCCCAAGCAAGCACCTTGATGAAATAAAAGGAAGGGGGGGGGGGGTGGAGACTTAATTGTTGCGATTCAGACTCACCCACGCTTTGCTAAAAACAAATTACTCACCACTAAATCGCACTCAAATTATTGCATTCTAACACACGTGTGCATACCAGAGACTCGCTCGACTTGCTAGTTCACACAGACTTTTATATAGATCTAAATAAAAATACATTACAACATGTAGCCAGCCCATAGTATTTTGTTAATTTGTTCATGTATAGTACTGTGTTCATTACTTAATCATGTAGAATGTATTGTTAATTTGTTCATGTATAGTACTGTGTTCATTACTTAATCATGTAGAATGTATTTCTTACTTCTTGTTCATGGTGTTGTCATAATTTAAATGTACAATAGTGGGTTAATCAGGCCAATACATCGACAATGTACAATAGTGGGTTAATCAGGCCAATACATCGATAATGTACAATAGTGGGTTAATCAGGCCAATACATCGACAATGTACAATAGTGGGTTAATCAGGCCAATACATCGATAATGTACAATAGTGGGTTAATCAGGTCAATACATCTACAATGTACAATAGTGGGTTAATCAGGCCCATACATCGATAATGTACAATAGTGGGTTAATCAGGTCAATACATCGACAATGTACAATAGTGGGTTAATCAGGCCAATACATCGACAATGTACAATAGTGGGTTAATCAGGTCAATACATCGACAATGTACAATAGTGGGTTAATCAGGTCAATACATCGACAATGTACAATATTGGGTTAATCAGGTCAATACATCGACAATTTACAATAATGTTGTCATTACGGTATGTACCCTACATTATTTTATTCACTAAATGGTGTACTTTACACTATTGTATTGACTACTTGGTGTACCTTACACTATGGTATTCACTACTTGAAGTACCGTACACTATTGTATTTACTACATGGTGTACCTTACACTATTGTATTCACTCCAAGGTGTACCCTACACTATTGTATTCACTACATGGTGTACCTTACACTATTGTATTCACTACTTGAAGTATCCTACACTATTGTATTCACTTCATGGTGTACCTTACAGTTCATTACACTATTGTATTCACTACAATGTGTACCCTACACTATTGTATTCACGACATGGTGTACCTTACACTATTGTATTCACTACATAGTGTACCTTACACTATTGTATTCACTACAAGGTGTACCTTACACTATTGTATTCACTACATGGTGTACCTTACACTATTGTATTCACTACAAAGTGTACCTTACACTATTGTATTCACTACATGGTGTACCTTACACTATTGTATTCACTACATGGTGTACCTTACACTATTGTATTCACTACAAAGTGTACCTTACACTATTGTATGCACTATTTGAAGTACCCTACACTATTGTATTCACTACATGGTGTACCTTACATTATTGTATTCACTACATGGTGTACCCTACACTATTGTATTGACTACATGGTGTACTAATGATGTATTGTTTACTTCTACTATAATAGAGTATTCTTTACTTCGCACACCTACAAATTATCCTCATTCTAGCAACTGATGAGGAAGTTTTGATCTATTTTGTTTTGTTCCGCTGCTGGTTAGAAATATGGCACCAAAAAGTTAAATATCGTGGGCATAATAAAAAGAAACGAACGAAGTTTAGACAAGCTGTGCACAAATCGACAATAAACAAAAAATTGTTACAACATGGGTGGCAACCAATTTCAAACGGATACATGTTTCTGGGTTGTTTCTGGGTTTTTTTTAACTGATTTAAAAAAATAAAGAAAACTTTTGAAAGTAAGGGTTTGGAAATCATAAGTCTGTAAGATGAATGAATGCAGTCTTACCTTTCTGTCTGTCTTTCAGTCTGCATATCTGTCTTTATCTTCATCTGTTTACCTATACATCTACCTATCTGTTGACCTGCATATCTCTCTATCTATACATCTGTATATTTCTCTTTCCCACTTTATCTCTGTCTGTGTATTTATCTGTGCGCCTCCCAGATGATATATATATATATATATAAGCAGGGAAGGTGGGTTCACACTGGGTTCACACTGGGGTGACATCTTGTCAGGGGCCCCCTACCCCTACCCCCACCCTTCGTCGTGTAAAGAAATCTTCTATAAAATCTCTTAACAATTGGTTGGGGGGGGGGTATACATTTGTCTTCTAGCCAGTCTATTTCTAGCTTACTACAATCTACTTGCCTATCTCTGACAGTCTCCAACGGGAATAACATTGTTTGTACCTAACATTGTTTGTACCTAACATTGTTTGTACCTAACATTGTTTGTACCTTCTCGGTTTGTATTTCACATTCCCCTGGATAGTTTGACTGTTGTTTGAAAAAAAAAGTATGAGTGTATAATACGCAGTAGTTAGTGATGGTGGTTTGTTTGTGGAGTATGATGTTAGTTTGTTTGTGGAGTGTGATGGTAGTTTGTTTGTGGAGTGTGATGGTAGTTTGTTTGTGGAGTGTGATGGTAGTTTGTTTGTGGAGTATGATGGTAGTTTGTTTGTGGAGAATGATGGTAGTTTGTTTGTGGAGTGTGATGGTAGTTTGTTTCTCGGAGTATGATGGTAGTTTGTTTGTGGAGTATGATGGTAGTTTGTTTGTGGAGTATGATGGTAGTTTGTTTGTGGAGTGTGATGGTAGGCAGAGGCTTACATTGAAGGGGCGGGTGTTGGGGGACAAGGTAGGGGGGAAAAAAGAGATGTGATGAACAAAAATGTTCATAAAACCATCCTGCACCTGCAGCATGTTTCCTTGAAGTGAGTGAAAAGGAAGAAAACAACTCACTTTACAAAACGCACGAAAGAGATATATCTCAGCTGTTGATGTGCTGACGTAATTCGGAGCCAAAGTAGGTCACTGCACATGCTCCACCTCCATAGTCATAAGATATATTACATAGTATCACTTTTGATATAGTAGAGATGTTATTTCTGCCAATCTATATTATTTGTCTATCCATCAGTCTATGTCTCTCGATCTATTAATATCCATTTCTATCTACCATCTTTATCCATCCATCAGAATACTTCATATCTATCTATCTATATCTATCTATCTATCTTTCAATTAATCTATCTATCTGTCTGCCGCTGTGAAATAATGCAGACATAATTGTCTTAATAATAACCCTAATAATGTCAGCCATATTTTCATTCTTATAATTCAGTGTTGTTTGGTATGTCTTGGTTGGTTCTAATTGCAGGAAAATGTTTTGTACAGGCTACCCCGACAGTCCCTGCCTCCGTGTGGTTTTCTCTGATACTGACTTATGCCGACATTTCTTTTCACTGTAGGCATCAGTATAAATTTGACATTTGATTTACACAGGACTTGTGGTCATAAAGCCTTTGCAATTTTTTCATTTAATAGTAAACTTTTGTGATTTATAAATATTCTTATGATTTTATAAAATATCATTTTTATATATTATTGCCTACCCCAGTTTTAAGTTTTAAAAGTTTTGTTAGAATTTTTTTTTTATAAATAATTTTGTTTATTTATGTAACGTAATCTCCTTACTTGTAGTGTAATGGAGATACATTGAGTGAATTTAAGTGTGAGAATCGCGGTTGTTTACAAATAGTTCTGATTACAGACCAGGGGGAGATAACTTGATTGTAAAATAATGTTCTTGCCCTTGTGTGGAAAAAAAAAAGAAAGAACGTTTGTAAATATATTTGTCAACCTCTTTGTCTATCTCTCTGTTCATCTAATTCCTGCTAATGAAACACTTTCTTTCGTTATATACATACATGTTCATCTAATTCCTGCTAATGAAACACTTTCTTTCGTTATATACATACATGTTCATCTAATTCCTGCTAATGAAACACTTTCTTTCGTTATATACATACATGTTCATCTTATTCCTGCTAATGAAACACTTTCTTTCGTTATATACATACATGTTCATCTAATTCCTGCTAATGAAACACTTCCTTTCGTTATAAACATACATGTTCATCTAATTCCTGCTAATGAAACACTTTCTTTCGTTATATACATACATGTTCATCTAATTCCTGCTAATGAAACACTTCCTTTCGTTATATAAATACATGTTCATCTAATTCCTGCTAATGAAACACTTCCTTTCGTTATATACATACATGTTCATCTAATTCCTGCTAATGAAACACTTCCTTTCGTTATATACATACATGTTCATCTAATTCCTGCTAATGAAACACTTTCTTTCGTTATATACACACATGTTCATCTAATTCCTGCTAATGAAACACTTTCTTTCGTTATATACATACATGTTCATCTAATTCCTGCTAATGAAACACTTTCTTTCGTTATATACATACATGTTCATCTAATTCCTGCTAATGAAACACTTTCTTTCGTTATATGCATACATGTGTTTGACTTTTACCAGAGCCGTTCTTAGGTTTGTGTGGGTCCAAGGAAAACAATACTTGTCGAGCCCTCTTAGTACCAGAGCTTAATAACAGAAATGAATGCAGAACATGCAAACGATGAGAATTGCTCTGTGTTCAGTCATTCTGCACTTTTATCAATCTCTCTCTCTCTCTCTCAAACTAACTTAATAATACTCAAGTTTTTGATTTAAAAAAATTGGAGCGCTTATACACACACACACACACACACACACACACACTTACTCAACACAAGTCATGATACGTCAACACATAGCACATGTTAACTGACACGAGCCAAAAAATCTGGCAGCATATGTTCATAATCACAATAACACTCGTGTCTTTCCAATGATCTTCCCCGCGTGTAAATAAATTTCCTTAAAACCAAGATATACTTTTCTCCTTTGAGTACAATGGTTCCTTTGTGTGGTCCTTCAGTTGTACTTTTGAATCTGAATCCTTCCTGCTAATAACACTTTTTTTATTTTTTTTGCCGAAAATGGTCTCATTTGAAGTCCCGAAATGAAACAAATATTTGAATGACAAATGCTCCAATCTTTTATCATATTTTAATAAATTACAAAAATAGGAAATAAAAAAGTTGTTCAAATTAGCTGCAATGATGAGTTTTCACTACAAGGAGTCTTATATGTGTGGACAAGTCTTATATGTGTGGACAAGTCTTATATGTGTGGACAAGTCTTATGTGTGTGGACAAGTCTTATATGTGTGGACAAGTCTTATGTGTGTGGACAAGTCTTATATGTGTGGACAAGTCTTATATGTGTGGACAAGTCTTATGTGTGTGGACAAGTCTTATATGTGTGGACAAGTCTTATGTGTGTGGACAAGTCTTATGTGTGTGGACAAGTCTTATATGTGTGGACAAGTCTTATGTGTGTGGACAAGTCTTATTTGTGTGGACAAGTCTTATATGTGTGGACAAGTCTTATGTGTGTGGACAAGTCTTATATGTGTGGACAAGTCTTATGTGTGTGGACAAGTCTTATTTGTGTGGACAAGTCTTATATGTGTGGACAAGTCTTATGTGTGTGGACAAGTCTTATTTGTGTGGACAAGTCTTATTTGTGTGGACAAGTCTTATATGTGTGGACAAGTCTTATGTGTGTGGACAAGTCTTATTTGTGTGGACAAGTCTTATATGTGTGGACAAGTCTTATATGTGTGGACAAGTCTTATGTGTGTGGACAAGTCTTATATGTGTGGACAAGTCTTATGTGTGTGGACAAGTCTTATTTGTGTGGACAAGTCTTATATGTGTGGACAAGTCTTATGTGTGTGGACAAGTCTTATTTGTGTGGACAAGTCTTATTTGTGTGGACAAGTCTTGTGTGTGTGGACAAGTCTTATTTGTGTGGATAAGTCTTATTTGTGTGGACAAGTCTTGTGTGTGTGTGTGTGGACAAGTCTTATGTGTGTGGACAAGTCTTATTTGTGTGGACAAGTCTTATTTGTGTGGACAAGTCTTGTGTGTGTGTGTGTGGACAAGTCTTATGCGTGTGACATATAGTCTGGAGCACTTGGGAAATGTAGTCACCTCTCCCCCCCCCCCACACCAATATAAGACGCTGGGCTTTCGAATTCCGAAGTAATATTTGTATTGTAGAGCTGTTTTAATAAAAAAAATTTCAACTTTTGAGGCGTTTCGGATTGCGAAGCTACTGTAAGCTATCCATTAGCAAACAACTCATACTTTGCTGGAGTGTGTACACAGATGTACACTAAGTATTTTTGTACGTATGCATGTACAAAGCCCAAATCCATGGTCTTCGGTATTGTTTTCAACTGCAAGGGCTTCACCGGCTGCACAGCTAAAATCGTGTAAGGTCAATTCCTTCATTTTGCAATCAAGTCACTACATTATTCGTTTCACAAGAGCAGCTAAAAACATGGCAAAACTCCTGATATTTTGTATTGCAAAATAAATTTATAATGATGTTTATATGATCATATTATTTAGTCTTTCGACGAAAAGTAAATGCAAGGAAAGCTAATTAGTAGTTTAAGTACACTTACATTACTACACATATAATATACACATCTAGATGTATCAATGTAGTCTATTATTTTGATCGGTGAATAATTAAACAGGCAACAATATAATATGTGTGAAATAATTTATATGGGAAGGGTACTGTATAGAGAATTTAGCATTGCCCTTCTTTCAACAACACTCAACAATGTGTTGGTTATTGACGCACCAACCAACGATAGCATACAACACTGAACAATGTAATGGCTAATGAAGCACCAGCCCACGATAACATACAACACTGAACAATGTAATGGTTATTGACGCACCAACCAACGATAGCATACGACACTGAACAATGTAATGGTTATTGAAGCACCAGCCCACGATAACATACGACACTGTACAATGTAATGGTTATTGAAGCACCAGCCCACGATAGCATACGACACTGAACAATGTAATGGTTATTGAAGCACCAGCCCACGATAACATACGACACTGAACAATGTAATGGTTATTGAAGCACCAGCCCACGATAGCATACGACACTCAACAATGTAATGGTTATTGAAGCACCAGCCCACGATAGCATACGACACTGAACAATGTAATGGTTATTGACGCACCAACCAACGATAGCATACGACACTGAACAATGTAATGGCTAATGAAGCACCAGCCCACGATAACATACGACACTCAACAATGTAATGGCTATTGACGCACCAACCAACGATAGCATACAACACTCAACAATGTAATGGCTAATGAAGCACCAGCCAACGATAGCATACGACACTCAACAATGTAATGGCTATTGACGCACCAACCAACGATAGCATACAACACTTAGCAATGTAATGGCTAATGAAGCACCAGCCAACGATAGCATACGACACTCAACAATGTAATGGCTATTGACGCACCAACCAACGATAGCATACATCACTCAACAATGTAATGGCTATTGAAGCACCACCGATAACATGGAACAAATCTCACCATAATCTCAAAAGTCCCTTGGTTCTCACTTGAGATCAACAATCGCAAGATTTACTCCCCCCTCCCCATGCATATATTAGTAGACGTGTTCAAAAATAGCAGTATACAGTACACAGTATACAGTACTCATTATACAGCGATCAGTCCAACCTGTTTGTAAAGTTTAAAATAAAAATGTGGTAGAATTTTGAACCACGATTAGTTTCAAAATATCTAACGCTGCTGTCTGTATATTGTTGAAGTCTTTATGTAGTTGAGACTGGGTGTGGGTGTGTGTGGGGGGGAGGGAGGGCGCTAAAAGCTAAACCCTTACAGGGCGCCAAAGTATATATCTACGTGTCTATGTATGTATAGCATTCAGACACATTATTACACTGTCTTTACTGTGTACTGTTCTTATACTGTGTTTACTGTGTACAGTTCTTATACTGTGTTTACTGTGTATGTGTTGTTATACTGTGTTTACTGTGTACAGTTCTAATAATGTGTTTACTGTGTACAGTTATTATACTGTGTTTACTGTGTACAGTTCTAATACTGTTTTTACTGTGTACAGTTCTAATACTGTGTTTACTGTGTACACGTTCTTATACTGTGTTTACTGTGTACAGTTCTAATACTGTGTTTACTTTGCACACGTTCTTATACTGTGTTTACTGTGTACGTACACGTTCTTATACTGTGTTTACTGTGTACAATTCTTATACTGTGTTTACTGTGTACAGTTCTTATACTGTGTTTACTGTGTACAGTTCTTATACTGTGTTTACTGTGTACAGCTCTTTTACTGTGTTTACTGTGTACACGGTCTTATACTGTGTTTACTGTGTACACGTTCTTATACTGTGTTTACTGTGTACAGTTCTAATACTGTGTTTACTTTGTACACGTTCCTACACTGTGTTTACTGTGTACGTATACGTTCTTGTACTGTGTTTACTGTGTTCACGTTCTTATACTGTGTTTACTGTGTACAGTTCTAATTCTGTGTTTTCTTTATACACCTATGTATCAAATATTACATTAAAGGTTATCTCCATCGCGGGTAGGGAGAGAGTGAGCATGGGGTGGGGAAAGAAGGGTAGAACACGAATCTTTTAATTGACCTTAGTTTTTTATGTTCATTAACAGGCACTCATTCATATCTCTCTCTCTCTCTCTCTCTCTCTCCCTCTCTCTCTCTTTCTCTCTCTCTATCTCTCTCTCTCTCTCTCTCTCTCTCTATCTATCTATCTATCTATCTATCTATAAATAAACGACCTCCAGAAATAAATAAAACAATAGCATTTGATAAAGTAATCACGTGACCAGCGAGGTCACGAAAACAATTCAAAATGGCGTCTTGCGTTGAATCGATTCGATATTTCTTTTGTAAAAGTCTACAGTTTTAAATAGTTTCTGTGTTTTTTTATTATGAAATGTAAAAGTCCTAAATATTAAATAATAATAATATATAATATCATTCAAATTATTTTAGTTTTTATTACAACAGATAGCATTTTAATCAGACTAGGTCACTCGCGAGCGCGTTCGTAAATAACCTATGACGTCCCGATGGTACAATTTTTTTTTTTTTTTGCAGAATGGGGGCGCCGTCGCTATAAATAAAAAAAAAAAAATCCTCTATGACGTCATTTCCCGATGAGTTCTGTATCGTGCTTTCGCGCTGCTAAATGACATAGTAAAGTAGTTATTTTTTTTTACTTTTCACTGCATTTATTTAATGCTTTGTTTTGATTTTAACTATAAATAGAATTCAGGGCAAAACGCTATAAATAAAAATCCTCTGTGACGTCAAAAAAAAATAATTCTGCACTTGATTTCACGTAAATTGGCTACGCATTTGATAATCATGCTCAGTTATATTAGTTTGTTAACATTGTGTACTGGAGGTTATTGTTCCCTCGATGGATTACTTTTTGATGATGGTTTGTTGTTTATGGCAGCCACATCTTTTGACGTATGAAATGTAGGTCATTTCTGCACATTAGGAAGGTGACATAAATCAGCACCTAATTAAATTAATTAAATTGATTAGGAAGGGGTTTAACACTACACCTAGATTTCCCGGGCAACTCCGGGCTTAATATCTAGTATGTAATAAAGTCAAACGATGAATACAGTAGAGTACTGTAGACATTTTCTTCGTCCATCCCGGGGAGGGGGGTACTGATGCAGCGCTGCCGTGGAAGATGGACACATACACACATACATACATACACACTTACACACATACATACACACTTACACACATACACACACACATACATACACACTTACACACACACTTACACACATACACACTTATATACATACACACATACCCACATGTGTGCTTACACACATACACACATACATGATACACACACACACGCACACAGCTGTTGACATCGGGCATGAATTTGGGGAAAGGGGGAATGACCCAGAAATATTTTTAAAATGTTAGACTGACAAGTGAAATCAGGTGGAATTTTCAACAGCCCCCCCCCCCCACCCCTGGGTATTTGCCCCCTGCCCCCTCCCCTCTCGGCGGCACTGAGCACACAACTTTACCAAATAGTTGAAGAAATAAAACATTACGGTCATTTCCCTCGCAATATTTTTTGTTGAATTTTATTTTATTTTGTTGTCCGGAGTCAACCCAGCAATATTTCAAGAAATGTCCGGTCGTTGCTAGTCATTGCTTCCATTTCATCGTACACATTGTTAGTTGTCGATTTTCCGTGCTAAAGGAAATAACTGTGGTCGTCTGCGATAACGCATCACCCAAACGCAAGCCAAAATTAAGCTGACACTATCCAAATGCGGTGATGAGTAGGGAGCGACCGATAATCGGATCGCTATCGGTATCGGACCGATATTGGCAATATCGGTTAATATCGGATCGGCCGATATTTGTAGGGAGCGACCGATAGTCGAACCGATATTGGCACTATGGGTTTTATATCTCAAATGTGCCTTTCCTTCCTAAAATAATAATATAGCAAGAAAGTAATCGCTCCCTTGTCATTAACGCGGTTTGTATACCCTCCCCCCCCCCCTCCGGCCAACCCAGTTTCATTTTAGACACAGCAGCACAAAGATGACGTCATTTACCAACAGGGTCGGCGAGTTGAAGGACAAATTTACTTTTAATCTTCTTTAGAAGATTTTGCTTTGCTATCTTACTGTCAACTATTTGTTAAGTGTTTTAGTGAACAACAGAAAAGAAATTGTATTGTAAAATGACACTCTTTGATGTTACCGCATGGCAATACAAAGCAAAATTTTGATCGGTCGGCTTTCATTTTTCATCTTCTGTTGTTCTTTTTTTTTTTTCGTGTGTCAAC